>OZ004709.1:88761673-89313578 GCA_963924515.1 Vespertilio murinus | reverse complement strand
GGTTGGGTCCATGTGTTTCTCCCACATTGATGTCTCCCTTATCTTTCTCCCTCCCACCTTCCATTTCTAAAAAAAAAAAAAGTGGAAAAATGTTTGCAGGTGAGGTGAGCAAACAAAGAAACCTTAGATGTGCAGATGGAGCGGGAAGTGTTTCCATCCGCCCCACCCTGTTTCCTTCTGGTTCTGTATCTGAGTTTTGTAAATTATATATTTTTAAATTCTGTCATATATATATATATATATATATATATATATATATATATATATATATATAATTGATTTTTTACAGAGAGGAAGAGAGAGGGATAGAGAGCTAGAAACATCCATGAGAGAGAAACATTGACCAGCTGCCTCCTGCACACCCCCTACCAGGGATGTGCCGGCAACCAAGGTACATGCCCTTGACCGGAATCAAACTGGTGACCTTTCAGTCTGCAATGCTCTATCCACTGAGCCACACTGGTTTTGGCTAAATTCTGTCTTTTTTACTTTTTTAACTTATGGTGCATCATTGTGCACCTCAGTTTCCTTCTTTAACAAGTGAGCTTGGAAAACACATCACTGAAGAGCATCAGAAATGGCTACTCTCTCAACCGAAACAAGATGGCAGCCTAGGTAGTCTCCTAAGCTGCTGCCTCATCAACAATATGGAAAAAAACAAACAGCTAAAATCGAAAGGGATCACATCAGACCCACAGGAAAGTTGGCAGAATGGGATGGCTACAACTAGAGACAAAGAAAATCACCACTGCCGCCATGTGGAGTTTAAAACTATGGTGGAACCTGGACCCCGCTGGAACCGCAGGACCCACCGCTGCCGCTGCCGCCACCAAGAGTGAGGGAAGCCCACCGAGAGCAGAGCTAGCTCCACCCTGGGGCCCAGGGAGTGGGCTGCTTCGGAGCATGGCCTCCACGTCTGCAACTGTCCTGGCCTGCCCGCCATGAGAGCAAGGGAACCGATGCCGGACCTCAGCCGCACCTTCCGCCTCCGCCTGGAATGAGACGCCTTGGAGTGCGGTCTCCTCTCCTCGCCCGCAGCCATTTCAGCCCAGCCTCCGCGCCTGCAGCCGACCCAGCCTGCCCTCCGTGCTGATGAGGAGCTGGCGCGGCGCCTTCCATTCATGGCCCTGGTGAGCCCTTTGCCCATCAGTCCCGCCGCCGCCTGCCAGGCCAGAGCCTCTGCCAAGCCCCCGAGGAAAAGTGCTGCTGCCGCCATGTGGAGTTTAAAACTACAGTGGAAATAGAGCCACCTCTGCCGCCGCCGCACCCACCTCCGTCGCCGCAAGTGAGGGAAGCCCACCAAGAGCGGAGCTCACTCCGCACCGGGCCCAGGGAGTGGGCTGCTTCAGAGCCTGGCCTCTGCATCCGTAGCCATCCCGCTGTGGGAGCGAAGGAACCAACAATGGGCCTCATCCGCACCTTGCGCTCCTACCCGGACACCTTGGAGCGCAGTCTCCACACCCGCAGCCATCTCAGCTCCACCTCCGCGCCTGCAGAGGTCCCAGCCTGCCCACCGTGAGCTGTGGGTCCTGGGGGACTCGTGCCCCGGGTGAGCCCTGTTCCCCAGGGGGCCTGGTGTCCCGAGAGAGCCTTGTGCCCCAGGGGGGCCGGGTGTCCCGGGAGAGCTGTGTACCCTGGGAGGCCGTGTGCCCCAGGAGAGCCGTGTGCACCAGGGGGGTCGTGTGCCCCGGGGGAACCATGTGCCCCAGGGGAGCTGTGTGCCCAAGGGAGGCGGTGGGACCAGGGGAGCCATGTACACTGGGAGAGCCGTGTGCTCTGGGGAAGCGGTGGGACCCAGGGGGAGGGGGCGGTGTGAACCGGAGGAGGAGCGGATTCTATTCGTGTGGTCCTGAGACATTTAGACAGTCTGCAGCCATTAGCTACAGAATACTCTATTGCATTTCCCTACAAAAACAAATGAGAGAGAGTGTCCCACTTGAAATTCATATACGGAAAAAAGGAAAAGAGAAGGAAAAAAAAATCTGAGGAACAGAATAAAGTGGTGAATATAGTAGAATCAGGGGCAAAGAAGGGGAGTGGACTGATAATTATCAGGAGGATAAGGGGGTGGGGAATCAGTGAGAGACTGGATTGAAATCGTATTACCAATGGATGAAGACAATTGGGAGGAGAGGGGGTAAGGGCAGAGGGTGGGAAGGGAACTGGGTGGTAGGGAGCTTTGGGGGAGAAAAAGGAGAACCAATTGTAATAATCTGAGTAATAAAGATTTATTTAACCCGGATGAGCCGTGTGTCCCAGGGGGCCGTGTGCCCTGGGTGAGCCGTGTGTCCCAGGGGGCCATGTCAAGTGTTGGGTGGAGAGTCCTCTGCCCCCTTTTTGGTTCAAGATGCTCACCAGTTGTAAGAGAATCATCAGAATGAAGCAGTTTTAACAGAATTTGTGGAATAACCGTCTTTCCCAGTGACCTAAGTGCATGTGTGAACTGTTGTGTGCGTTCCCCCTGTCTGTGGACCTCTTTGCTGCCACCTGGTCCTGCTTCAGAACCACATTCTTCCAGTCTCTTCACTGTTGGTAAGACTGGTATCCTGTTACTCTTAAAAGAATATATATAATTTATTTTATTTTATTTTATTGATTTTTTACAGAGAGGAAGAGAGAGGGATAGATAAACATCGATCAGCTGTCTCCTGCACACCCCCTACTGGGGATGTGCCTGCAACCACGGTACATGCCTTTGACCAGAATTGAACCTGGGACCCCCCAGTCCACAAGCTGATGCTCTATCCACTGAGTCAAACCATTTAGGGCTTCTGTTACTCTTTAAAAAAAAATATATTCTTATTGGTTTCAGAGAGGAAGGGAGAGGGAGAGAGAGAATCATTGATCAGCTGCCTCCTGCACACCTTCCACTGGGGATTGAGCCCACAACCCGGGCATGTGCCCTTGACCAGAATCAAACCATGATCTCCTAGTTCATAGGTTGATGCTCAACCACTGAGCCATGCCAGCTGGGCTCTTTTTTAATTTACTGAATGAGATGTGACTGACATGTAACATTGGCTCAGTGGTGGGAGTTGGCCCTCCCACCAAAGGGTCGTGGGATCAATTCCCGGCCAAGGGCACATTCCCTGGGTTATAGGTTCTATCCCTAGCCCCAGTTGGTGGGTGTGGGAGGCAATCTATCAATGTGCCTAGCTCACATCAATGTTTCTCTCTCCTCTCCCACTTCTCTCTCTCCTCCTCCCCCTCCCATCTTCCCTCCCTTCCACTCTCTCAAAAAATCAATGGAAAAAATGTCCTCAAGTAAGGATCAACAGCAGAAAAAAAACCCATAAAAAAATACAAACCAAACAACTGAAGCACTGATATTGCAGTAGGGTTGGCTAACACTCCAGTCACTCACAAGGTGAACAATTCTTTTTGTGCTGGGACAACCAGGATAGTAGTCTCTTAGTCAGTCTGAGTTATAGCACAGGACTGGACTGCACTCACTATGCTGGGCATCAGGTAGTTTTTCAAGTTTATACCCTCAAATAACATCCCAGTTCCCCCAGTCCCTGCATACATTCACTCTCTGTTTTTAACAGCCTGGCTTTTTTTTTTTTTAAAGAATTCCATGTGTAAGCAATATCATGCAGCATTTGTTTTTTTCTGTCCAATTTATCTCACTTAGCATATCAAGGTCCACTTACATTGTTGCAAATGGCAGGATTTCCTGATTTCTCATGGCTGAGTTCAGTGTGTGTGTGTGTGTGTGTGTGTGTGTGTGTAACATTTTTTTTTGTTAATCCTCACCTGAGAATATATTTTTTCCCATTGATTTAGAGAGGAAGGGAGAGGGAGAGAGAAACATCAATGATAAGAATCATTGATCAGCTGCCTCCTGTACACCCGCTATTTGGGGATGGAACCTGCAACCGGGGCAGGTTCCCTGACCAGGATCAAAACATGACCACTTGTTTCATAGGTTGATGTGCAACCACCGAGTCACATGATTTTTAGAGAGAGGGGAAGGGAAGGAGAGAAAGAGAGAGGACCAATGTGAAAGATGTCCATCCATTGGTTGCCTCCCACACCCGCCGTGACCACGGATGGCTAGGGATCGAACGTGCAGCCCAGGTATGTGCCCTTGACTAGGAATTGAAGCTGAGACTCTTTGGTCAAAAGGCCAACATTCTAACCACTTATCAACACTGGCCAGGGCATTAGCATCTTTTTATTCATTTAGCTATGGACACTGGCCGCTTCCATATGTTGGTTCCTGTGAATAATGCTGCAGTGAATGTGGAGGTGCAGTATCTCAGAGATCCTGGTTTAATTTCATTCAGATAAATACTCAGAAGTGGGGTTGCTGGGTCCTAAGGTAGTTTTATTTTTAATTTTTTTAGGAACCTCCCTACAGCTTCCTACAGTGTCTGTCTGATCTGCATGTCCATCAACAGTGCACAAGGGCGCCCTTTTCTCCACATCCTCACCAGCACTTGTTATTTTTGTCCTTGCACGAGAGAAGGAAGAGAGAGAAATAACAATAGGCTGCCTCCTGCTCGGACCCTGACTGGGAGTCAAACCCACAACCTGGGTCTGTGTCCCAGCAGAAATGGAGTGTGGACAACGCTCCAGTCCAAGGAGCCTTAGTGGCTAGGCTGGTCTTCGGAGACAGGCCGCGGGCAGGGTGAGGGGTCCCCACAGTGGCTTTGGCTTGCTTTTCTCCTGGTGATTGGAGACGCTGAGCATATGCTCATGCACCTGCTGGCCAGCTGCACGTCCTCTTTGGAAAATGCCCTTTGCTTTTTGCCAGTTGAAATTGGATGATTTGTTTTTACTATTGAGCGGTGTGAGTTCTTTACCCCTTTGGACGTTAACTGCTCATTGGATGCATGGTGTGTGGGTTTCCACTCTGGAGGTGCCCTTTCCTGACAGCTCCTCTCTATGCAGAGGCTCTTTGGTCTGGTGTGGTCTCACTGTTCCTTTTTGTTCTCACTGCCTGGGCTTTGGGGTCATGTCCGAAGACTCGTGGCCCAGATCACATCTCCTAGGAGTTCCCGGTTTGGGGTCTTACCGCCAGGCTTTGATCCGTTTTGAGTAGGTTTTTGTGAGTGGTGAGTCAGACAGCAGTCCCATTTCAGTCTTTCGCGTGTGGATAACCAGCCTCCCCCCCCCCCCCCCGCCCCTAGTTTATTAAAAACACTGCCGAAACCAGTTTGGCTCAGTGGATAGAGCGTCGGCCTGCAGACTCAAGGGTCCCAGGTTCAATTCCGGTCAAGGGCATGTACCTTGGTTGCGGGCACATCCCTAGTAGGGGGCGTGCAAGAGGCAGCTGATTGATGATTCTCATTGATGTTTCTAACTCTCTATCTCCCTTCCTCTCTGTAAAAAATCAATAAAATATATTTTTAAAACAAAAGAAAAAAAGAAGACACTGTCCTTTCCTATCCTGTGTTCTCAGCATCCTCGTCAAAACTTAGTTGACAAGCCCTGGCCAGTGTTGCTCAATGGTTGCACCAAAAGGTCTCAGGTTCAATTCCAGACCAAGGGCACACATATGGGTTGCAGATTCAAGCCCTGGCCTTGGGTGTGGGGGAGGCAACCAATTGATGTATCTCTCTCTCACATTGATCTCTCTCTCTGTCTCTCTCTCTCTTTCTCTCCCCCCTTCTCTCCCCCTCCCTCCCTCCCTTCCGCTCTCTCTAAATATCAATGGAAATAATATCCTTGGGTGAGGATTAGCAATAACAACAGAATTTAGTTGACCCTATGTGTATGAGTTCATTGCTGGGCTCCCGTGCCTGACCCCTGACCCCATGCCTGCCTTGGTGCCGTGCAGTTGTTACTATGACAGTGGGTGCCGGCTGTGTTCTCTCTCAGGATGGCTCTGGCTCTCTGGGTCTTTGTGGTTCAAAATGACTTCTGGGAGCTTTGCTTCCATTCCTCTCCAGGGAGAACCGCCATCGTTGTGTAGTGTTAGGTCTCCTTGTCCAGGAACTAGCCTTTCCCTCCCTTCTCCCCGGGATCATTGTACCTACCGGACATTTCTGGTTTCTTTGTATTCCTTGTCCAGTTTATTCCTGGTCTTTTGTTGCTGCTAGTATTTACAAAGTGTTTTCCTCTATTTTGTTCTAAAACTATGTGTCTAGAGGCCACTGGCATGATTGCAAATGGTGTGCCCAGCCCCGTTCCTGACTTTACTATAAGCCTCCATTTTGTCCTTCCCAATTGGATGTGACCACTTTACTGCCGGAGGGACATCTCGCTGTTCCAATGATCTACTGCTGTGAGATCTCAGGACTGGTGCTGAACAGTGACTGACATACCCCCTCACAGCGGGCCGGGTTGCTGCCTCAGGCTTGGGGTCTCTCATGGGGTTGCAGCCAAGCGGGACGGAGCGGGGGAGGGGGCTGTCTGAAGGGGCCCCGTGCTCAGCACTCGCACAGCGGGGCGGCTCCTCCTGGTGCTGCTGGACTGTCTCCTCCCGCGTGGCAGCTCCCACAGCGCCCAGTCCTCACTGTGGTGACTCCCACAGTGCCCACCGAGAGCTGGAGGCAGTGCGGCCTGCAGTCACCTCGGCTTCCGTGGCCACAGGTGCCTCCCAGTGCTCAGAGTGCTGTGCAGGATGTGCCTCTCAAGGGGCTCACTGCTGGTGAAGGTGGGGGCCATGGAGCTGCCCAGTCTTTTCTGTCTTCTCACGTGGGGCGAGGTGGGCCCTAACAGAAAGTTGTGGGGAGTCAAATGCAAGTAAGCTCCCCTTTCTGCTGAGCAGATTGGGTACCTCCATTTCCAGGCCTGCCCCCTGTGGTGCATCTCCAGGGCCTGGATACATCTGAGCCCCCAGGCAAGAAGAGCTCCCACGGAGCCCCTAAGGCGGCAGGGAAGGTGGCCCTTGATCCACACTGACTGGTGGGGCCGTGGGAGGGGGCCGCACCCGGCCCGACCGTGCTCCTCTCGCGGGGATCCCCACCTCCCCAGACGGGCCGCTGGGCGCCCCTCCCGCCTGGCGCTGGACTCGGGCGGGACGCTGCAGCCTTCGGACCAGGGTTCGAATCCCGGGCTCTGGCGCGGGCGGGGCGGCGGCGGGCGGCGCCTGGAGGGGGCGGGGCGGCGGTGAGGTAATTTCCGCGCTCGGCGGAGAGGTTTGAGTCACCCTGGGGGCAGAATCGAAACTGATCCCTGACGGGCGCGGCCCAGGGGTGGTAAGTGCGGGGATGCCGTGTCTGCGCCGCGGGGGCAGCTCCCTGCGCAGGTGGGGGCGCCCGGGGTGGGGGTGCCGGGATAGGGGGAGGAGGTGCTAGCGGGCGGGGCCGGCGCACCGGACCGAGGCAGCCGTGGAGATGGGGGCTCTGCCGAGACCCCTGCCCCCAGCGGCACAGTCTCATCGCCCTGCGTCTGGGGGGAGGGGATCTCTGGACCCCAAGTTCCCAGCCCTTTGGTCGGTCCTTACCCGCCCCCGCGGCCCCTGCTTCTGGCCATCCGTCCCGTTTGGGGGTCTCCACCTGCCCCTTCTGCGGGGACCGTGGAGCCAGGCAGGCTCTGACCCGCTGCCACTTCCTCCTAGAGACCACCTCTCCTCACCCAGCTTCCCAGGGAAGTGCTCTCCGGGGAGGCAGCGGTGTTTGCAGAAGCCGGTTCCCCTTTCTGTCCCCAGGGAACCCGGGGAACCCCCTCCTTTGGGCTGATGCCACTGTGCTGCCCGGGCAGCCCCTTGCCCCGCCCCACACGCTCTGCCCCAAGGGGAGGAGGCCAGCCACCTCCAGACACACGTGGGGGGGCACGTCCCCAGACGCAGCCAGCTGGCTCCTGAGAAGGGCCGAGACCCTTCAGAGAGGGTGGGTCGGTGCTGGGTCAAGTTCAGTGGGCCCAGCTTCCTTGGGCCTAACCACCCTCTGCTCCCGTCCCTTCCCACAACTCCCCGCCCCGCCTCCTGGGACCTTGCTGAGGGGAGGGGGTGTGTCCGAGCCCTGACCTCAGCCTGACCTGGCTCTTTGCTCCTCCTGCCCCACACTTCTCAAGAGCCAGGGCCCCAGAGGACGGTGGAGCCCCAGCCTTGAGCACCACCCCGCAGGGCCAGGCCAGCTTCAGCGATGGTGTCCCCCGGGGTCGGCCCGTTGCCCACCGGCCCTAAGGCCACCAAGGAGCCTTCCCTGGCCAGGCTGTGCGCCCAGGTGGACCTGTATCTGGGCTGCTCCCGCTGCACCCAGCGCCTCAACGAGAGCACCTACCTGCTGCGCCAGGTGGAGCACCACTGCCCCAGTGAGATCCTGCTGGCTCGCGCCAGGCACGCCGCCAAGAGCAGGGTCTGGCGCAAGGTGGACCGCCGGCCCAGCTTCCCGCGGCCCGCGCGTTACGAGGTCTGCCGCTACTACAGCCCCGGGCTGGGCTGCCGGCGGCACCGGCACCAGTGCACTTTCGCCCGGAGCCCCGAGGAGGCGCTGGTCTGGACCTTCGAGCGCGAGCACGGGGTCCGGCGCCTGTGGCTGAAGGCGGCGGTGAGGGGTGGTGAGGCCCAGGGGGAGCCACGCAGCCCAGCCGACACCATCCAAGAGGAGTTTGGTGGCCACTTCCAGCTGCTCTGCTGCCATTGCTTCCGGCGCTGCCCACCGCACCTCAGCCCAGTGGACGCCCAGGGGCGCTGCCCCAGGCACGGGACCTGCCCCTCGCTCCTGACCCACGTGAGCTCCGAGGGCCGCAAGCAGCAGGTGGTGGAAGTGCGGCCGCAGCCCCAGTACCGCCAGCCGCTGGCCTTCTGCATGTTTGTGGGGCGCGGACGGCCTTGCCGGCATGGGGCGTCCCGCTGCCAGTACGCCCACAGTGCCGTTGAGATGGCCGTGTGGGAGGCTGAGCAGCTGGGTGGGCTCCAGCGGAAGGACCTGCTCACACTCCCTGCCCCCAGAGGGGATGGGCACACAGCACCCCCCCGCCAGCCTCCTGCGCTCCAGCTGTACTGCCACGCCTGCCTAGTCACCTGCCGCTCCCAGGAGGCCTTCGAGAACCACTGCTCCTCCCAGGAGCATGCGCAGATGGTGGCCCAGGGCCAGGACTTGGCCTGGGAGTACCGGAGCCCGCCCACCGGGCTCTCCACCTTTGAGCTCTGCCCCAGGTAGGGCCTGTGGGCGGGGCTTGGGGAGGGGATGACCCACCTTCAGCCAGAACCAGGAGCTCCTGGTGCCCTTGGTATGCCTGGCTGGCACTTCGTCCACCTCAGGTGGACAAGGAGGTCCGGGGAGGTGGCTTCTGCCGGCCTTGTCCTGCGGGCACAGTAGTGGACAGGTTGGAGGAGGTCCCTGCCCCTGCCCTACCCCAGCCTGGAACCCACTCCTGCTCCTCACACAGGCCTCTCTTAGGCTGAGGGGTCTCACCCCGGCGGCCTGCTGACCTCCCCGCAGGCCCAGCCTCTGTGAGTATGGGGACATCTGCACCAAGGCACACTCAGAGCAGGAGCTGCAGGAGTGGACGCGGCGGGTGCGGACAGCAGAGCTGCGGGAGCGGGCGGCCTGGCAAGAGGGGCTGGTGTCTTACCGAGAGCGGCTGCTGGCTGAGTACCAGAGCAGCAGCAGGGAGGTCCTGGTGGTAAGTGGGGCCTTGTGAGTGGGCCAGGGCGGGCAGGGAGCAGGGCCACCCTGCTGATGGCCTGGCTTCCCCGTGCAGTTGGCTGAGACGGTTAATGGTGTGTCCGTCACCTGCCATCAGCCCCTGGTGCATCAGGCCCAGGAGAGGAAGATTCAGCACAGCTGGACATTCGTCGTCCGCTCTGAGGTGAGGGTCTGCATAGCCCTGTGTCGGCCAGGGCCTGGAGCCACTGCCCTGCACCGTGCTCCCCAAGTGTGTGCAAGGTCTCTGTGCCCGGGGCCATGGGATATTTGGTGGAGTATCTGGCAGAGAGCAAGGGGCTGGGCTGGTTACCACCATGACTGCGCATCCCACGCTGCCTTCCCTCGCTCAGCGTGCACAGGCCTCCCTGGGCAGTTTCTGTGACTCACCATGCAGGGGCACTGCCGTCTGGGGAGGCTGAGCACCTGCTGGGACCACAGCAGGAAGCGCAGTGCTGGCGGGGGGTCTGTGTCAGCCTGGACCTTGGCGGGTGGGAGAGCCTCCCGGGCCATCTCACCATTCAGTTTCTCCCCAGGAGCCGTTGCAACACGTGGCCTTGCTCAAGCAGGAGCCGGGAGCAGCCTTCTCGCTTGTGACCCCCTGCCTCCCACCGGGCCGGGTGTACGCACAGGGGGAGCGCTTCCGGGTGCCCAACTGCCCAACTGAATACCAGGTGGCCGTGTGTGTGCAGAGCACCTCCTTCGGCACCTTCGAGCAGTGGGTGGTCTTCGACTTTGGCCGCAGGCCGGCCCTGCTGCAGAGGCTGGAGTTGCAGCTGGGCCAGGAGCACCGCCAGGGGGCGCCACCAGCACCCTGCCACCACGAGGAGCTGGAGCGCTGGCACTCTGGCAACCGCCACGTGGTTCCCGGTGTGGAGCGCACAGCGGAGCAGGCAGCCTTGATGGCCAAGTACAAGGCACCGGCGCTGGCCCTGGAGTTCCGGCGTGGCAGCCCGGTCCCAGGCCCCCTGTCCTGCGCCAACTACCGGCAGAGGATGCACCAGTTCCTCTATGAGGAGGAGGCTACGCAGCAGCAGCTGGTGGCCAAGTGCGTGGGGCGGTGTGTGTGGGTGGTGTGGCCGGCTGCAAGAGGTGGCCTTGGTCAGCTGACACACACCCTCCCCGCTAGGCTGAACCTCCGGGGCCCTGTGTCCCTGAAAACCTCACTGCAGACGCCAGCCCTGGGCATGCTCTTCCCGCCGCCAGGAGCCCTCTACGCCGAGGTCCCCATCCCCGCCTCCCTGACGCCAGACACAGACCAGGGCTTCCTGCTAGGCCGGGCGGTTAGCACGGCGCTCGTGGCCCCTGTGCCCTCACCGGGCAGCACGGTGTTCGAGGTGCGGCTGGAGACCCGGGCCAGCTTGGAGCAGGCGCGGTGGCTGCTGCTCCCTGCCCACTGCTGTGCGGCCCTGGGCCTGCAGCCCGAGGCCAGCCCTGTGCTGGAGGTGCAGTTCCAGGTCGACCCGATGACCTTCCGCCTCTGGCATGAGGCGGTGGATGCGCTGCCTGAGGAGCGTCTGGTGGTCCCCGACCTGCGGGCCTGCGCCCTGCCCCGCCTGCGTCCAAGCCCGCCTGCGTGGCACGGCAACCACAAGCAGAAGCTGGCCGTGGAGCTCATTGCAAGCAACGGCCCCGGGGGCTCTCGGCCTGTGGCCCCGCTGCTTATCTATGGCCCTTTTGGCACAGGCAAGACCTACACGCTGGCCATGGCCTCCCTGGAGGTCATCCGGCAGCCCCACACCAAGGTGCTCATCTGCACACACACCAACAGGTGAGCCCAGAGCCGCTGTCCGCCCCCTGCTGGCCGGGCCGGTGAGTGCTGCTGAGGTGGGTGACTCCAAGAGAAAAAGGGGGACGCTAGGCCTAAGGCTCGTGCTGGTTCCCAGTTCCTTGGAGGCCTGAGAGGCTAGAACAATGTGCCCGGGCAGTCTGGCCATCGGTGGAGTGGAGCCTGGGCTGGGCTGCCCGGTGCTCCCATGGGTGAGTCCCAGTCGCTTCGATCTTTGGGATTCTCCCCGACACTGTCAGTCCTGGGCTGAAAGGGCAGTGCCGGTGCCCTGGGGGCGGTCTGCTGTCAGTGTGGGACTGTGGGTGCCCCTGCAGAGGCTCTGGATGCGGGGGAGTGGGGGTGGGTAGGGCAAGGCAGGGCCCACCAGCACTTTCTGGGGCAGCCCCCCTGTCACTTTTAAGTGAAATGCAGATGTAAGTTCTGGCAGGGCAGGACACAGGTCACAGGCATCCAGGCAGGGCCAGGTGCACAGTAGGCACTTTAACAAACCACTATTGAGGCCCCTTGTGTGCTTCCCCCTCAGTGCGGCTGACATCTACATCCAGGAGCACTTCCACAGCTACGTGAGCAGCGGCCACCCCGAGGCCTCGCCGCTGCGGGTGATGTACATGGACCGCCCGCCGAGCCAAACGGATGCGGCCACGCTGCAGTACTGCTGCCTGACTGAGGACCGCCGGGCCTTCCGGCCACCCACGCACGCTGAGCTGCAGCGGCACCGCATCGTGGTGGCCACCACCTCGCAGGCCCGCGAGCTCAGGGTGCCCGCCGGCTTCTTCTCGCACATCCTCATCGACGAGGCCGCCCAGATGCTGGAGTGCGAGGCGCTCACCCCGCTGCGCTACGCCCTGCCCGGCACCCGCGTGGTGCTGGCCGGGGACCACATGCAGGTCACGCCCCGGCTCTTCAGCGTGGCCAGGGCCCAGGCGGCTGGCCACACGCTGCTCTACCGTCTGTTCCAGCTCTACCAGCAGCAGGCGCATGAGGTTGCCCAGCGCAGTCGCATCATCTTCCACGAGAACTACCGTTCCACGGAGGCCATCATCACCTTCGTCTCGCGTCACTTCTACACGGCCAAGGGCACGCCCATCCACGCCCGCGGCAAGGTCCCCCGCCACCCCCGGCACTACCCGCTCATGTTCTGCCACGTGGCGGGCAGCCCCGAGCGTGACCTGTCCCTGACATCCTGGCTCAACACTGCTGAGGTCCTCCAGGTGGTGGAGCAGGTGCAGGAGTTCTACAGCTCCTGGCCCCACTGCTGGGGCGGCCGCGAGCAGAGGCACATCTGTGTCGTGTCCCATGGCGCCCAGGTAATCGGGGGCGGCTCTGCCCACTGCCCACAGGATGTGGCCTCCCTGTGGTCTTCACAGCCTCGGCGTCCCCTCCTGTAGAGGGCTGAGGAGTCCTCTCCCTGCACTCGCACCAGGTGCTGGGCGTGGTCGCCGGGGCCCTCCTTGCGTGCCTCTGGGCCCGCTGATTTGGTTGTGTCTCCAGGTGAGTGTGCTGAGGCAGGAGCTGAGGCGGAGGGACCTGGGCCAGGTGTCTGTGGGCAGCTTTGAGATCCTGCCAGGTGGGTGGTCAGGGGTAAGGGTGAGGCGGACTGAGGCGGGGCTGCTCTCCCAGCCCAGCCTGACCGTGCCCCTCCCACAGGCCGGGAGTTCCGAGTGGTGGTGCTGAGCACAGTCCACAACCACCAGAGCCTGCAGAGCCCGGGCGCACCTGCCCTGGAGTTCTTCACGGACGCCCGCGTGCTCAACACCATCATGACCCGTGCCCAGTCCCAGGTGGTGGTGGTGGGGGACGCCGTGGCCCTCTGCTCCTTCGGGGCCTGCAGCAAGCTCTGGAAGAGCTTCATCCGCCAGTGCGTGGTGCATCGCAGCGTCTGCCCCGAGGGCTTGTTGCTGGAGCACATCGAGCAGGCCGTGGTCCAGAGGCAGCGCTGGGCCCATTGCCAGCGGCCCGCAGCCCTGCCTGCAGAGGGGTCTGTGGCAGCGGTCGCTAGAGACACCGTCTTAGTGGAGGGGGCGGCAGGAGCCCCGGCCACAGAGTGTGCGGCCGTGGCCGAGGCCGAGTCCGAGGCTGAGGAGGGTGCATCCCCAGCCAGCACCTCGGCGGTTGGGGACGTGGCCACAAAGAACGCAGAGAATGGTCCACAACCAGTGGAGCCTGTGGAGCCTTCGGAGCCCGGGCACACAGCTTCAGGGTCTGCGTCCAGGGGGTGCCCAGCGAGTGGGGATGGAGTACCACCAGGGAACCCGGCCAACATGGTGGCAGGGCCGGCGGCCACAGACAGTGAGGACCCCGAGGACCCCGAGTCTGACTTTTGGCCCTCTGACGGGGAGCTCGGCGCCGACGACTCCATCCTGCAGGAGCTGCTGGACGAGAGCCGGAACGTGACGGTGACCGTGCGGGAGGACGGGCTGCTGGACACCATGGCCAGACCCGCGTCCCCACAGCAGGCCCGGCAGTATGTGAACCTGCCGCCGGACGCACTGCGGAAGCTGCTGCGCTCGGAGCCCCAGCTGCACCACAGATGCGCCTTCGTGCAGGAGACCTTCGAGCGGGCGACGGCTGTGCCGCTGGATGACACAGCGCCCGGCCCCATTCAGATTCGGGGCCGCCTGCACTGCGGGATGGCCTTCAGCGGGGACGAGGTGCTGGTCAGGGTCCTCGGCGGTGGCGAAAGGGGCCCATCAGGGCGGCTGCAGGGCCGTGTGCTGGGCGTGCTGAAGAGGCGGCGCAGTGACCTGGTGTTCGTGTGCCGCATGGACGAGTGGGACCCGCGCATCATGACTCCCCTCGACGTCTCCGTGACCAAGATCTTCGTGGCCGACCTGAAGGACCCCCTGCAGGTGCCCGTCCACCGCTTCCTGCAGGGCCGCGTGCAGAGGGTGGGGTACGAGCAGCTCACGGCCCAGGCCCGGCGCCACCGGCTCTTCTGGGTGCGCATCGTGGTCTGGCGGGAGCGCTTCTACTACCCGCTGGGCATAGTGCTGGAGGTGCTGCCCGAGGCCACCACCTGGGAGCAGGGCCTCCGAATTCTGGACCTGGAGTACGGCCTCAGCGAGCCCCCGTCAGACCCCGCCGTGGTCTCCAAGGCAACACAGAAGTTTTGCACTGAGCTCGGCCGGGCACCAGGCTGCCGGGACGACTGCCGCAGCTTCCTGACCTTCACCGTGGACCCCCAGGGTGCCCGCAACTTGGACGACGCCCTCAGCGTGCGGGACCTGGGCCCCAGGTACGAAGTGGCTGTGCACATCGCCGACGTGGCCAGCTTTCTGCCCAGGGACGGGGCGCTGGATGTGGAGGCCCGGAGACGGGGCACTGCGTTCTACGCCCCCGACCGGGAGCCGACGCCCATGCTGCCCTCTGGCCTCTGTCAGGACGTGTTCAGCCTCCTCCCAGGCAAGGACCGCTTCGCCATCTCTCTCTTCCTCACCTTCGAGAAGGGCAGCGACCAGCTCAAGAGCCTGCGCTTTGCACCCTCTGTGATCTGCTCCGACCGCCAGCTGTCCTACGAGGAAGCTGAGCAGGTGATCAGGGGGCAGCCAGGGGCCACCCTGGAGCTGCCTGCCTGCCTGGACTCCGTGGACGCCTGCATCCTGGCTGCGTGCCACTTTGCCCGGGTGCTGCGCCGACGCCGTCTGCAGGAGGCCTGGCATTACGAGCAGCCTGACGAGGACAGCGTGCTGGGCTTCCGTGCGGCCCACACCATGGTCAAAGAGTACATGATCCAGTTCAACAGCCTGGCGGCTGCGTTCCTGGTGGGCAGCGAGCGCACCCGCACCGCCACACCGCTGCGCTGGCAGCCCATGCCCAGCAGCCAGCAGCTGGACGCAGTGAGTGAGAAGCATCAAGAGCTGGTGCCTCTGTCGCTCCACCTGAGACATCACCTGCAGGGGCGCGGCCCTCCCCTGAAGCAGCTCCACCTGCTGGCTTCCCTCTGGAGGCACATCCAGCTTGCCGCCCACGCCCAGGACTTCGGCCTCCTGGCCGACCTCGTCACCACGGACGACATGCACCCCTCGCTGGCGGCCGCGGGCCTGGACTTCCGCAAGGCCCTGGGCCGCTCCGTCTTCGGCCGCTCCAGCCAGGGGGAGCGGCAGCCGGCCGGTCACTACTCGCTGCAGGTGGACTGGTACACCTGGGCCACCTCGCCCATCCGCAGATATCTGGATGTGGTGCTGCAGCGGCAGATTCTGCTGGCCCTGGGCCATGGGGGTTCTGCCTACTCTGCCAGAGACATCAACGGGCTCTGCCAAGACTTCAGCCGTCAGCACTCACGTGCCCAGAGCTATCAGCGCCGGGCTTACAGCCTGCACCTGGCCACACAGCTCAAGGCCCAGCCGCGCCAGAAGCTGGGCTTCGTGGTGGATGTGGAGTTAGGTGCCCGCTGCTTCAAGCTGCTCTTCCCGGTCAACCGGGAGACCCTGCCTGACCCCTGCCCCGTTTACTACCGCTCCCTGCAGCTGGCTGAGCACCCGCGCCAACTGGTGAGCCCGCTGGGCCTGAGGCTTGAGTGGCGACGCCGTGTATACTCGGTGCTGGCGAATGGGCCGTGCCCACCCCTGCCAGGCGCCCTGCTGGACCCCCACACCTGGCCCGTGGACGCCACCCTGTGGCAGCAGCTGCTGGAGCTGGCGGAGGAGCAGCGCTGGCCGGAGGTGGCCGCCCGTGTGCGGGAGCATGACGGTGCCAGGCCACCGCAGCGGGAGCTGGGGCGGGTGTCCCGCAGCCGCTGTGGCCACTTTGTGGAGGTGGCCCGGGAGCTGGGCAGCGGGGACACGCTGAAGGTGCAGCTCAGTGCCGCGCTGCATCGGGGGATCCTGGCACCGGCCCTGCAGTTGTGGCTCGTGGCCCCAGGCTTCAGCCTATGCCTGGAGCACGTGGAGAGAGCGGGCGACTGCTTCTCGGGCCACGTGCCACAGGCCTGGAGGGACCGCAGCCGCAGCGTGGAGGACTACTGCCTCCTGTGGGAGCCGTTCTGCTCCCTGGAGTCGGCCACCAGCGCCGTGGCCGAGAGCGACGCCATCACACTGCAGCACGTGCACATTGCCTGGGACAGGGAGCGGACGGGGCAGGGGCAGCTCCAGGGCAGCTTCCGCCTGGAGGCCGCCTTCCTCCGGGAGCACAGCATCGACATCAGCTTCGGGCACTGCTACCTCTGCATCCGGCTTGAGGGGCTTCGGGCACCCGATGCCAGGGTGCCAGCCCCCGAAGCCAGCCCTGGCCAGCTGCCCCCTGGGCCCAGCAGCCTGGGCCCCACCCTGAGCATCGACCCAGACACCTACACCTGGGTGGCCCACGGGCTGACGGAGGACTGGGACACAAACCCAGAGGGCCGGGCTGACCGGCAAGAGGCTGACAAGCAGGTACACTTCTTCATCCACCGCATGGCCATGGAGAAGGTTCCGGAGGAGGTGCTGCGGCCCGGCGCCCCATTCACCATTGAGGTGCTACCAAAGCAGCTGCCTGACCTGTGAGTGGCTTCCCGGACCGGAGGCCAGGGAGAGGCCGGTGGGCGGGAGGGGTAAACCCTCCTTGGACTTCCTCTTCTGGGAGGGGGTGGCCTTGGGGCTGAGGTCCCTCCCTGGGAGAGGCCAGTTGAAGCTCTAGTGTCCGTCTCCGCCCCCACATGCCCCAGCCGCAAGGAAGAAGCCGTGCGTGGGCTGAAGGACGCGTCCCAGCTGGTCGTCAACATCGCCCTGGGCCGCCCCATCCCCGCCCCCCTACCCCGACACCCGCCCCGACACCCGCCCCGACACCCGCCCCGACACCTTCCTGGTCAGCAGCCCCTTCGCAGAGGTAGGTGGGGGCCCCCCGGCTTTCCTGCCCCAGCCTGCCCTGCACCGGAGCTCAGGGAGCCTGGCTCCTTCCTCAGGAATCCCCAACAGGTTTCTGGAGCGACCGGCCTTTGACATCCCCGGAGGCCGCCACAAGCTGAACCCCAGCCAGAACGGGGCTGTCCAGGAGGCCCTGCAGAAGCAGTTCACCGTCATTCAGGGCCCACCAGGTGGGACCCGCCCTGGGGCCGAGGAGCTTGGGCAGCCGGTGGTGGCTCAGCTCACCAGCCCCCTGCCCACAGGCACCGGGAAGACCGTGGTGGGCTTCCACATCGTGTTCTGGTTTTACAAGCTGAACGAGGAGCTGGTGCCGGCCTCGGGCACGCCCTGCCACGAGAAGCAGCAGGGGGGGCCCTGCATCTTGTACTGTGGCCCCTCCAACAAGTCGGTGGACGTGGTGGCAGGTGCGCTGGGTCAGCCATGGGGCTGTGCCGGGATGGCGTGCCCCGGGGACAGTCGCTCACGCCCGGACCGCCCCCAGGAATGCTCCTGAGCAGAAGGGCCGAGCTGAAGCCCCTCCGTGTGTACAGCGAGCAGGCAGAGGCCACCGAGTTCCCAGTGCCGGGCGTGAGCAGCAGGGGCCCGACCAGGAAAACCCCTCGGGAGGGGAGGCCCAACCAGAGCCTCAGGTGCCGCCTCTCGGTGTCTGTCTGTCTGCCTGCCTCTGGGTGGAGGGGAGAGGCCTGAGCAGGCTCATGGTCCTGCCTTGGGTGGTGGGCAACACAGGGCTTCACGGGGGTTCTCCCGCCAGAACCATCACGCTGCACCACCGGATCCGGCAGTCCTCCAATCCCTTCGCGCCCTCCATCAAGGCTTTCGACACCCGGCTGCAGAGAGGGGAGGTGCTCCCTGAGGAGGACCTCGCCAGGTACGCAGCGGGACGGTGGAGTGGTCTCCTGGCGTGGGGTCCCCGGGTGACCCGGCAGCATCCCTGCACAGGTATAAGAAGATCCTGGGGAGGGCGAAGAAATTTGAGCTGGACCGCCACCGCGTCATCCTCTGCACCTGTTCGTGTGCAGCCTCGGCCAGCCTCAAGAACCTGGACGTGCGGCAGATCTTGGTCGACGAGGCAGGCATGGCCACGGAGCCCGAGACGCTCATCCCCCTGGTGAACTTCTCCCACACCGAGAAGGTGAGGCGTGCGGGGTGCCAGACACGCATCGCTGGGGGCCTCACACCCGGGTGCAGGGCGCACAGGGAGGGCAGGGTGAGGCGGGATAGCATCAGACACGCTGGGTGCCTCTGGGTCTGGGGTCAGAACCACACCTGTCCTCCAGGTGGTTCTTCTCGGGGACCACAAGCAGTTGCGGCCTGTGGTTAAGAATGAGCAGCTGCTAAGCCTGGGGCTGGACCGGTCTCTCTTCGAGAGGTACCACGGGGACGCCTACATGCTGGACACGCAGTACCGCATGGTGAGCCGCCCCACGCCTGCGCCTTCGACCACGCCCACCCCCTGCTTCCACCCTGGCCTTCTCCTGGGACCCAGAGAGGCGGTGGGCAGCCTGTCCCTGGCTCATGTTCTTCCCGCAGCACGAGGGCATCTGCAGCTTCCCTTCCATGGAGTTCTACCAGAAGAAGCTGAAGACCTGGGGGGGCCTGCGGCGGCCGCCCAGCGTCCTGGGCCACGCTGACAAGGAGAGTTGCCCTGTCATCTTTGGCCACGTGCAGGGTCACGAGCAGAGCCTGTTGGTGTCCACAGATGAAGGGAACGAGAACTCCAAGGCCAACCTGGAGGAGGTGGCAGAGGTGGTGAGTGTCAGGAGGTGCCCCTTGGCCAGGAGGGCTTCCTGGAGGAGGAGGCAGAGGAGCTGAGGAAACAGGCGAGGCCCAGGTGAGGCACCAGGGCCTGCTCCACTGGCACCCCCTCGGTCCTTCAGGTTCGCATCGCCAAACAGCTAACCCTGGACGGAACAGTGAGCCCCAAGGACATTGCCATCCTCACGCCCTACAACGCGCAGGTTGCCGAGATCAGCAAGGGCCTGGTGCGTCAGGGTGTCACCGGAGTGGCGGTGTGCTCCATCACTAAGAGCCAGGGTGAGGCTGGAGGCCAGCCTGGGCAGGGCTCCTGGGCCTTCGGACAGGACAGTGGCCTCACTGTGCCCCTTCCCCAGGGAGCGAGTGGCGCTATGTGCTGGTGAGCACCGTGCGTTCCTGCCCAGAGAGCGACTTGGACCAGCGACCGACGAAGAGCTGGCTGAAGCGGTTCCTGGGCTTTGTTGTGGACCCCAACCAAGTGAATGTGGCCATAACCCGGGCCCAGGAGGGGCTCTGCCTCATCGGTGAGAGCTGCTGGGACGGGGGAGCGGGGTGCGGGCTGGGGTGCTGGGCGTGGCTGCTGCCAGTGGGCCAGTGCTGACTCCGCCCTCTCGCAGGAGACCACCTCCTGCTTCGATGCTGCCCTCTGTGGCGCAGACTCCTGGACTTCTATGAGGCCCAGCGGAGCCTGGTTCCCGCTGGCCAGGTGCGGGTCCGGAGGAGGCCAGCAGTGCTTGTCTGAGGGGCCCACCCAGCCGTCCCACCGCCCTCAAGCTGGCAAGACAGCCAGGAAGAGGCCAAGCCCTCCCCACCGGCTGCCTTGGCCCGCTCTGCGGAATCCCACGTGCCTTCTTCAGGAGTCATTGCCGGCTCGGCCTGGCCCCCGCACCCCTGGCTGGGTGTGGTTGCAGCGGCCCGCACCTTCTCGAGTCTGGCCTTGTCCCGGGGGAGCATGGACTCGAGAGGAAAGAGGATGTCTGTGCTCTTGTTCCTGGGGGTTGACCTGCATCTGCTGCCACTGTGATGCGGTGTGGGGCCCCTGGGAAGGCCTGGGGTCCAGAAGGCGATCCCAACTCTTTGGTCTGTGGATGCCAACCCAGCCACACGGGGCGGCTATGGAGCTCAGCTTTATTTTCTACTTTTAAATAAACCCAAACTCAGGGCAGAGAGGCTTCCCTGGAAGCCAGGGCCTTTTATCTGCACCCACAGTCCTCCCTGAGGCCATCTCCCCTGGACCTCCCTCCCACAGCAGTGCTCCCAAGGGCTGTGGGCGGGGCTGCCATCGTGGCTCCGGGGAAGCTACCACCCCCACTGTGCGGTGGCCGGGTCAGGACAGCCTGCTTGCCCAGTGTGTCCAGAGGCCTTTGAGTCCTGCCTTCTCTGGAAGCCTCTGTCCCCCATCAAGCCCGCCCCAGGCGGCTCCGACCTGGGGCTCAGGGCAATGGTCCCCACTCCCCATGGGCTGGGGCTGCAAAGCATCGTGTGCCCGAGTATGGCAGCCCCGTGGTCTTGCTGCAGGGCCCACAGGGATGGGTCTATGTCTGTCCTGCAGTTTTCTACAAATCAAATCTCTACATTCCAATTTTGTATATTTTCTTGGACTATTATATGACTGGACATTAATTTTGTTATAAAGGCCACTCTGCTTTCTCACCTCTGGGTGTGTTGAGGCCTGTCTGGGGGCACAGAGGGTAGCCCTTCCTCTTACTTAGGTGGCAGAGGGGCTGTAGGCTGTCCAGCATTGTGGCAGGTACCGGTGGGCAGAATGGGGAGGATGCGGGTCCTCTGCCAGGACCAGGGAGCTTGAAGGCCGGCTGGGATGAGGCCACGCCCGTGAGCTGTGTTCAGGTGTTGCAGGTGAACTCTGGTCTCAGGCCCCACAGTCTAAGTCCCAAGTCCCCGAGGCCTCTAGCGGGTCCCATGCCGTCAGGACCTTGAGCAGTGCCTGGCCCCTGGGGACTGACCACACTCCCCTCTTGTGTGGCCAGGCCCTGGCCTCTTGAGTCATAGCAGGGGTGGTGAATAGGTCAGGAGGTCACAGAGAGGCCGAGACACAGCAGGCCTGTGTGCCAGGTGTTCGCTGTGAGCCCAAAGGGAGCCAATGGCCACCTGGAAGAGGCCTGCTCCATGGGGCCACCAGCTGAGAAACTGACAGCATCTGTGAAAAGCGCTTAAGGAGAGAGGAGCAGGTGTCTGAGGCTGGAGTCAGGGAGGGCTTCCCAGAGGAAGAGGCATTGAAACCCCAAGTGTGCTGGGGGTTGGGGGAGGCCATGACAGGGGAGAGCTGGGGCTGGAGGCAGGTTGGGCACAGACCAGCATCCTGGCCTCAAGAGCTGCGCTTAGTAGGTGCAGCAGAGCTGCTTACAGAGTGGGATCTGTGGCTTCTGGGCAGGAGATGCAGGAGCGGGCGTGCCCCTATGCACCTCCCTTGGTGAGCCCCACTCCAGCCGGGCCCTCTGTCGGACTGGTATGACTCAGCACAAACCCCAATCCCTGGTCCCTGGCCTGCTTTTACCCCTGCTCCCTCCATTTCTGAGGAGCTTGAGGCTTGGCCCTTGGACCCCTTCAGGACATGCAGGAGAGCACGCCCCATAGCATGGGGCCAGAGCACAGGGCACACAGTGGGGCAGGCCTGGGAGAGGAGCCTCCCAGGCTGAATCCCTGCCTGCCTGAGAGCACCCTGTCCACACTGGGGAGGGAGCTGGGGCTTTTCTGGCAGAGTTGGAGACCCCCTTCACCACTTTTCCGTCAGTGGGAGAAGGGATGTTTCTGATCATCCCTGATCACAGGATTCTCTAATGATCACGTGGTTACCTGTGCTGACCATCCTCCTCAGCCACTACCAGGGGACATAAGGCTGTCCCTCCTGGAGCTGTGTCCGAGCCGCAGGAGCAGGCGGGCACTGTGTCCACATTACGGTTATCAGAGCGAGCGTGCATATGGAGAGGGGCACTGCTGGGCGCCAGGGTCACAGGACCACACTGCAGGGCAAGGGCAGACTATCAAGGCAACATTAAGGTGGTTACCCACAGGGGGCTGGACAGCAGGAGCTGGTGGGAGGACCACACCCAAGAGTAGCTTATGCTGGTCTGTGTGTTGGGGGTGCCCCCTGCCAGGCACCCTTTCCTGGGACCTCACCCACCTCAGGATGGGTGCCGACGAACTTCAGCTTCATTTTTGGGAAAGATAAGACTTTTATTGTCATTTAAAAAATAAAATGTCCTTTTGGCCTCAGGCACTCTGATCCTGATAAAGCCGGGAAGAGAGTGATGGGCCATGACTGCCCCTGAGGAGTTGGCAGGACCTGGGGGACTGTCCCCCTGGGGAACCGGGCCTAAGAGGGAGGAGAGGCGTGGTGACCGGGAGGGGCTGGGGCTGGCGTGGCCAAGCCCTGGGGCAGCTGTCATGCTGGAGGTGGCATCCTGGTGCCAGGGCTGATGCTTCTTGCTCTGGGACCAGCTGTCCAGGAAGGTCCAGCCTGAGCTCTCCCACCCCCCAAAAACGGAGCAGGAGCTGCGGGGCCTGGGGCTTGTGGGAGTGCTGGGCCAAGTCAGGAAAAACACCATGGGCTGCCGCTGCCCGCAGGACGTAAGCAGTGTGGTTCTTCAGCTGTGTGTGTGAGTTTATACTTCTCTTTATTAGTGGATAAATACTAGAAAACCATCTCTGGAAGCTGCGGTCAGGGGCAGCCCGACTTGCCCAGCCGACGGGAGGGCGGCCCTTCGGGGGGCCCCGGCCTGGTCTGCAGTGTGAGGCTGTCCCGCCAGGGCTCGTAGACCAGCGTGTAGCTCTCCGCCCGCTTGACGGTGAACTTGTAGACGCGGTTGGGCAGCAGGTTGTGGACGTCGAAGGTGCAGGCGGCCACAGGGACGATGCCACGCTGCAGGTACTCCTGCTGTGTCCGTGGGTCCAGCAGCTTGAAGCGCAGTTCGAACTGCTCCGGCACTGTGGGCTGGATGGTGACGAACCAGCGCAGGGCCACCCAGTCCTGGTGGGCCACAGACTCCTTGCGGTCGAACATGACGGGCATCTTGGTGCTGAGCATGAGCCGGATGTGCGGGATCTTGGTGGCGCCGACGTCAGACACCAAGCGGTGCTTGATGTGCAGACGCCCCGGCACCATCATGGCCAGGAAGTTGTCCATGACGGCCGACAGGTCTGCCAGCCGCTGTTCCACCAGCGCCCAACCCGCCAGGAAGGGCCGAGGGTCCGGCGACTCGAGCAGGGCATCCAGCTGGGCACGGCCATGGTCCAGCTGCTCCAGCAGGTCTCCGAGCAGCAGGAGCTGGATCTTGGTCTGCGCGGTGCCCACCTTCTTCATGCGCTGGAACTTCCAGGGGTCGATGAGCTGGAACATGGTGCTGGGCAGCACCAGCGGGTTCTGGTCGCCCAGGGCCAGGTGCTTGGGGAGGATCTCGATGTGGTAGGAGCACTTCCTCAGCAGCTCCATGCGGGCGTGATGGCGCTTCAGCAGGTGGGCGCTCAGGTCGCAGGTTAGGAACTCCCGCAGTGCATTGCGGCGTGCTGTGTAGGTCCTCCAAGCCTCTGGCTCCAGCAGCTGCCGGTCCTCAGCCTCCTCCACCTCCTCCTGGTCCAGGAAGGACTGGGGACTGTCCAGCTTCATCTTGTCCAGGCCCAGGCCTGTCACCTGGAAGCTCATTGTCTGGAGGGAGGTACAGGGTGAGGCGTGAGTGGGAGTAGCCAGGCAGGCCTCTGTGCCCACCTGGGCTCACTTAAGGTGATTCAGGAGGCAACCAATCAATGATTCTCTCTCATCATTGATGGTTCTATCTCTCTTCCTCTTTGGAATCAATAAGAAATGAATTTTTTAAAAAGTAGGAATTGCCAAAACCGGTTTTGCTCAGTGGATAGAGCATCGGTCTGTGGACTGAAAGGTCCCAGGTTCGACTCCGGTCAAGGGCATGTACCTTGGTTGCGGGCACATCCCCAGTAGGGGGTGTGCAAGAGGCAGTTGATTGATGATTCTCTCTCATCGATGTTTCTGGCTCTCTCTCTCTCTGAAAAATCAAATATATATATATATATATATATATATATATATATATATATATACACACACACACACACACACACACATATACATACACACACACACACACACACACACACACACATATATATGGGCAAACACTACTGATGATTGGTTGTGAGAACACACGGCTAGGGCTAAGCTCTGGGGCCAGAATGACTTGAGCAGAAACCTCAGCCACTGACCAGCTGTGCAGCCTGGCAAAGGTTTCGGGCCCTCATTTGAAATGGGGTGCTTTTCGGGGCCATGGAGACTCAGTGTGGTCCTGTATGAGCAGCACCGGACTCCCTGGGGACACCACTGCCCTGCAGACCCTCCACACCTCACTGCCGGTGCACAGCAGAGGGCCAGGCTCACCCCAGGACAGCCTGGTGGGGACCAAGGCCAGCTGGGAGGTGGAGTTATTCCCATCTCTGAGGAGTAACCCTGCTAGCTCCCAGCTCCCGAGCCCTTGGGTGTCCTGGGGCCACTAGGGCCTTAAAGAGCCACTGGTGCCCTAGGAAAGGCCCCGAGGCTGAGTCCTGTCACTCCCTCTTGCAGGTGGGTGCCCAGGCTAAGTGCTTTGCATCTGGCTCTCACTCTAGGGTAACCCCCAACCTGGAGCTCCTTTAGGGCCACAACTCCCTCAGGTTTCCAGCACTGGGTGTCAGTGCGCCCACACCGGATGCAGCCACAGTGAGGAAACTACTCCCTGCAAGCTGGGGCTCCTTGGAGAAGGAGCCAGCATCCCTGCTGCTGTCCCAGGTCCCAGCCACCCCCAGGGCCCTGACCTGCCCCTGGGGAAGCTCTGGTTGTCCCAGCAGCCCAAGGGCGGGAGTTACAGGGGGCCCTTAAATGCAGGGACTTGCCCAAGAAACCACCAAGTGACAGGGTAAGGCGGGGCAGGCTGCCCCCTCCCCAAAGGTCCTTGCCCTTCCTGGGCAGAGGAGCCAGAGGAGGCCTGGGCACTACAGAGGCTGTGGGGCTGAGGTGCCAGCTGAGCCCAATCCCAGGACTTGGCCTAAGTCCTGCTCTGGCATCTGGAGGGAACTCTTGCCCCTGGATCTGGCTATGAGTCCGGGATGTTCCCAATCGCCAACAGCCTCCCTGGTGAAAACTGAGATGGGTGGGTGTAAACTCCCAGGAGGGGACACCTGGAGTCTTGGCCAGCTTCTTCCACCCCTACTCCACCCGTCCCCTCCTCCCCGAAGCCATGCCCTCCCGCCCACCCCCCTGGGACCTGTGCCCTCCGCCTCCTCACGTCCCTTACACCCCACCCCATCCCTCCTCCAGCCCGTGTGCCCACTTGCCCTGCCTCCCGGAGCTCCGTGCGGCTGACTGTGCGCAGAGCGGGGGCGTCCAGTTTCGCACCCGTGGCAACCAGCGGTTGCCATGGGGATCGTGGGTCTTTGTGACGCGCCGCAGCGCCCGGCAGTGGGGGTGGGATGGGCGGAACCCAGGGCTTAGAGGGCAGACTTGTCTGCTGCGGGCAGACCGCGCGGGGGCGCTCCAGGGTCCCAGGACCCCAACGAAAGAAATCGCTGGCCTCTCCGGCTGTGGGAACTGTGGGTGGCTTTGCTCTCTCCTCTGGGTGACCTGGGAGCCGCGCGGGGTGTGGGGTTCCTTCCGAGGAGAGGCTGAGGCTGCCGGCCTCGTTCCGGCCCCTGAGTCGCCCGCCCCGGGCACAGCGGGGCTCCTGGGCGGGGCCTGCAGCCTGTGGGTGATTTCGAGGGGGGCTCCTGCTGCGTCCCTGGCTGAGCACAGCTCAGGGAACCCCTCATTGGAGCTGCCAGAGGCAGGGCCATGGGCGCTGGCAGGTGGGCAGCACTGGTCACCCTGGTGAAGGTGCTGCCAGCTTCCTGTCCCATACTGGGGCCTCATCTGGGTCTGGACAAATGGGGTCTCCACAGCTTCTGGCGCCCCCTCAGAGGTATTCTCAGCCTCTGGGGCCCCATCTCTGGGGCCAGCTGGGCTCATGGTCTCTGGGACCCCTCAGCCAGCCCGGGTGTCCCACCTGTAGTGGTAGGTCTGACTCCCAAAGAGGCAGGGACACCCTAAGCCATGCTTGTCTGCTCCTCCTGGGAGGTCAGTGGTGGGGCACTTTCCAGGAGAGAATGTCCACCTGAGTCCCTCCCCAGTCTGTTCTGTGCCAGAGCCCGCCCACTGCACCCTCCCCGCTGGAGGAGTCTGCCCCGGGAGCTGCCATCAGCCCTTCTCAGGCCCAGGCCTGGGGCAGTCGGAGGCAGTGTGTTGAGGCCTGGTCTGCCCTCCTTGTCCACCCTGGGCTCTAACTCAGCAATGGGAGCTGCTGGGACTCAAAGATCTGAGGGGCAAGGACTGAATGATTTGGAATGTCTGAAGATTGAGGGGAGAAAGACCCTAGCCTTGCAGCTCACCCACAGAGAGGGTGGCACACACAGCAGCCCACCCCTGGACCTCTGCCACCTCTTTGGCTCCACCCCTTTTTTTCTGTTTCTTGTTCCTAAGCTAATTTTTTGTCATTAAACTTTTAAAATATATCTATATTATTTTTATATATTTACATATAAATATATAAATTTATACATATGTATTATATATAAATATATATTACTTATATATTTATATATAAAATAATTGCTTTTTCACACAGAGGAAGGGAGAGAGTTAGAAACATCCATGAGAGACAAACATCAGACATCAATCAGCTGCCTCCTGCACACCCACTACTGAGGATGTGCCTGCAAACAGGTACATGCCCTGGACCGGAATGGAACCTGGGACCTTTTTAATCCCACTGAGCCAAACCAGCTAGGGCTAAGCTTTTAATTTGAGATCATTGTAAATCACACCCACTGTAAGCTGTAACAGAGACTCCATGACCCCGCTGCCCATTTCCTGCAGAAGCTGTCCCACAGGGACCCGTCCCATGCCCCTCAGTCCTGGCGGCCCCTGATGTCGGTTGAGGCCGCTATGTGAGTGGCACCCTGCAGTGCAGCCCTGGGGAGCCCTGTCCTGAGCCCAGCTCCCCCTGTGGGCGGCATGCAGCCCACTTGGTCCTTCCTCTTTGAGTGATGCTCCCAGGCATGGCCCCGTCTGTTTTCTCTCTCGCCCAACTCCACAGCCACCAGCTGTGTTGCCCTTGGCAGAGCGACCCTGGACCCTGGAGGGTGGTGAGCCTGGGGGTCTCAAGGTCACAGCCTTGGCGAGGGGAGTGCACTTGAGCACGGACACCCCCATCATGTGTCCTCCACATACATGAACCCATAGGGTGGTGATGACTCAGCCTGCATGCCAGGAGGCCCCTGCTCACTAAGTCACTGTGAGCTTAGTGTCTTACAGATGGGGAAATCAA
Organism: Vespertilio murinus; assembly: GCA_963924515.1. Lineage (NCBI taxonomy): Eukaryota > Metazoa > Chordata > Mammalia > Chiroptera > Vespertilionidae > Vespertilio > Vespertilio murinus. The sequence continues at coordinate 89,286,289 of OZ004709.1, read as the reverse complement.
GGCACGGAGAGGTCAGTACCTTGCCTGTGGCTAGTGAGTCTGAGAGCAGGATTTGCATCCCGTCATCTGACCACATCCAGAGTTGTGGAGGCCTCTGCTCTCTCATTCCCACCACCCCACCCCATCCCACCCAGCACTGCCCGCTCCTTAGGGCAATGGTGGAGCAGAGGGCCTGCCTGGTGGAAGGCCTGTGGTGGCTGCAGGGCCAGCAGTGCTCCCTGCAGAGCCCTGGCCGAGGAGGAGGAGCCTCCTGCCTGGTCACTGGAGAGGCTGAGGAGGGCCAAGCTCTTTGGAGCTGGGAGGGTGCCCACTTGCCAGCACAGGCTCCTGCTAGAAAACGCCTCTGCTCTCACCTTGAGGGTATGGACAGGATCTGTTTTCCTTGCCTGTAGGAGGAAGACCTCAGCCCACCATGGGGTCTCTGTCTGGGCTTTTTGGGGGGCTAACAGGAGGCCTGGGGCAGGCACAGGAGCGAGCCCAGAGGACCAAGGAGGGCCTCCCGGCCTGCCCTGGCCCCAAAGGAATGTAAAGCCAGTCTTCGGGAGAACGTGTCTGGGATCTGAGTGGCTGGGGGCCCTGGCCTGAGGAGGCCCTTCGGGTGCAGGTCAGGGGCCTGGCTTCCGCGGAGGGGGAGCCATGTATCTGGACTGAGGGAAACGCACCCACAAATCCCAGACTTGCACTCGGGGAAGCAGGTGGTGGCGGGGCTGCAGGCTCTTCCAGCCAATCCCCCCCCCGCCCCCCCCCCCCCCCCCCCGCCGCCAGGTGTGTGTGTAAGTATCTTCACACCCCAGCAGGTGAGTCTCAGGTGCCCCTTCAGTTCACTGTGTGGCTGCCACACCAGTTTGCAAACAGTATAAGCTTCCCCCAGATGCAAAGCAGAGAAAAGGGTTGGCTGCCTCTTTGGGGCCACTTGGACAATCATCACACCTGGTTATAGGGACCATTCACCACAGAAAACAAACTTGTGGCCAGGTTTGCTCAGTGGGAAGAACGTCGGCCTGAGGACTGAAGGGTCCCAGGTTTGATTCCAGTTAAGGGCACATGCCTGGTTGCGGGCTCAATTCCCAGTGCGGACGTGCAGGGGGCAGCCCATCAGTGATTCTCATCATGGATGTTTCCATCTCTCCTTCTCCCTTCCTCTCTGAGATCAATACAAACATATTTAAAAAAGAGAGAGAGCGCAGAGTTTTGGGTGTGCATAGAGTTCAAGGAGAGGAAGGAGAGTTGCAGCTGTCAGCAGAGGGAGGGGCCTCATAACAACCGGTGGGGAGGGAGACACACATCGGAGAGAGCAGGGCACCTGCTGGGACCCACCCACCACAGACCCTGCCACGGGGCCCCTCCCAGAGCCTGCTGGCTGGGGCTGCTTTCCCCACCCAACCCAGAAGCACAGGCCCAGTCTGCTTCATCGCGCAGGGGGTCTGGCTGTGAACCAAACTCACCCCCACCCCTCCTGTGCCACTGGGTTCATATCCTTGGCAGAGCAGCATCCCTCCATCCTGCCTGGGCCTGGAGGGGCTGCCCCACCCGAGGCCACGCCCAGGACCTCACCGGCCTCACCCCCCAGACTGGTCTGAACACCAGCCTGGAGGCAGGCAGGGGTCTGTGCAAGCCTGCTCCTGCTTGTGGGGTGTGGGTGTAGGGCCCTCTGCAGTGACCTGACACCACTCCTTGCACCAGCCAGCACCAACAAAGCCAGGCTCCGAGGCTCGGGGCCCCGACACGCACCTTTCCACCAGCCTTCCAGCTCCTCCTTTTTTGGAAGTCCCCTTCCCTGCAGGGCCTGGGTGGCGTGGGGACCAGGTCAGAACATGGAGCCCTTCCTCAGGAAACGGCTGGCCTTCCTGTCCTCCTTCTGGAACAAGATCTGGACAGCAGGTGCCCAGGACCACGGCATCCCCTGCTTCCCCGACCCTGGCGCCGACCCTGAGCCGGAACCACGGGCCGCTGCCCCCGGTCAGCTCTTTAGGGCGCCGTGCGACTTCCCAGTGCGGTGTGCGGATGAGCTGAGCGTCCGCCACGGGGACAGGCTCTACACCCTCAAGGAGGAGGGCGACTACATCTTTGCCCGGAGCCGGCCCAGTGTGAGGCTCGTGCCCCTCGCCTACGTAGCCAAGGCCACCCCTGAGATGCTCACGGACCAACCGTGAGTACTGCCTGCTCTGGGGTCAGGGATAGGTGGGTGAGGCTGGGGTGGCCATCTGGGAGGCTGGGGTCACCCAAGCACTCAGCTGGGGTGGCGGGCTGCTCCAGGCCCTGTGGTAAGGTGGTGAGGGGGTGGGATATATCAGAAGTGCATCTCCTGCCCCTCACTCTGCACATCCCCACCCCCCCCCCCCCCCGCCTGCACTGGGCCAGGCATGGGGCTTGGGCAGTGGATTCAGGTAGGGGGGCCCAACCATTCCCCCCAGAGCCTGAGCCCTGAGGCAGGGGCAGTGCACAGGCAGGAATGTCTCTTGTTGGCATGGCAGCCTGTCACCATGGAGGGAAGAAGCGGGGGCTCTCCAGGTAGACTCCTCGGGGAGGTCACTTCTCAGCTCCAGCTCCAGGTCTGAGGACAGGTGGTCTCCTGTGCCACCTCTGAGAAGGGCCTTGCCATCTCAAGCATCTCATCCAAACCTGGGATGTGACCTGACCCATCTTTCCCTGAGTGCAGTGGGTCAGCTGGCAGTGGTGGCCATTGCAGTCTCTGGGGTCTGGATGGACACTCAGCAGAGTCTCCTCCTCTCAGCCGCAGCATGCACAGAGGTGGCGTGCTGGGTGAGAACAGGCTGCTGCTCTGCTGAGCAGACCTCACCTTGGTGTGGTCCTGCACCAGGTGGGCCAGGCCTGAGCCCTGGATATGTCCTTGCCGACCAGCCTCAGCCTCAGCCTCAGCCAAGCCACTGCCAATTCCTGGGAGAAGCCGGAGTCTCAGGAAGGTGCCCCTGGCCCTCACCCCGTGCCTGGGACCAAGCAGTCAGTGATGGGGAGGTGCCCAGTCACTCCACGCGTGGAGAACAAAGCCAGAGCTGCTCCCAGAAAAGGCTGGCAGGGCTGTGGGAAGGGGAGGGTTGCCAAGAAGAAGCCCTAATGACTGTTTGCCTGGGAGGAGATGAAAGGGCTGACCAGCCGAAACTGGTTTGGCTCAATGAATAGAGCGTCGGCTTGCGGACTGAAAGGTCTGAGGTTCCATTCTGGTCAAGGGCGTGTATGCTGGTTGCGGGCGCGTCCCCAGTGGGGGGTGTGCAAAAGGCGGTTGATCGATGTTTCTCTCTCATCGATGTTTCTAACTCTCTATCTCTCTCTCTCTTCCTCTCTGTAAAAAATCAATAAAGTATATTTTTAAAAAAAGAAAAAAGAAAGAAAGGGCTGACCAACTCCTGGGTCATTAGCTCCAGACATGTCCCTGGGCCAAACTGGCTGGGTGGGCTAGCCCCTCAACCCCCACAGTGAGGCCTCATGCTTCCAAGCTGCTGAGGACTCCACTGCCATCTTATTTCACCCACGGCCCATACCCCAGGGAGGGACCCTGAGAACATCCCTGCAGCCCAGGGGGGCCCAGCTCCCACCCAGGCCCTGGGGCTGCAGGGAGGCCGGGCGGGGAGCCTCTGGTTCTCCTGTCCCCCACAGCCCTGCTGTCCCGGGAAGGCTGCTGAGTGCCTTTGCACCTGAGCTGTTCTCCCGCCAGCAGGCCCAGCGGGCAGGGCTGTGTGGATGAGCCTGGCCTCCTCAGAGCTCCCAGTCAATGTGTCCCTGAGCTCGCTGCCCCTCCAGGTTTGTCTCTGGGGACCCTTGTAGGTCCATGGTCCTCCACCCTTCCCCACCTGCCCTGTCTGCTGATTCCACCTCCCAGTGTTTCCTAGCCCTCTGCCTCTCCACCCATTTGCATCCACTTCTTCTGCCCCCTGTTCTCCCTCCAGCCCAGGCTCTGGCCACATTGGTTCCCAGACCCTCTCCATAGCTCCCCAGGTGGGTGCACACTTGTCTCTGTCCCCTCCTGCCAGGCCCCGCCCTTGCCCCTGGCTCCAGCAGCACCCACCTGCACAGCTATGTCCACCCGGGGGGCACCCCCACCTTGTGTTTACTCGCTCTGAGTCATACTTTGGGTCCCCAGGTGATCTGAGAGCCAGTACCTCTGCTGTCCTCAGGGGATGAGCGGGGCTGTCTCTGAACATTAGTGGTCCCCTTGGGGTCAGGCCTCCTGCCACTGGGTCCCCAGGGACCCTAGGTATGGGGAGGCTCCTGGAAGGGACGCTAACTCAGGGGTGAGGTCCCCCCACCTGAGCCTTGGGGAACAGACACAGGTGATGGGTGGGGCAGTAGCCTCACCTGCCCGATTTGTGGTAGAGTGCTGGCCCAGATGGAGAGTCAGATGAGGAAGCCCCAGGAAGGCCCGCCCCACCCCACATCCAGGTGTGGGGGTTCCGATGTCTGGGAATACTATACAGATTGTGGAGTGGGTGCCTGGGACTCCAGCCACCTGGCTTTTGGGGTGGCCTCCGTGCAAGTGGCTCTGTATGAGCAGAGGGCCAGGGGCTCGAGCTGGTTTGTGCTGGGCAGGGCTCCTCAGAGGCGGACGCTCAATGCTTTGAGCCTCCCAGCCTCCCCTGCCCATCTGCCCACCAGGCTCAGGCCACCTCCTTGAGGGCCTTCCCAGCTGCTCCAGCGCTGAGGCTGCTTCTCCCACTCACTTCTGACCTCCTGAGGCATTTGGGCCATGCCCAGCCAGGCGGCAACCCATGGTTCTCCAGGCCACACCTGCAGCCCAGCTCACACACCTGAGCTTCATCAGGGAGCCCTGGCTCCCAGTGGACCCCTTCCCTCGGAAGGACTCAGTTGTCTTAAGGTTTGGTCTGTGGCCAGGCTGTTGCCTGTGGCCAGGGCTGTGGCCACTTTATGAGCAGGATTAATGGAGACCCTGTGGCTGAGGGGAGTGGACAGTCTCACATGGCATGGGTCACTGCTGGTGGCTGTCAGCTCCATGCCAGCCCAAGTGGTTCTCCTGTCCAGTCCCTGATGGCTGGGGAGGCTGAGCACTGGGGGCCGGGGCTGGGGGCACAGAGTGGGCACATGGGGCCTCTGACCAGTGTGGGGCAGGGGTACCTGGGGTTAGTGGCGTTGCGCCCACCCTTTGCAGCTGGTACTTCAGTGGCATCAGCCGCACCCAGGCCCAGCAGCTGCTCCTGTTTCCAGCCAACTTTCCAGGTACCTTCCTCGTCCGGCCCAGTGAGAGCAGCCAGGGTGACTACTCGCTGTCAGGTACAAAGGCCCCTCAGCCTCTGTCCCCTGAGGCACCCTGGGCAGCCGTGCCGAGGTAGAACACTCTTTTTTCGTTGTTTAAAGTACTGCATATGACTCCTTTTTCTGTAATTGACCTCCCCCCGCCACTCCTGCCCCAGGACAAGCCCTGCTGCCCCAGTGCCCGTGTCCATTGGTTATGCTCATATGCATGCACACAAGTCCTTTGGTCGATCTCTTACAAGAACAGCCTTAACCTCAGAGTCCTTACTGGTGCCCAGCACCACCTAGGGCCTGACAGCACCCACTGCTGGTCACTTCCTGTTTGTCCACTCCCTCCTCAGGAGCTCACCCCGCCCCTCCTTCATTCCCCTGGCAGACTCTTACCAGCACCGCTCTGCACCGTCTGCTCCTCTGCCTGTAGCTACCTACACACCCTTCTCTCCACGAGGCTCCGGCTGTCCTGGTTCCCCAGAGGGTGGTGGCAGTCTTCTGGTTGTGGTGGTGGAGGGTCTGGGCACAGTCTCCATCTCTGCACCTTCCAGTCCGGGCCCAGGCCAAAGTCCGCCAGTACCGCATCTCCACGGCGGCTGATGGCAGCTTCTACCTGCAGAAGGGCCATCTCTCCCCCAGCCTGGGGGAGCTTCTCTCCTATTACAAAGACAACTGGAAGCTGACCCAGAACCCGCTACTGCAGCCCTACGTGTCCCAGGTGGGCCAGACCCTGCCCTGCTCCTGCCCCGCCTTACTGGCCTCACATATTGCCAGAGGGGATCTCTAAGGCCAGGAGCCCACACTCAGTAAACCCTCCACGCTCTGGTTGGGGCCCTGCTTGGGGTTGGGGTCTGCTGTCCTCTGAGAGTCCTGGGCTGGGAATATGCCAGGCTCTGCAGGCAGCAGTGAGAAGGGCAGGGGGAGTTTGGGGCGCATGGGGGAAGGCTCCTGCAGCAGCTCCAGGCCCAGGGCAGAAGCTGTGGGAGGACATGCTGATCCTGAGGAGCCACCCTGGGCTGGAGCTGCAGCTCTCCACCAAGTCCCAGCGTGGCCACTTGCCGAGGAGTGGCTGCGGCAGCGACCTGGTTCCTCTGGTCCCTGAATGACAGTCTGACAGTGATGAGGGCTTGCCGACAGAGGGCCTTCCTTAGCAAACGGGCCCAGCCCCAGGGAGGCCACCCGGCACCCCTTGCTCTAGCCGGAGCAGTATTGAGCACGTGCCAGGTGGAGGCCTGGTCCCTGGAGAAGCTGCCGTTCTGGCAGGGGCACACAGAGGCACTGAGTGCCTCCACCCCACAGAAGCCCCTGGAGCAGGACGAGTGGGAGCGGCCACACTCCGAGTTCACCCTTCGGAGGAAGCTGGGCAAAGGCTACTTCGGGAGGTGTGGGAAGGCCTGTGGCTTGGCTCTCTGCCCGTGGCCATCAAGGTAATCAATTCAGGTGGGTGAGGTCCTGCCACCCCTGACCCTGGAGCCCTGGGCAGCCCCGGTGCTGTGGGTGGGTCCTGGAGTTGCACCCTCTCCAGCAGCCAACATGAAACTCGCAGACCTCTCCAAGGAGATCCAGACGCTTAAGAGCCTGTGGCAAGAATGGCTCATCCAACTGCACGCCGTGTGCTCCACTGGTGAGCCCGTGTACATCGTCACCGAGCTCATGTGCAAGGGCAACCTGCAGGCCTTCCTGGGCAGTGAGTGTGCCCCTGCCGGCCGCCTGTCTGGGCAGCACGACCTTCGGGCACAGGCCTTGGACAGACTCCAGGCCTTGTTGGCAGCTGGATTTTCCAAGGCCCAGAGGGCTGTGGGGCTGGGGCCACTAGTAGGTTCAGGTCCCTGGTCTGAGCCAGGCCTGGGCCTTGTGGAGAGAAAGTCAGGGCACTGGGTTCTGGACTGGGCAGAGTGTGTGTGTGGGGTCCATCTGTGTCCCCAGCCCCTGAACAAGGTTAGGATGGACCCAGTCCATGCCTCCTCCCCACTTTGGTCCTTCTCTGTCTCTGTTGGGGATCAGGCTGGTTGTCAAGAAACAGCTTGCCCGGCATGGTCACTGCAGCTGCATAGGGCTCACCCCTCTCATATGAGGAAACAGGCACAGAGGGCAGTGCCCTGAGTGTCGACTGCCCCTGCAGGCCCTGAAGGCTGCACCCTGAATCCTGCAGTGCTGCTGGGTTTTGCCTGCCAGGTGGCGGAGGTCATGTGCTACCTGGAGGAGCGGCGCATCATGCATCGAGACCTGGCCGCCAGGAACGTGCTCGTGGACGATGGCCTGGCTTGCAAAGTGGCCGACTTTGGCCTGGCCCGGCTGCTCAAGGTCAGTGCGGCGGGCTGCGGGCCCCCAGGTGGTGGGGCCAGTGGGAGTGGAGGCGCCACCTCACCCCCTCACCGCGGTGTCCCTCCCCAGGATGACATCTATTCCCCGAGCAGCGGCTCCAAGATCCCTGTCAAGAGGACAGCGCCCAAGGCTGCCCACTACCAGGTGTACTCCCCGAAGTCGGACATCTGGTCCTTCAGTGTGCTGCTCTACGAGGTGTTCTCCTATGGCCAGTGTCCCTACGAAGTTGGGCCTCCCGCGGCCCGAGGGCACCAGGCTGGAGGAGGGACCCACGGTGACTCCTCCTCCCCAGGAATGAGTATTCACGAGACGCTGCAGCAGATCGAGTGAGGGTACCGGCCCCCACGCCTGGCGCCTGCCCGCTGAAGCCTACGTGCTCATGCTGGCGTGCTGGAAGGGCAGTCCGGAGGGGCGGCCGGCCTTCGCCACGCTGCAGGCCACGCTGGGCACCATCCACCCCACCCTCCCGTGACGCGGGCCCTGCGGGGGCTGGGCTGCTCCCTCAACCTCCCTCAGGATGATGTGTGCCTCCATCATCAAGGGGCCTGGGCCCACAGCCTCGGAGCTCCTGGTCGTGGACCTCACGTGCTGACTGTCACACACAGGTGTGCACGCACAGGCCAACATACAAAGACATGCACTCAGAGAGCAGAGGGGCTGGCGTCCTATGCCCGGTGTGACTGTGCCCCTGGCGTGGGCAGGACCTCGGAGAGAAGGCCCGCCGAGCAGGGTGACTGAGGAGGAGCTCTGAGCTGGCTGAGGGCCCTCCCACCTGGGACACCCTCCCGGGATCAGGAGCGGCAGGTGTGGCTTCCCAGTCTTTCCCAGAGTCCCCCAGGGCCTTGTTGAAGAGGCTGGTTCGGGGCTCCCAGGCTGGCCCCAGGCTCTGGGCATGCGGGGTGCAGCAGCCTGCACACGTATGCCGCTGCCTGTGGACAGCCCTGTGTGTGCAGGGAGGCAGCCCTCAATAAACATGCGTGCACTGTCAGCTGCACAGACGTGTGTCACCACAGGCCTCAGCCCTGGCCAGAGCAGGGTGGTCTGTCACGATGGAGGGAGAGCTGGCCTGTGTCCCAGTCCGCACCCCGGGCAGCCAGAGGCAGATGATGCCCCGCAGGATATGCGGGAGCAGCCCTGTCCATCTCCCTGGGCTGGGCTGGTGCTACACGGGAAGGTCAGGCAGATGCTGGGTGGCGGTCTTGGGGGGGGGGGGGGGGACTCGTCTGCCTCTGAGGTGCAGGTCCGGGCGCTGCCTGGCTGTGCAGCCAGGCCGCGTGGAGGCGGCTGTGGGAGGCAGGCAGCTGTGGACAGCTCTCAGGGAAGGGGAGCAGCGTCTCCAGAGCCAGGCAGCTCCCAGCCCTGATTTAAGCCACCAGCTGACATCGCTGAGTGAGGAGGTGCCTCGCCTGCTGGCTCTGGACCTGCCCGGCTCTGGAGCAAACGGATGAACAGAGGAGCAGAGGAGTGGGTGGGTGGGGTCTGCCCTCAGGCTCCCCACCCCTACCCTCCTGGGAGCCCCACACTGGTAGCTGTGCCCCAGAGGATTGTGGGACAGAAAGGACAGAGGCATGTACAAGCCCCTCGGGCGCAGATAAGTGACCCCCAGGGCTGCTGAGAGCAGAGGCTGCTGGGGCTGGGTTGGGGGAGGGACTCTATGGTGGGGAGGGGGGCTGGGGCAGCACAGGGATGAGGTAGGAACCAGCCACATCAGGCCCAGGTGCGTCTGGCTTTGGGTCAGGGAAGGCAGGAGTGCCCAGAGCCTCAGACCTCAGGCTGGGCCACCCGGCCCTGGTAGGTATGGGGGCAGGAGCTGCTGACCCTCCATCCTGTGCTGGGCCCTCCGGTTCCAGCTGGAGGTGAGGGCTGGAGCTGAGCTCCTCCGGTTCGGGGGATCAAGGGACTCCTCTGGGCAGGGGCTCCAGCCACCAGAGGGGCTCACCCTCTTTGGCTGGCGCCTTGGTGTGTGTGGGCAGCTGGCAGGCAGCCTCAGGGGGAAGGAATGTGCGAGGCGTGGTGACAGGCCAGAGAGGCAGGTGTGCGTGGGGGTCACTTTGGGTGTCTCAGGTGCTGGACAGCTTTGTGCTCGGAGCTTCTGGGCGGGGCCGGGACAGTCTGGAAACTGGAGCTTCCTGGTGTGACTCAGGCAGAGCCCCAGGGACTCGAGGCCCTCGGGCTGGAGCGTATTGGTGAGCAGTGGAGGGGGCTTGGAAGCCCCTAGTCCCAACAGGTGCTAACAGCCCACCACCCTGTGGTCCCACCCCCTCTGAGCCCTGCCCTCCAGAGTCCAGCGGCCCCGTGCCCACGGCGTGGTCAGCACTGGGGGGGCTGCCCGCAGCACATCATGACCTTGTTAGGCAGCACGCTCCTGTTCTTCCCGCGGACGGGTGCGTGGGCCCTTGCTCTCCTCGATGAAGGCGAGTTTCAACAAGCAGGACTCCGGCTCCTTTGTCCTCAGCCTCCTGCCGAAGTGGCTGTTCCTGGCACCTCCTCAGCCAGGAAGCCCTCAGGCCCCAGGCCAGCAGGCTGACCGGAACCCACGGTCACCCTGGACTGCCTGCTACAGCCGCACCTACTCTCCTGTATGCCTCCCCTCCCCCCTTCTCCCTCCCCGAGGAGTGCCTTGTCCATAGTCTTCTCCCTGACCCCAGCTCCAAAACTCTCTCCCCACGGTCCAGGTTCCACTAAGGCGAACCAGGGGCCCTCACTAGTGACTCTACCCTCCCCCTCTCGGGGCTCAGGCCCAGCCACGTGGTCACTTGTGAGCACATTTCCCAGACGGTGGGCAAGGACAGTGCCACACTGCCTGGGGCTGCCCCTTGGTGGGGCTGCCAGGCCTTGAGGTGGAGCCAGGTGCTCAGGGAAGTGCGCAGCTCACTGCCTGGGCGGGTGGGGTGGCCTGTCAGAACTGGCCCTGCCTGTCCAGACCTCCCGGCCACGGTGTTCACAGCAGCCTGGCGACAGGCAGAGAGGCCAGGCAGCTAGGACCTGCCGCTTCAGACACCATGGTGTCCCGGGGCCAGGCGCACCTGGGCCCCAAGTATGTGGGCCTCTGGGACTTTAAGGCCCGCACAGAAGAGGAGCTAAGCTTCCAGGCAGGAAGTCTCTTCCACGTGGCCAGGAAGGAGGAGGAGTGGTGGTGGGCCACATTGCTGGACGCGGAGGGCGGGGCCCTGGCGGAAGGCTACGTGCCTCACAACTACCTGGCCGAGAGGGAGACTGTGGAGTCTGAGCCGTGAGTGCCCCGTGGTCCTGGCGGGCCACCAAGCTGCCCCCCCCCCGCCCCCGTCCATGGCCCTGCGGTCCATCTCGAGCTCTAGCAGGGCAGGGCCTCCGGGAACAGAGTTCCGCACCCTGTGGCTGGGCTCGGGGAGGGACAGATGCAGGGCTGGCCAAGGAGGGTGAGGACTTGTGGATTCGTCTCCTTGGGCCCCCAAGTCAAGGCCAGACCCCACCATCCATGGCTGTACACCATTGCCTGTGGCCCCTCCCCTGGGCTCCCACATGGCCACTTTGTGGTGCCAGGACCCAGAGAGGACAGAAGAGGCGACAGGGGTCCCAGGGTGGCTGGCCCGCAGTGAATCCAAGGCAGGGCTGGCCCTTTTGGTGAGCCAAGTTCTGCTCACCTTCCAACCAACTGAAACCAGATGTGTGACCTAGTTAGGGAGGGAGGGAGGTCATTGCAACATGCCCCGCTCGGGCGTGGGCTGCGGGCTCTACTCCTCGCACCCTCACGGCTGCCTGGTCACGGCAAGGCGGCTCCGGGACCAGTGGCTGCCCAAGAGGCTGCCCAGGATGGGACCAGGGGCAGCCTTCGATCGCGTGTCCACGAGCCCGGAGCTGCCTCCCTGAGCTCTGGGAGGGGGCCCAGCCGGGCACCTTGTTTGGCTAGCGCTGTGTGGCAGCACAGTGAGCACGCGTAGGGGTGACCAACTGCCGAGGGGAGACTGGCAATGAGCAAGTTTGGCAGGAAGCAGGGAAGCACGTCGGCTTCAGAGGCGGGCCTCCCAGGGGTGTGATGCCGGGCAGAACCAGCTGGAGGAGGGCTTGGCGGCCCTGAGAACAGCTGGTTGGAGAAGCAGAAGGAGGCAGCGCAGTGGAGGGTGTGCAGGCGTCCTCTGAGGTGTGCAGGCTGGGCCCGAGTTCCAATAGTGCTGAAGGAGTTGGGTGCCAAAGGCAGAGCAGCTGGCAGCAGAGGTCACCGGGAGATGGCGGGCCCCACCCTGCAGCCCAGAGTACAGGGCTCACAGGGCCCTGTTATGAGCTGCTGGCGTGTTGGCATGGGGCGAGTGTGTGACTGAGTGTGCAATGTGGGTGTGTGACCAGCTAGGTGTGCGTGGCCGGCTGCTCAGCTCCCTGTGCTGGAGCGTACCTGTCTGTGGCCTGGGTCGCTGAAGGTGGTCAGAGTCACAGAACCACACGGTCCCATGGGATGGGTGGCAAATGCCTGGGACAGGGTGGCTCTGATCACATGGGACAGTCCAGGCCAGAGTGATGGAGAAGCCTGCTCTAATGGCCTCTGCATCACTCAGGACATTTGGGGTCTGTGATGGGCAGGAAGGAGCCTCTCAGGTCAGAGTCAGTGTCAGCTGGCAGCTGGAGGTGCAGGTGGAGGGCTGGGTCTCAGGTGGGAGGGCAGGGGTCAGCATGGAGTCAGTGTGGGCTCTGGGCTCCTGCCCCCTCTGCAGGTGGTTCTTCGGCTGCATCTCCCGCTCAGAAGCTGTGCACCGACTGCAGGCAGAGGGCACCGAGCCCGGGGCCTTCCTGATCAGGGTCAGCGAGAAGCCGGGCGCTGACTATGTCCTCTCAGGTGCAGCAGCCCTCTCCCGGGTCTGCAGGGCGCCAGGCTTGGTGCCTCTTTGTCCCTAAACCCTTTCTCCCTCCTTCTGGCTGTGACACCCAGGACATCGAGGCCTGTCTTGGGGACTCAGGCCCTGCGGGGTGATTATCCTGTGGTCCCAGCCTGGGTTTTTTTCCGTTCACTGTTGAAAGGACACAGGGCAGGAGGCTGGGTGTGGTGCCCCTGCTGGCTGGCACTCCTCTGAGACGGGGGTGCCCATGCCTGCTCACGCACCCTCCTTTGTCCGTGCCCCTGCGCTCTAGTGCGGGACAGGCCGGCCATTCGGCACTACAGGATCTGGAGGTGTGCGGGCCGTCTGCACCTCAGCAAAGCCGTGTCCTTCCCCAGCCTGGCCCAGCTTGTGAGCCATCACCGAGCACACAGTCTGTCCAAAGGCCTGCAGCTGACAGTGCCCTGTGGGAAGGTAGGGCCTCCCCCCCCCCGCCCCCCAGACTCTGCCCACTGCAGCCCTTTCTCCTCAGTGGCCCGGGTCCTCAGGGTCAGGCATAGGGCTCCAGGGGACTCTGGTTGAGGTCCTAGGGCCGGAGCTGCAGGTGGGGCAGAGGATGGTCCCCTCTTGCTGGTCACTCTCACCTTTGGGCCGAAGAGGTCAGGGGTGCCCTGTTGTGTCCTTTGTCTCTGAGACAAGGCCATGTGCCCAGTTAGCAGCTGGGCAAGCATTTTGTCTGAGTGGCAAGTGGGCCACTATCACAGGTCCAGGGCAGGCAGTGAGGGTGGGTATTTATAGGACACAGCAAGGGACAGCACGCCCTGGACACTGGGACCCTTGACCAGGGCTCCCACTGCTGGGGTCCGCGGGCTTCCAGAGGGCTGAGCGACGGGATGGCACCCTGCCCTGTGTCCCTGCAGCTCGAGCGGGAGCCCCTGCCCCTCTGTGCCGACTGGGAGCGGGCCCGGGAAGAGTTCGTGCTCTGCAGGAAGCTGGGGGCCGGCTACTTCGGGGAGGTCTTCGAGGGGCTCTGGAAAGGCCAGGTCCGCGTGGCCGTGAAGGTGATTGCCCGAGGTGAGTGGTCCCAGCCAGGGCACTCTGCCTGACCACCCACCGCTCTAGTCCCACCCACAGGAGCTTCCGGGGCCGAGGTGAGCCTGGGCCTGACATCCCATGAGCCATGCACTGCCTGCCTGTGCCGCCTGTGGCACCTAGCCGCATGGAGGTGACGTTTTCTCTCCGTTGCAAATGTTCTTACCTAAATGCATTTATTATAAGGGCCATGTTATTTTTTTATATTCCATTTTAATTACATTGTTATTTCTTTTCTAAGAAATAAAAAAGATTTTGATTTTTTGAGAGAGAAACATTGGCTGCCTCCTGCACCGTCCCCTATAGGTAATGGAGCCCACAACAGGGCATGTGCCCTGACGGGGAATTGAACCACCAACCTTTCTGTGCATGGAAGGATGACCAACCACTAAGCATACTGGCCATGGTGGCTGTTAACTTCTTATCATTAATGGAAAGCCACTAAACCACGGTTGCTAGTGACCTGACAGGTCCATCTGCACTCTCCTTGGTGGGTACCAAGGGCAAAACCAGTGGCCAGGGCCCACAGGAACGCACGGGCATATTTCACTCCCCATGTGGCTGGGCAGGTGTGGGCCAAAGTGGTATGAGGGTGCCTGGGTGTGGTCAGAGCAGAGAGTGGTGTGGTGGACCCTCACGGAGACCCCTATGGGGTGTGGGGCCGCTGTGGGACCAGTGCGTCTGCCCTGTACACTGGCCTTGGGAGCTGGTCACCTGGGTGAGCACCCAGTTACTGAGGGTGGGTGTTGGGGCTGCCGCCTCCAATCTGTCCATCTTGCAGATGACCTCCTGCACCAGCACACGTTCCAGTCGGAGATCCAGGCCATGAAGAAGCTTCGGCACAAGCACATCCTGGCGCTGTACGCTGTGGCGTCTGTTGGGGACCCCATGTATATCATCACAGAGCTCATGGCCAAGGGGAGCCTGCTGCAGCTCCTGCGGGGTGAGTGGCAGTGGTGGCCTGGGGCTGCTGTCAGTGACCAAAGTGGCTCCTGCTGGTTGGGGAGGGGCTCAGGAAGGACACTGAAGAAAGAAAACCCTGACCGCCCACACCATGCACAGCACGCCAGGGTCTCCTGATGCGTGCTGGGCCTTTCCTGTGAGGAATGTGTGTGATATCTATGACAAACGTGCCATCTGTTCATTGTGAAGTTTGGGGAAATACAGAGGACAAATACAGGGAGAGCCCCCACTCCTGTGGCTGCAGCCACCTGAGCATCTTCTCCTCTGGCAAGCCCCAGTGTTTCATGCAACACCCTGCCGGACGGTGGCTGTGCTAAGCGGAGGGCCACGGGGTGGGGTGGGTCGTGTGAGGTGTTGAAGCCGGAAGGAATGTAGGATGAGGCCCGGGATGTGATATGTGCACCTGGGATCCTGTCTTCCCGACAAAGTCCAACTGTAGAGCTGCTCACAGGAGCAGCCATGCAGCAGTCCCATGTTGCTGACTGTTCAAGTTGACAGATGAGTTGCCTCCATTTGGCTGGTGGCCCGTGGGATCTTTCTAGGTTTTCCATCTGATGGGTATCTGTGTACTCACACCCGGAGTTCTGATTCCCAGAAGCGAAGTACAAAGGTGTATGAACTTCTTTGGGGCCGACACAGAATTCCTGGAAGGGCTGCGTGGGGGCCGCGGTCACAACTTCGTCAGGCCCCCGCCCTCTGCCAGCCCTTCCACTGAGCCAGAGAGGACGCCCCACTGACCCGGCCCCTTTGCCACTGCAGAGTCTGATGAGAAAGCCCTGCCTGTCTTGGAGCTGGTGGACATCGCCTCCCAGGTGGCCGAGGGCATGTGCTACCTGGAGTCTCAGAATTACATCCATCGGGACCTGGCTGCCAGGAACATCCTCGTGGGAGAGAACAACATTTGCAAAGTGGGGGACTTTGGGCTGGCCAGGCTCATCAAGGTGGGGCCCCGGAGGGCCTAGGGCATCCTCTGTGCTCAGAGCTGGGGATGCCTGTGGGGCCTGAGGGGACAGGAGCTGAAGGCTGCAGCTCTGGGAGGTGGGACACAGGAAGCTGCTTACAGGGCCTTTCAGAGATGGAGTGGAGTGGGGTGGGGGATGGGGGGTGGAGCCTGAGGCACTTGGCCAATCCAGGAGCCATAGGAGCCAGTCTCCTGAGTGGGAGAAGCAGGGACCAGCCTTTACCTGCTCCTTCCTTCCTTCGTGTTGCTGCTAGCTTCTGCGCCTCAGGTAGCAGAGGGCGTGGTGCATGAGCTCAGGTAAACCCCTCCCAGCGCTCACCCCGAGTTGTGGAGACTGGAGGACACATGCGTCAGAATCATGCATGGGCCTCATGGTCCCTCGGCCGACAGCCCTGTTCCCTGCCTGTGCCAGGGATGCATTCCGTTGCTCCTTGTGCAGCCATTCGGGGAGCTGCCGCTCGTGTCCTTTCCTCGAGACGTTTCCCTCCTCACCAGGTGGCCAGTATGGGGCAGGTCACTTGAGAAGGCATCTGACTGCGACTGCCAGCCTTTGCAAGTCTGTCCAGTGGCGGCAGTCAGCCTTTCTTGGCACCTCTGAACTTGAACCCATCTGCAGGCTCTGCCGCAGTGGCCACTGTGTGCTGGGTCATGCTGCCCTGTCTGGGCTCTGCTTTCCTGACCCTGACTTCCTAGCTTCCCATCTGTGTCTGCTCTGCCCACAAACCCCGGGTCAGCCTGCCTCCAAGGCAGGCAGCATCCCCCTCTAGTGGTGGCCGTGATGGCCTAACTACTCTCACGCCAGGCAGGCGGCCACAACCCTGCTCCCCACGCACAGGCTTCCCGTCCCCGTCGGCACAGGCAGCCCTTACCTTCCCCAGCATGCCTGTTGTTATAGGAGGATATCTACCTTTCCCACGACCGCAACATCCCCTACAAGTGGACGGCACCAGAGGCACTCTCGCGCGGGCACTACTCCATCAAATCTGACGTCTGGTCCTTCGGGGTTCTCCTCCATGAGGTTTTCAGCAGGGGGCAGACGCCCTATCCAGGTACTGGGCCCAGGCAGTTGGGAAGGAGCCGTCACCTCGGACCTGTAACCTGGACACCATTCTGAGCACCTGGGCGCTGTCCAGAGTGAGGGCCTTAGAAATAGGTGTGGGAGGTGCAGAGGGTAAGAGCGTGGCCAAGGCGTCCTAGAAGGCACAGTAGCCGCTGGGCACTGGTCTCCCAGCCATCCTGTCCCCCTCTCCACAGGCATGTCCAATTATGAGGCCTTCACGAGGGTGGAGTCTGGCTACCGCATGCCCTGCCCCCCTGAGTGTATGCCCAGTACCTACAGGCTGATGCTCGCATGCTGGCACCAGGACCCTGAGCAGAGGCCCTGCTTCCAAGCCCTGCGGAAGAAGCTCTGCAGCTTCACCAGCTACGAGAACCCAATCTGAGTGCTGAGTGCAGGCCTCCCCACTGCCTGGAGGTGGCAAAGGGCACAACAGCACCCAGATCCAGACTGTACACCAGGGCAGGAAGCTGCGCCAGCCACCAGGGCGCCCTGCTCTGGCCAGAGATGTCTTCTGTGGTCTGGGGCTGAGATTGCCTCTTCTGAGCACCAGCACCATGCCAGGCCTCCCACCTCCTCACTGTGGAACCTGCAGGAGCAGGGAGTGGAGTGTCCCGGGTACTGGCCCACAGCCCATCAGCTGTCAGAACCAGAGCTTGGCCCTCCAGGGGAGTATACGGTGGGAACCTGGGTCTTCACTGCGCCCTCCCTTTGTCACCTGGCTCCTGTCTGCGCCAACTTAGGGATGGGAAGACTCCCCAGTACTCAAATAGGGTCTGTTGGTGGTTGGGCAGTGCCACCTGCTACCCCAGGACCAGGTGGCTGTCCCCATTTTCCTGCCACTGCTATCAGGAGCTGCCTCTGAAGGTTTGGGAGGCCTGGTCTGGGCACTATGGCCAGAAAGACGGGGTGGGGGCACTTGCCCATCCAGACTTGGGACCACAGGAGAGCCTGGGTAAGCCCCACCCTGCCTGGACACACTGAGAATAGAGGTGCTGCCCTTGAGGGCCCCAAGCCCCCCAGCTGCCTTGGAATAGACTCTTGCAGCTATCCCTAGCACAGGGAGGTAGGGAAGGGGGCATGAGGGCTCCCTCAGGGGCCAGCTGAGTCCCACCTTACACCATACTGCCCTCCTCACACCCACTATGCTGCCCTCTCCTGGCCAACAGATCTGGGTCATCCACTGGAGACCTGTGGACACCAGGCAGGCAGCTAGATTGCACAACCATCCTGCCCAGCTCCCTGACCTAGACTTTGCCTAAAGCTGGGCTGCCTGTGGTGAGATACCCCTTCAGGAGCACCCCCACCTTTAACTCCCTGGGGCCATGGCCTGACCCTCCCGGGTTGGGAGGGCCCTGTTCAGTGTTTTACAAGGGGCTAGCGGTGGCACACTTATGGGAAGTCACCCGGGAGACAGTGTGGCTCAGTGCTTGTTCCACACCAGTATGGAGGGGCCTCATCAAGGTCCTTCTAGCTGACAGTATCCACACCCACAGCCTCCCAGAGGCTGGCAGGGTAGGGTTGCCTGGTGGGCAACCTTGGCGGCTTCCACAGATCACGGACCATCTGCTCTCCCTGGCGCCCACTTCCTTTTAGGCACAAGGCTCCACACTCAGAGCAGCTCACTGGGGGGATCGGCCAGGCCTGGATTCCCCCAGCAAGGAGCCCAGGGGGCAGGGCCAGCTCCCCACCTCCACCAGGAATTGAGGAGGTTGAGCGACTTCTCCCACAGCCTAGGACGCACAGCTCAGAAACACCATCAGGGATGCTGGCTGCTTCTCATTTATTTTCCACTTGGTACAAGGCACATGGTTAAGGGTGTTAGGCAGGCTTGCCTGTGGCTTGGGTAGTAAAGAGTGGGGCTCTCTCAACTTCCTTTTTGGTGTTTTGCTATAAAAGAACCCAACTGCATCTGCTTGTTGCAGCATGCCTAGTCTACAAGAGATGGGGTGAGGAGAGGGAGGGGGGCCTCAAAGAGCCTAGCACAGGGGTGGGCAAAGTTTTGACTCGAGGGCCACAATGGGTTCTTAAACTGGACTGGAGGGCCGGAACAAAAGCAACCTGACCATGCTGGCACTCTCATCTTGGGCTGCTGGTGAAGGAGCGGAGGGGAGAGCAAGAGAACCCTCCGCTCTTTCGGCTCTGTGGGACGGATAGAACAGCCAAACGGGCCGGATCCAGCCCGAGGGCCATAGTTTGCCCACGGCTAGCCTAGCGCCTCTGGAAGTCTGGTGGCGGTCACTCAGGATGGGGGCCCAGCATTGGCTTTGCCAGGCTGGCCGCCAGGCTGCTTCCTTGTGGCTTCCGGAGCCAGGCCACAGGTGATCACGCTGCGAGCGGCCTGGGGAGATTCCGAGCTGGGGGGGTAGAGAGAAAGGTCAGAGGGTGCTCCCAGCGGCCATGCCTCCCACGCTGGCCCTCACGAAGGTGCACTCACTGCTCTGGGGACTCCAGCACTGTGGCCATGAATGGGAGAGTGGACTTCCCAAAAAAGAAGCTTGCCCACCAGTGACCCGGGTCGGCTTTGGGGAGACCTGAGAGAAATACAGTGGGGTCACAGTGCTGCTCCCCACTCCTGGGGATCCCCCCAGATGGTCCCCACACCACAGAAAGGAAGTGGACCTACTACACTCACCCGGGGGGTGGGGGGTGGCTTCCCCAGGGCACTCGGCACTTCCGCAGGAGCTGTTACTGGAAGTGGAACCCAGGCGGCCTGAAGAGGAGAGGTAGGCTTCACTCGCTAGACAGCCTGGGCTTCTCCAAGGACTAGAGCTGGGGTGGTGGGGGAGCCCCAGGCAGACCTATGGGGCAGTGGGCAAGGGGCTTACTTACGCCGGTAGTAGTCATGGGTGGCCACGAGTGAGCCGCTGGAGGGGATGGCCGCCATGCTTTTGCTTGTGGACTGGTGGAAACCTGCGCACATGGGGGTTCGGGAGCCCTTTGGGTAACTAACCAAGCTATCCTCGGGAAGGGTGCTGCCCACCCGGGCTCCCGGGTTCGCCCTGTGAGCTCCCGGGAGGGACGACGGCGCCGGTTTATCGAGACGGATGTGGCTCCGAAACTCCCGGATCGAAGACCGCCTTCTCCACGCCGGGCGCCAGCAGCTCTTACCAGCCCGAACCGGCCGCGCGGAACAAAGGCGCTTTGTGCGTGGAGCCACCACCAGCGCCTCCGGAACCCGCCAGGCTGCCCCGGGGACACCGAACCCACCCGCTTCCCCGCCCAAGGGCCCTTCTCCCGCCCTCGGCCCCGCCCTTCGCGTTTCCAGAGCGGCGCCCCCCAGCCCCGCGCCTCCCGCTCCCCATTTGCCCTCCCATCCTTCGGTCCGCCGGTCGACCGGTCCCGCCAGCGTCGCGCTCAGGGCCGTCCTCACCTGGGCGGCGACCCCTCGCGGACCTCGGCGCGCGATCACGGTAGAGGGAACGGGGGCGCTAGGCCAGGGAGCCCATTTGCAGAGGAGACGGGGGTTGGCCACACCACGACCAAGATGCGGACGCGCACGCTAATACTGCGGCTGCGCGCTTGCGTCACGGGGCGGGGCGCCCAGACCACGCCCCTCGATCTGCTCCCCAGGCTTTGCCCCGGCGGAAGTCCAGCCCCGCAGAGTTCATCAGAACTCGGCGGCCTGGGAAGTGTGGTTAACTGACCCTCCTCCGGTCCTAGAGCAGGGCTGTCCCCTCTTCCGGGCCCTGGCCATTCTCTCGGACCCTTGCCAGTCCCGTCTGTCTCGCCCAGTCCGCCCCGCGGAGGTGGCGGGGGCACTGGGAGGTGTTTCTGTTGGCGATGAACAGCCCTGGACCGAGCCCCGCAGGCCCAGCCTCCGCAGGGTCCCTGTCCTCGATCTTCTCCAATCAGGACTCTCATCCAGCACAGAAGTGGGCCCAGCGGCATCTCCTGCTCCCAGTGCGGGAGCTGGGTGGTATCCAGGGGATGCTGTGCGCCCTGAGCCCTCCAGACATGCCTTCAAAGCTTCACGTTGCTGAAACCCTCCTGTATCCCCTTCGCAGCTCTGGTGGCTCTGGAACCCATATCCCAGTTCCCCAGCTTCAGCCGGCCTCCTAGTTGCTTGTGAGGCCCACGTGGGGATCGAGGGCAGGGCACCTGCAGCAAGGGGGTTTATTTGAGTGGCTGGGGTGAAGACCTGTTTGGGCATTTCTCCGGTATATGGAGGCAGTGGCCCCCTGTTTGTTTTCCCAAGATGCCTGGGGCTTGTAAATCAGAAGGACTTTCTTTCTGATGTGGAAGCCAGCCCTGACCTTCTTCCTCACAGACCCATGCCCCAACCTTCCTCTGCAGAGAGGGGCAGTCAGCAGCTCTGGACATTTGGCTCTTGGTATGCTGAGCCGTGGGTGGTTGCACGGTTTTCTTCCCCAGCAGCTGGGAGGCTCTCAGGAGGTCTGGGGGGGCTTTAGGAGGGTGCTGCCAGGAAGAGGCCACACCCCCTCTGCCAGACTCTTCACATCTGCAACACCCTCAGGACCCCCTCCAGGATTTCAACTTCCTGTGCGGCAGGCCAAGATATAGAACCCTGAGAGGGGCGGGGCCTGGCCATCCCAGGATACAGATGCTTTTTCAGGCTGGGTGGGCTGGAAGTTGCAGACTTTGTGACTGATATCTGGTTTGGGCAGCAGTGTGGCCTGGGGGACCCTGGGAGGAGGTGCAGTTGCCTGTCCCAGGTAATTCTCATCCCTCTCCACCTCTTCTATCTGTTAATGAAAAAAACAAAACAAAACAAAACAAAACAAAAAACCACCACATTGAAACCTGTAAAGAATTTTTGTGAGTTTATTTGAGCCAAACTATCGACATATGCCAGGAAGCAGAATCTCAACAGATTGAGATAATGCTCTGGAGAATGGCGGGTTACGTTTCTATATTTATACATTGCAATCATAGGAAAGGGACATAGGTGAGTTACATGAAATTCATTGGTGATAGATTAGGGAGGTGGGACAGAGTGAAATGATGGACATGAGCTTCTTTTACAGAGAGGGATACAGGATTCTCTAACGTAATTAACAGTTGACAATTAACTTGATAACAATAACAATGAGGGAATGTCTCGAGGCCATGAGAGGTCTGGGTAAAAAGGAAGTTACAAGTTACCCAGACATCTCACAGATAGGTTATCTTAGAGGCTGGAAGGCTAACGGGCTCAGTAAAGCAGATCCAAATTGATCTTTGTCAGGTGAAATATCTGGGACATGACTACCTACTACCCTGTTTCCCCGAAAATAAGATAGTGTCTTATATTAATTTTTGCTCCCAAAGATGTGCTAGGTCTTATTTTCAGGGGATGTCTTATTTTTCCATGAAGAAGAACACGGTACACATTTATTGTTAAGTGAAAATAAAGGAAATTTATTACCTGTATATGGTACGGTAGTTGTCAACACAAACCAGACAAACTGTGAATCCTACAGTATCAAGAATTTACTCATTTATCCAATGACAATCATGTCATCATCTGGAACATCATCATAACAATCCAATTCCTGAATTTCCTGGTGAATTTCTTGTGACTCCATTTCTTTCAGAATCAGTGGACCAAATCTTTCATGTTTAGCAATAGCACTGTCTTTAAATGAGTACTTCTTGTCAAGGTAGCCTGCTTGCAGTGCATTTGCAATGCAACTGTCAGTGATTTTCTCCCATGAATTTTTTTTAGCTCCCCCCCACCATTTTTTAATTAAGGTATTATATGAGTACATTGCTTACCATTGCCCCCCCCCCCATACATGCCCTCCCTCCCCAGAGTTTTGTGTCCATTGGTTGTACTTATATGCATGCATACCAGTCCTTTGGTTGATCTCTTATCTCCCCTAGATCACCCTCCCCTCCCCGCTATCATTTGACAGTCTGCTTGTTGCTTTACTGTCACTATATCTTTCTGTTCATTAGTTTATAATATTCTTTATTATCCATAAATGAGTGAGGACATGTGGTGTTTCTCTTTCACTGACTGGCTTATTTCATTCAGCATGATGTTCTCCAATTCCTTCCAGGTTGCTGCTAATGATGGCAGCATAGTATTCCATTGTGTCGATGTACCATAGTTTTCTGCTCCAATCATCTGCTGACAGGCACCTAGCCTGTTTCCAAATCCTAGCTATTGTAAATTGTGCTGCTATGAACATAGGGGCTCCCCCGGGTCTCACCACCCCCCCAGGTCACACAGCTCCCCCGGATCCCACTGTTCTCCCAGGGCCCATGGCTCTCCCGGGGAACATGGCTCCCCTGGGTCCCACCGCTCCCAAGGGGCACACAGCTCTCCCGGGGAACACGGCTCCCCAGGTCCCACCGCTCCCCCGGGGCACAAGGCTCCCCCGAGTCCCACCGCTCCCAAGGGGCACACAGCTCTCCTGGGGCACACGGCTTCCTGGGGTCCCACCGCTCCCCCAGGTCACATGGGTCCCCCGGGTCCCACAGCTCCCCTGGGGTACACGGCTATCCTGGGGCACACAGCTCCCCCAGGTCCCACCACTCCCATGGGGCACACGGCTCCCTCTGGTCCCACCGCTCCCCCGGGGCACAAGGCTCTCCCAGGGCACACGGCTTCCCCTGGTCCCACCACTCCCCCGGGGCACAAGGCTCTCCTGGGCCACACGGTCCCTCTGGGACCATCGATTGATGCCCTCCTATCCTGGATACCCCGGGGCCCGAGCTTCAGGCGAGCAGGAGGACGACGAGGGGGAAGAACAGGGAGGGTCTGGCTGACTCCACCCTAGCAACCTAAGCAGCTGTGATTTCACACGTTCAGGCTTTCAGTCCCCCAGGTTTACGTGTTTAGAGTCCCAGGCCGAAAATAGTGTTTTGGGTACTACCTCTCAGTCCTCTGTCACGCTCCATGAGTATGCTCCTCCTTGGCACTGGCTCTTGGGGGCTCCGCAGAGGCTCCGGCCAGGCCCAGAGTTGGGGGGACAGATGGGTGAAGGCCTTGCTCGGGCCTCGAGTGGAAGGCGCAGCAGAGGCCCTGCGCTGGCTCCCTCGCCAGCAAGGCGGTCGGGCCAGGAAGTCTGTGGGTGTTTAGGCCGGGCTCTGAGGCGGCCTGCTCCCTTGGGCCCAGAGCGGGGCGGGCTCCGCTCTCGGTGGGCCCCCCTCACTAGTGGCAGCGACCCTGCTGTGGCTTTAAACTCCACATGGCGGCAGCAGGACCTCTCCTTCTTTCAGTTGCAGATTGCCCCCTCCACCAGCTCTCCTGCGATTCAGATAGGATCCTTTTCGATTCTCCCCCGGCCCCCTGCTGCCGGGCAAGCAGGAGGACGACGAGGGGGAAGAATGGGGAGGCTCCGGCCGCCTCCGCCACAGTATCCTCCGCCACCCACAATTCACACGTTCTGGCTTTCAGAATCCCCCGGGTTTAGGTGTCCAGAGTCCCAGACCTCAGAGAGTGCTCTGGGCACAACCTCTCGGTCCTCCGTTACGCTCCACAAGCAAGTGGGCTGGCCCGGCGGAGGGCTCACTGGGGCTGTGAGCGGAAGGCGCGGCCGTGGCCCTGGGCCGGGCTCCCTGGCTAGCACGGCAGGCGGGCTGAGAAGGCTGTGGGCGTGGAGGCCAGGCTGGGAAGGCTGCGGGTGCGGAGGCCGGGCTCCAAGGCAGCTTACTCCAGGCGGGAGTGGAAGGTGCGGCCGCAGCTCGGCGCCAGTTCCCTTGCTCCCATGGTGAGCAGGCCGGGGAAAGCTGCATGCTCGGAGGCCAGGCTCCAAGGCAGCCCACTCCCTGGGCCCGGGGGTGGGGGGGGCGAGCTCTGCTCCCAGTAGGCCTCCCTCACTGGCGGCGGCGGCTGTGGCTCCGGTTCCATTGCAGTTTTAAACTCCACATGGCGGCAGTGGTGCTTTTCTTTCCCTCTAGTTGTAGCCATCCCATTCTGCCAGCTCTCCTGTGGATCTGATGTGATCCCTTTCGATTTTAGCTGTTGTTTTTTTCCAAATTGTTGATGAGGCGGCAGCTTAGGAGACTACCTAGGCCACCATCTTGTTTCACAATCTCTCCCATGAATTCTTCACCCAAGTCACAACTTCTTGCAGTTTAGGTTTCACAAAGTTTCCACGCTGATTTCTCTCCATTCACACAACAGTGACGTCAGGACTCCTGGTAACGTCACTGGTTGCTAGACGCCAGTTGGGGCGGCCCTAGCGACCAGTTTATGGTAAATTAATTTTCATTCTGAGACAGAGCCTGGGAGCCTTATTTTCAGGGGAATGCTTTATATTTCACTCAGAAGGAATCCTGTAAGTAGGTCTTATTTTCGGGGAAACATGGTATAACCTGTTTATAGTCAGATATTAAATTTTCAAACCATCTTTTTTTTTCCCTCAAAATTTTTTTATTAAGGTATTATATGTGTACATATCTTACCATTGCCCCCCCCACTCCCATTCATGCCCTCCCTCCCCAGAGTTCTGTGTTCGTTGGTTGTACTTATATTCATGCATACCAGTCCTTTGGTTGTTCTCTTATCTCCCCCTCCGCCCCCCCCCCCCGGTCTCCTTCCCCTCCCCGCTGTCATTTGACAATCTGCTTGTTTTATGGTGACTATCTCAGGATCACATGAATAGAATCCGCTCCTCATTTGGCAGTCTGCTTGTTTTATGGTGACTATCTCAGGACCACACGAATAGAGTCCGCTCCTCCTCTGGTTCTCTCCGACCCTCCCCCTGGGTCCCACTGCTTCCCCTGGGACACATGGCTCTCCCGGGGCACACGGCCCCCTGAGACACATGGCTCACACGGGGCACATGGCCCCCTGAGACACATGGCTCACCCGGGGCACAGGGCCCCCTGGAACACACAGCTCACATGGGGCACACGGCCCCTTTGGGGGACACGGCTCACCCGGGGCCTAGTTGTAGCCTTCCCATTTCTGGGCCGAGCTGGCTGTGGGCGGGGAGATGCTGCGCCATCTCTTAGCCAGCACAGCGAGCGCGGGGGATGGGCTGAGCTGGGAGACGCTGCACACGCTCCTCACCAGCACGGCGGGCAGGCTGGGATGGCTGCGGGCCGGGATTGTTGTGGGCAGGGAGGTCGTGCTCATGGGCTTCTCATTCAGGCAGGAGCCAAAGGCGCGGCGGAGGCCCGCATCAGCTCCCTGGCTCCCATGGTGGCCGGCAGGGCTGGCCCACTCTCTGGGCCCCGGGGCGGAGCGAGGTCTGGCTTCCCTCATTCCCTGCATCAGCGTCTCTGGCAGGTCTGGTTTCGTTGTAGTTTTAAACTCCATATGGCAGCAGTGGCATCCTGCTTTGTGTCTAGTTGTAGCCTTCCCATTTCACCAGCTTTCCTGTGGGTCTGGTGCTATCTCTTTAGATTTTAGCTGTTGTTTTTTCCAAATTGTTGAGGAGGTGGCAGCTTAGGAGATTTCCTAGGCCGCCATCTTGTTTTGGTCTCCCCAGATGTCTCCCATTTTCACCTGTGCATACATTCTTTTGGGGAATCTCTCCCAATTCTCCCCACTCCTCTATCCTGGGAGACCTTCCAGTCTGTTCCAGTTAACCAGGCCTCTCAAACCATCTTTGTGGTTATTTTAGGTCTCTGAGTTTGCAAGACTGCCATGCAGGCTTTCCCTGAGCTTGTCAGGTTAGCTTGTGGCTCTTTTCTTTCACACACCTCTCCCGGGGTCCCCTCTAAATGGGCTTCTGCTGCTCCATTGGGAAAGGGACAGTCTCAGAGGCTCTCCCGGCCACTTGTCCACCTGGGTCTTCATGAGCTCCCGAGATTACCATGCCTCCTGCAGGAGGTGAGCTGGATTGCATGTATGGACTGGGACACATGACCACACAGGAGAGGCACGTGACACCCACCAGGTTGCCCACAGAGCACTGTAGCCCCAAACCCCACTTCACAGCTGACCACCTTCTCTCAATCACTGATTCTCAGTGCCTCTGGATTGAGACCCATAGTCACATCCTGGCCAGCTTCTGCC
This sequence comes from Vespertilio murinus, assembly GCA_963924515.1. NCBI lineage: Eukaryota > Metazoa > Chordata > Mammalia > Chiroptera > Vespertilionidae > Vespertilio > Vespertilio murinus. The sequence continues at coordinate 89,259,968 of OZ004709.1, read as the reverse complement.
CCTTCAGGGGCTTAATTCTGGATCATAAACTTTAGTGCAAATAAAATTTAAGTTTTAAAATACATCTTCTCTCCCCGTAAGCGGTTTGGCTCGGTGGAAAGAGCATTGGCCTGTGGACTGAAAGGTCCCAGGTTCGATTCTGGTCAAGGGCATGTACCTTGGTTGTGGGCACATACCTAGTAGGATGTGTGCAGGAGGCAGCTGATCAATGCTTCTTTCTCATTGATGTTTCTCTCTATCCCTCTCTCTTCCTCTCTGTAAAAAAATCAATAAAATATATTTTAAAAAAGTAATAAATAAATAAAAGACATCTCCTTCCCCTCCCCCTCACCAAATCGTGAGCCTGGTAGTGGTTAAATGCACCAAAGCCCCTCCCCAGGAGTCCATGCTGGCCTGGCCAGCAGCTCTGCTCAGGCTCAAAGAACTGCCCGCTGTGGGGAGCAACCTCTTCCCTCTGCCTCTGCTCTGACACAGGTCGCTGTCTGTCCTGGGATGGGCCAACCAAGATAGCCACAGAGAGCAGGAGGGAGGCTTGGGTTTCCCAGGCAATGGAAGAAGCCAAGCTTTCTGCCTGCCCTTGCTGGCCTAGGCTTCCACTTAAGGCTACAAAGTTTCAATTACAGGAGGTAAATGAATCCAAACAGAAATGGTGGCAGCCACAGAGCAAGTAGGAGGCTTGGCTCCGCTCCAGGCTACAAAATTTTAATTGCAGAAGGTAAATAAATTCCAGATACCAGGGCCTCTGCTTGGGTTGCCAGGAGGCGTGGCCAGCCTGAAAACCACCACAGGCCCCTCGCTCAGGCCACCCACACCCCAAGGGAACCCCCACCCTGATCCTGGACACCCTTCAGGGAAAACCAGCTGGCTCCCACCTATGCACCAGGCCTCTATCCCATCTAATAAAAGAGTGATATACAGGTTGACCATCACTCCAACACACAATAGCTGCCCTCGTGTGGTCAAAGCTCCTGCCCCCATATGGACACAAGATGGCCACCACAAGATGGCCAGCAGCGGTGGGCAGTTGGGAGGGACCAGGCCTGCAAGGAAGGGCAGTTGGAGGTGATCAGTCCTGCAGGGGAGGGCAGGTAGGGGTGACCAGGCCAACAGAGGAGGGAAGTTGGGGGCAAACAGGCTGGCAGGGGAGCAGTTAGACATCAATCAGGCTGGCATGGGAGTGGTTAAGGGGTTATCAGGCTGGCAGGCAGAAGCAGTTAGAGGCAATCAGGAAGGCAGTTGGGAGCCAGCAATCTTGGATTGTGAGAGGGCAGTCGGACATCCCTCAAGGGGTTCCAGATTGGAGAGTGTTCAGGCTGGGCTGAAGGACACCACTGCCAACCGGCCCCATGCACGAATTTCATGCACCTGGCCTCTAGTCTATAATAATAAAAGCATAATATGCTAATTAGACCAGATGTCCTTTCTGAGGACCTTCAGGACGAAGCCTGGGTTGTGAGGGAAGCCTGGGTCCCAGGTGCCAGAGGGAGCCAGTGCCGATAGCTGGGGGGAAGGAAAGGAAGGCTTACTCTTGCACAAATTTGGTGCATCGGGCCTCTGGAAGTTAATAAATGCCTACGATGCAGGAGGCACTGGTGTGACCAGATGATGTGCTGGGGGAGCAGTGCAGCAGCTGCTTCTGTATTTGCCTGCTCTGAGAGTGGGGAGTGCAGGACTCACAGAGCTATTTTGAGGTTAAGATGCTCCATGTGCATGTTTGAACTAGTGCCTAGCGCTTAGTAGGGGCGCCGTAAAAGTTAGATGTGGTCGTTGTTTACTGCACTTCTCACTACTGGAAATAGTGAGAAGTGCTGTAAATCGGTTTACTTGTTGGTGAAGCAAACTTTCCAGGAACAAGGATGGGGTCCTTTCTGCCCTCAGCTGCGGAGCACGACCACGCAGCAGGCTTTCCGTAGGCACATTGGTGAAGGGTGAGCGATGTAATCGGAGGCATTACAGCTTTTGGCATGAAGGACCAAGGAGGTCGGCATACTCCCAGGGGCAAGTGTTTGATCTTGGGAAACACTGAGCAGCAATCTGATGGTGCTCTGTAGTTAAATCTAAGGCACACAACCAACCGACAAGTGTTTATTCATCAAAAAGGCTAAGCTGCAGGATAAAATGCAAATTACTCAGCATAAAACACCAGGAACATCCGGACGGGCAGGGGACACTCTCGCTGGCTGTGAAGCCGAGCTGGCCCAGGTGTGGGACCTCGGATGGCCTGAAGCAGTTGCCGTAGAAACACCTTGTGAGCAATGGAGGGAGCCTGGCAAACCTCAGTGAAGGAGTAGTGGAAAGGGCGCCTGCTGCCCTCTTAGAGCTTTGAGCCCTTCGGCCAGTACGGCCACTGCCCAGATGGAGAAAGCTGTGTCCTCCCCCAGGACCGAGTGAGGCCAGGGCGTCCCTATTCATGGGCTACATGATGATCTGGCATCGCAGAACCTTCAAAAAGCTAATTGAAGAATGACTGCAAATTGAAAAATCAGTACACAAAAACCACTCAAACTTCTACATGCTAGCAATTTACACATACTAGTAGATGCAGAAATTTAAAACATTTTACAAGCATCATTTGTGGGCAACTCTCTGACCATGAAATACCTAACCAAACCTGTGCAGAACTTGAGTGCTAAAAATGAAATGAAACCAAAGATGGCCCAGTGGCTCCCGGGTCAGAGCTTCCCCATGGCCCAGTGGCTGAGTGGCTCACGGGTCAGAGCTTCCCCATGGGCCAAGGCTGGGGTTTCCATTCCCAGGTCAGGGCACATATGGGAACCAACCAGTGAATACAGACATAAGTGGAATGACAGGACTCTCTCTCTCTCATCCTATATAATAAAAGGCTAAAATGCAAATTGTCCCCTCAACCAGGAGTTTGACCTGGAGTTCAACCAGGGGGCTGGGCCTGCTGGCAAACAGCCTTTGGCCCCTCCCCCTGCCCAGCCCTGCCCCTGATTCCACCCCCACCAGGGGCAGGGCTGTCCAGCCAACTGCCCAAGGTCCCTCCCCCAGCTGGCCTGGCCCTATTGGCCCGAACTGGGGCAGGCTGGCCAGACCCACCTGTGCATGAATTCATGAACTGGGCCTCTTGTTTACACTAATAAAAGAGAAATATGTAAATTGGACATCCATTCACAACACCCATCAGCCAAATTAGTGGGACAAAGATGGAGGTGGCCAAAACCAGTTTGGCTCAGTGATAGAGTGTCGGTCTGCGGACTGAAAGGTCCAAGGTTCGATTCTGGTCAAGGGCATGTACATTGGTTGCAGGCACATCCCCAGTGGGGAGTGTGCAAGAGGCAGCTGGTTGATGTTTCTCTCTCATTGATGTTTCTAGCTCTATATCTCTCTCCCTTCCTCTCTGTAAAAAAAAAATCAATAAAATATATTTAAAAAAAAAAGATGGAGGTGGCCACGGAGAAAGCCAGAGTGAGCGGGAGGCCTGGGTCACTCCTGGCAATGGAGGAAGCCAAGCCCCCTGCCTGTCAGGGCTGGCTGCCAAAGAAAGGGCCTGTGGATGGCAGCCATGGAGCCAGCTTGGAGGCATGGGAGGCTTAGGTCATCATCACCTGGGACAGCCGCCGAGGGAGGTGCCTGCAAATGGCCCTCAGCCCCTTATCCAGGCTGGCCATGCCCTCCCAGCAGGGACCCTCACCCCATGGGGGAGTGGTTGGCCTGCAAACTGCTCCAGTCCTTTGCCCAGGCCAGTACTGTCCCCAGTGGAGACCCCTACCCCAATGAGGGTGTGGCCAGCTGCAAACCACCACAGGCCTCTTCCCCAGGCCGCCCCACCCTCCAAGGGATCCCCCACCCTGATCTGGGACACCCTTCAGGGCAAACCAGTGGGCTCCCACCCATGCATGAGGCCTGTATCTATACTAATAAAAGTGGTGTTTGGGGGCCTAGATTGTCCAGTAAATCACAATTTACTTCTTTCCGTTTCACTTGGCTGACTTGTGGGGACCTTGGCTTGTGTGGGGTCTAGCTGGTGTAATTAGACTGGAAGACCTTCCAGGAGACCTTCCAGATGTTCTTCTGGACAAAGCCATGGTGGCAGGGCCTAGGTAGAGGCATTTAGAGGCCTAGAGGGGAAGGCAGTTGTGGGTGATCAGGCCAGGATGGGATGGTAGTTCAAGGACCAGGTCTGTCGGAGACCCATCCTTCCCTGAACCCAGGTCCAGCCTCCTGGGTCTTGCCAGTGTGGGGAGAGCCTTTCCTGGGAGGGAGGCTCTGGGTCTCTGCCACCTGCCAAAGGTGCTGCTGCCTGCTCCCTGCGCCTGCTCATGGCGGAGAGCACCCTGCTCTCTTGCTCTGGAGGCAGGAGGTGAGAGCAGGCTCTGAGCTAGTGGGCTCAGGCTTCTCGGGGCAATTCTGCCCAGAGATGTACCCCTGGAGCCCCGGGGGCTGGCTGAGCTCCGTGGCCCCTCTGCCACTCAGGGCAGGTCTCAGGAGGGCAGCTCTGCTTTTGTTCAGCTCCCCCAAGGGGAACCTGGACCCAGCTGGGAAAGGAGGGCCCCCTAGCCTGCAGCTCCTGGGCTGCCACTTCTCTGCCCCCCAGCCTGTGTGGGCAGGAGGATGTGTGGGGCCCCTGCCACTCTATTCTTATGGCCACCAGACCCCCTCCTTCGGAAGCAGGTGGCACTGGGCTTGTGCAGGGCAGAGGCCAAGCTCTAGTGTGGGCCACCCCGGCTGCTGGGGAGTGAGGGCTTTGGGCAGAGGAGCCCCTGGAGCTGCTGCGCCTTCACTATGGCAACGGCTCCCTCCTTCACGGCGCTGCAGGCACAGGGGACCCCAGACAGCTCCTCTGGCCCAAGTGGCTCTGGGAAGGAAGGGGACAGGGCCTGCTTCCCTCCCCTCCTGAGGGCTTTGGGTTGCCCTGGCAGATTCAGGCTGGCCGCATGCCCCCCCCCCCCCCCCCAGACACAGAGTGCGGGAGGGTGGAGTGTTTGGGGGCCTAGATTGTCCAGTAAATCACAATTTACTTCCTTCCGTTTCACTTGGCTGACTTGTGGGGCCCTTGGCTTGTGTGGGGTCTAGCTGGTGTGCGTGTGGCGAGCCTGTCCCCTCATCTCTGCCCCTGCCCCTTGCCTTCCCTTTCTCTAATCTAGGGGCCATGACCTTGCTTTTCTGAGGAAACCCCACAGCCAAGAGCTCCTCTGTGCCAAGGAGACCACTTAATTTGCCCCTTAGACAGCTCAGTTTCCTGGGTGCTGGGCCAGCGGACTGGGGCTGGGACTTGTCCTCAAGGGTCCTGCTGCCCAGGTGGTCTCTGCACAGGAGGGTGCACTGACCCCTGGGGGCGGGGCAGCATGTGGCCCAACCAGGCGCCCACCTGCTTCTGAAGGAGGGGGTCTGGTGGCCATAAGAACAGAGTGGCAGGGGCCCCACACATCCTCCTGCCCACACAGGCTAGGGGGCAGAGAAGTGGCAGCCCAGGAGCTGCAGGCTAGGGGGCCCTCTTTTCCCAGCTGGGTCCAGGTTCCCCTTGGGGGGCTGAACAAAAGCAGAGCTGCCCTCCTGAGACCTGCACTGAGTGGCAGAGGGGCCATGGAGCTTAGAGGTCGTTCTGAGACGCCTGAGCCCAGAGCTAAGCTCAGCCCTGCCCTGCCCCACTCATCCTCAGCCCAGTGACGTTCGGTAGTCTGCGCAGCCTGGACGGCCCAGGCCCAGACCCAGGCCCAGGGGCTGCCTTCTGCATCCGCAGGTTATTGTTAGCCGGCAGTGACATCACCGGCAGCCAATGGGAGCCGTGTTTATTTCCAGGCCTGACAGCTTGAGAACCGTTAGTTAATTTTAGCAGGATCTTCTTTCCCAGGCTCGAAACCCCAGCCAGCCAAAGAGGGGTGCTTGTGTCTCCCAAACTTCCCATTGGCTGGGCCTGGGGGCCAAGGAGGGGGCGGAGCCTGTACCTTTCCTCTTGCCCCTGAGAGTATGCTATGAGGCTGCCTCAGCCTGGTTGGCTAAAGTCCTCCATGTTGGCTGTACGGGGTCACCATAGGTGGCGAGAGGCTCTGTGTGAGAGAAGGGAGTCTGAGGCAGGCAGCTGGCAGGCTGGTGGCTCTAGCTCAGGCCTTCTGGGCACACTGCAAATTCTGCCCTCCTGGCCCGGCCTCGAGTACTGCGTTGCCTCCTGCACTCAGCTGGCCCTTGGTCCCAGGCGCTCAGCTGACCCGCACAGGTGGTGAGGTGTGTATGGGTCGTGCGTATTGGCAGCTATTCGGTACTATCCGCTGTTATGGCCACTGTGTGCCACCGTGGCTAGTGGCTGTGCAGCCAGCCGTTCTTTGGTGCTGGGTGGGGTAGGCGCTCTCTGCGTGGCTGGCGTGTTGTTATGAAGTATCTAGCTCACTTAGTTTCACAATCTGTGTGGCCCGAGGGTCTCCAGATGGCTGAGTCCCTGCGTCCTCGGGGCCTGCAGGCAGCCTGGCTGCAGGTGTGAGTTGGAGGCCCTCTGAAGAAACTACCTGACACCCCTCTTCAGGGTCAGTGTGCAGGCCCTCCGGGAGGACACTGCACGCCACCAGCAGTGGCCACTGCTCTGGACATCAGGCCTCTGACCAGTCAGTCAGCCCTAGCACAGGCGCCACAGGGCAACTTGGTGCCGCCGGCTGCCAGGTGCCAGGGAGCCCGGATGGGAGGGTGGGGCTCAGCCCTTGGTGTGAGGGTGTCTGACCCAATGCCCTCCGAGGCTGCAGGCACTGGGTTCTGATGATGGGGTCTCTCAAGGGAAGCTGGACTGGGTGTCCTGGGGACCCTGGCCTCCTGCCCCCTTTCTGCCCCCCCCACCCCCCTCAGCCCATTCCAGTGACTCCCAAATCCCGAGTAACCTTCAGGCAGGAGGGGTGCATTAAATATAGAGAGCAGCTGGGCAGGCAGAGGCCTTGCTTTCTTGCCAGGCGTTTATTTTTACTCCCTGGCTTCGGTTTGATGGTATCAGCAGACTGGGGAGTGTGGGGTCATCTGCCAGGTCTGTGGGTCTGTGGGTGGGGCAGACCCTGCCCGGGACAGCCCTGAGGTGGGCCCGACCTTCCCTGAGAGACACTCTCACAGGCCTGGGAGACCTGCTGGGCCCCAACCACTGCTCTGGCCCCTCTTCACTTCCTGACCCACGGGGGCTCCCCATTGCACCCCCCAGTTGGAAGTGCTGGGCACCGGGCCTCTGCTCACACCCACTCAGCACATTTCCTGCCCGTCTCCTCCCAGAGCCTGTGGCTGCAGAGCGACATGCCTCTCCTCGGGGTGCAGGCAGATGGAGCAGCCACCGGCCACATGATGATGGGAATGTGACCTGACAGGACGCAGGTCCCAGGAGCCCCATAGCCTTGGTCTCCACACAACACAGGGCTTCCCCATTCCTCTCCGTGAACCCCCTGGTTTGGCCAGGGTCCTTAGCGCCACCCCCCACCCCAACCTCCTACAGAATGGGGCTGTCCCCACCAGGACCTAGAGTGAGTGAGGCTGAGGGACCCAGGTTCCTGGAGCAGATTATTATTACTGTTAAAATTATTATTATTATTATTATTATTATTATTATTATTACTCTTCGTCCCTGGGGAGCACTGTCCACATGTAAACACCAGGGCAGCCCTTTAAGATATTGGGGGGCAGTGCTCTGGGGACAGACTTTGAGTGTCTCACACTGAGGGGACCCAGGTGGAAGCGGCCCTCTTTAGGGGCCGTAAGGGAGGGTGGGCTGGGCAGGCTGAGGGGCCATACCGCGGGGCCAGGCAGGGAGAAGCCTGGCTTTGGGGCCTGTGTGGGTGAGCCTGTGGGTCAAGGGTCGGCAGACAAGGGTCGGCAGGCAGGTGGGTCAAGGGTCGGCAGACAAGCAGGTTCCCCCGGGGCTGCATCCCGGAGACACCTCAGAACAGGCACCAAACCCGCAGGGCTAGGCCTGACCCTGGCCCAGAGCCCCTCCTCAGGCTGTGCCCACCCCCAGGCCCGCCCTGCTGTCTGCCCAGCACCCCTGCCACCTGTCCCCTCAGGCCCACCCCTGGGGACCTCCGTTTGCGTTCGCAGTGTCTTCTGCGGGTTTGCTCCCGAGCCTGGCCTCCGCCTCTGCTCTCTGTCCTGTCTCTGCTGTTCCTTCCTCGGCACCTGACTCCGTCTCCATCTCCGGCTCCCTCTGCCTGCCCCCAGCCCCCCGCCCCCTCGCCCGCCTGCTCTCTCTCCCCCAGAGCTCCCTCCGGTCCCGGCGCCTTTGTCGCTGCTCCCTCTGCGCATCTTCCCTCCCCCCCCCCCCCCCCCCCCCCCCCCCCCCCCCCCCCCCGGCTGCCGCAGTGCCTGCTGCAGGGCGCGGTGCAGTGCGCCCGCGCGCCAATAGGTGGACCCTCCCGGAGACATAAAACCGCCGCGCCGCGCCGCCAGTCCCTCTGCTGAGACCCGGCTCCGGTAAGGACGCTCGGTCCCGAGTCTCCGCCTCCGCCCGCAGCTTTCCCGGAGGGTCCCTCCCAGGAGCCGGTCCGGTGGCGGAGGGCCGCGCTGAGCGAAGCTGCGCATCGCGCACCGCAGGGACCGGCCGCCCTCCCCGCGCGCCTGGACCGGACACCGGGGTCGGTCCCCACGGCGGGGGTGGGGTGGGGGATTCGCAGCCGTGCTTGTTGACGCGGTGGCGGCGGCGGCTGGGCCGGGCTCCTGCGCGGTGGCCGTCGCCCTGCCCTGCGCTGTGACCTTGGGACCGCCCGGTGTCTGCAGGTTTGGGGCAGGGGAGTCAGTGCTGGGGCTTGTAGGGGTGCCCGGCGACGGAATGGGGGGAGGGGAGGCGGAGAGGCCCGGGGCCCTGGTCAGCAGCCCCTCCCCTCCCCGCTTTGGGGTCCGCCTGGTGTCCACACGCCAGTGCCCGCTCTCCCTCCCAGCCGCCTCGCCCGGCTTGGCTGCCTAGGGTTCATGGCCTCCAGGATGGGGCAGGGGCATGGGCCCTGGGCCCTGACCACAGGGAAGGGGGAAAGGGTGCCCCACAACCTCGACCCTACCAAGCTGAAGGGCCAGCTTTTCCTCCTGTGGACGGAGCAGAGACACCCACTTCCCTGCCTACTGTCTGCCCTGCCCAGAGGGGGAGGGCCGGGCTCCTCTGGGCCCCTGGTCTGGGCGCCTCCATCCCGTTGGAGCTTGGGGCCAGCAAGTCCCTGGTGCCAGCCAGGCAGGGAGAGAGGAAGATGGCGGGTCCCTGTCCCTGCCTGAGAATGGGGAGCACTGGCTCCCTCCTTTGAGCTCTGCTGGAGGGGTGGGGGTGGGGGTGAGGGTGGGGAACAATGTCCTCCCAGAGCTCCGGGGAGAGAGCAGATGGGGAAAGGGCACTGGAGGGCTGGCAAGGTGACTCATCCCGGCTCCTGACTGGCCGTGGGCTTGTCCACCCCGTGTTTCTCGGTGTCTCCAGAGGGGTCAGACTCTTGTACACAGGGGCTCCATAGGCCTGGATATGTACACGGGGCGGTTTGGGTTGGCACCTTGCTCAGCTGGGTCAGGCATGGCTGGTCTCACCTTTGCACGGAGTGTGGGCACTTGGCCTGGCTCGGGGCTGGGTCTGTGGCCAGATGTGCTGCTGCCTGTGCAGGGCTGCGTGTTCGCTGGGTTTTTCTTAAGGTTCTGTCCCCTGTCCCCACCATCATCCCGCAGAGCCCCTGCTCAGCATCCCCTGCCCAAGCCAGAGCCCCCCAGGTTGCACGGCCCTTCCCACCCCGGAACGCCATGGGCAAGGAGAAGACCCACATCAACATCGTGGTCATCGGCCACGTGGACTCGGGCAAGTCCACCACGACAGGCCACCTCATCTACAAGTGTGGGGGCATCGACAAGAGGACCATTGAGAAGTTTGAGAAGGAGGCCGCCGAGGTGAGTTGGGGGCAGGAGCAGGGGCTCCCATCACTATCTCCACCATGAGGGCAGTTTCTGCCCGGAGGCTAGGCTGGCCTTCTCAGTCCTGGGGCACGTGGCTTGGCCTGTTTACTCCAGGCAAGAGGGGCTTGAGCCCTACAGGACCCTGTGTGGGGCCAGTGCCCAGATCAGAGGGTCCAGATGGGAGTGGCGTGGGGGAGCAAAGGCTGCCTCTCTCTGAGGATGTGCTTGGCTGGGGACGATGATGGCTTGCTGGATCTGGCCCAGGGCCTGGAGATTGCATTTCTGCCCTGCACAGAAGGTTCTAGAACAATTTGCCACGCTGGACTAGAGAGCCCTGGAGCCTGTTTTTCGTGCTCCCAGGGTTGGGCTCTGTGTCCGCAGTGCTGTGGCCTGGGGCTGGAGGTGGCACTGCCCTCCTTGTTCCAGAGCTGGGCCAGGACTCGGCTGCTATTAATAGCTGATTGATGGGCACCCAGCCCATCAGCTCCATTTTCTCGTGCTAGACTGAGAAGGCTGCTTGTCCAGGGAGGTGTCCTTTGTTGAGGGGAGAAGCAGGGGGGCTTGGTAAGGATGAGAGCGGCCCTGTGAGCTGACCTCCCCTCTTGAAGCTGCTCTTTGGCCACTGTGGGTGGGAAGTGGCCATGGAGTGGGGTCCTGCTTTCTGCACCCCTTGCCCCCACCCTGAGCTCTGTGAGAAGCCCCCATCTGGGGACCTGTGTGGCTCTCACCTGGGTGACAGAGTGGCTGGACCAGGGCCGGGGAGGGGCAGCTCCTGGCCATGAGGCAGGTGGGGGTGCTGTGAGCTTCCTCCCTCCATGCCAGGCCCAAAGCTATGCCACTTCTCCCTGTGGGTCTGGAGCTAGAGGGAGGTTGAGGGTGTTTTCAGGGCATATGGTTCCGGTCTTTGGGGTCCTGTCTGGGTGACCCCTTCTGGCTGGGCAGCCTCCTGGAGGGCAGAGCTCTTTGCACAGCCATGGCCCGGAGCTGTGTCCAATTGGGCAGGGACCAATGCTGTTCTCCTAATGGCAGTCCTGGCCCCCAGGCATGGGATTTCCCTGGCACTGGGCACAGATATGTGCAGACAGAAGCCTGACTTTGCTTTCCCCACTCAGGTGGGCCAGGAAGGGGCGCAGCAGCTGTGGAGCTGTGGGAAGCTGGGCTGACTAGGGCAAGAGCTGGAGAGCCAGGCCCTTGCTCGTGACCTCATTCGATTTCTTTCTTTAAAAAGAAATCATAGGGGTTTTTGATCTGACAGCCTAAAACCCAGTGGTGGTGTGGCCTCTGGCTGAGGCAAGGATCTCGGGGGACTGGGTTTAGCTTCTAATAAAGGAGAGCCACCAGCCCGGGAAGGGCTCTGGCCTGTGGCTTCTCTCAGAGCCGGTCACAGGCCCTTACGCCACCTACTGGTGGATGCCTGAGTTGCGCCCATTTAGGAGGCAGGTGGCTGGGTCTGGGGAGCCAGGACACCCCATGCGGGCTGGGTTCTGAGTGCTCCTCAGAGAGTCCCAGGTTCCCTGGGGAGCCATGGGGGCTGGGCCTGTTTCCTGCCTCTCGCCCGGGCCTCTCTGCTGTGAGGTGCTGTTCCCATGGCCCCGGGTCTGCTGGCCAGGCGGCTGGGGCCTGGGCCTCGCCCTGATCCACCCCACCCCTCCAGATGGGGAAGGGCTCCTTTAAGTATGCCTGGGTGCTGGACAAGCTGAAGGCGGAGCGGGAGCGCGGCATCACCATCGACATCTCCCTCTGGAAGTTCGAGACCACCAAGTACTACATCACCATCATCGACGCCCCGGGCCACCGTGACTTCATCAAGAACATGATCACCGGCACGTCCCAGGTGGGCAGACTGGGCCACGGGGCCCGGGAGGAAGGGCAAGGGCTCCCACCCAGAGGGCCCCTGGGTGTGGGCTCTGGAGTCATTGGAGGGTAGTCTGGTCTGCTCTGCTTCCTCATCAGGGCACGAGACCCTCACCTTTGCCTCTTGCCCCACCTGGCACAGAGTCACAAAAACAACTAAGCACCTCAGCATCTCAACCAGGGTAGTGCCTGCAAGGACAGTCAGCCAGTGTCAGGGCCCCCGTGCCACAGACAGACTCGGGCCGCCCCTGACCTTGCCAGAGCATCCATCCAGGCAGACAGACATGAGCCCCTGCCACTTGCCTAAGGTCGAGACTCCCAGGCCCCATCCCAGGGCGTGCCCGGGCACTAGGTGAGGCCTGGGCTCATGGTGCTGCGCCTGCTGGGCAGGCGGACTGCGCTGTGCTGATCGTGGCGGCAGGAGTGGGCGAGTTTGAGGCGGGCATCTCCAAGAACGGGCAGACTCGGGAGCACGCGCTGCTGGCCTACACACTGGGCGTGAAGCAGCTCATCGTGGGGATCAACAAGATGGACTCCACGGAGCCCGCCTACAGCGAGAAGCGCTACGACGAGATCGTCAAGGAGGTCAGCGCCTACATCAAGAAGATCGGCTACAACCCAGCCACTGTGCCCTTCGTGCCCATCTCCGGCTGGCACGGCGACAACATGCTGGAGCCCTCACCCAATGTGAGTGCCTGGCGGTAAGGGGGAGGGCCCAGGGCACTGGATCAAAGGTCAGGCAGGGTCAGGGTGGGGCGCTGGCTCAGAGGGCTGTCCCCCGACTCCCTTCACCCTATAGTCTTCCTTAACCTGCGTCAGTGCTGGAGCCAGCCCCTTGTCTGGCTATGAGAGTCCCCCAGGTCCACACCGTGGAGACGGCAGCTGCTGGCCCACGGGCCGTCTCCAGGAGTTCGTTTTCATAGCGTCCTGGCACCCCTTGGTGCGGAGCTAGCTGGCTCGGGGAGGGCTGAGGCTGGCTCTCTGCTTGGGCAGCCACTGTCCCCGGAACTCTGCCTGGGCAGGAGGCGACGAGTGCAGCTGGGGCTTTTGAATTTGTTGAACCCAAGACGCAGTGCCTTGGCACTGTGAAGCCAAGGACACCCAGCCCTTAGGACGGCTGCCCACATGGAGAGTGCGGGCATAGAGCGGATCTGCAGGAGAGCTGGCCTGAGCCCTGTGGCCTGGGCACAGCTGGAGGGCCGCCCGTCTGGCCGGGCTGCGTGCTTTCACATTACAATTCCACATTTTCTATGGGACCTCATGTGGTGCTGGGGGCTGACTGAACCCTCTGCCCTTCTGGGGAGGCTCATAGGACCCCCATTTCCACCTTCCCTGCCTGGCCTGGCGGGTGCAGACCCCTCACTGCTGTTGGCCTGGTCTGTCTGGAGGACTGGGTCCCTGTGGGTTGTGCCTAGAGATGGTGGCACTGTGGCCTGAGGCCGAGGCTGGACTCTGTGCCTCCGGCTCGCCAGTAATCCTGTGTGTGGTCTGGGCAGAGGTGGAGGCTCAGCACCCTGCCCAGGTATCTGTGTTAGGAGGGAGCTTGGGAGGGGTCAGTGTCTTAGCATCTCAGTGGGCCCTTAGTGGAGGGGCAGGGCTTAGCGCCCCTGCCTCCAGGCCCCCTCAGGTCGGTGCCTGCACTGGGATTCCCCCATTGGGGTTGAGGTGGGGGGTAGCAGGCTGTCTCTTCCTGCTCAGATGCCGTGGTTCAAGGGCTGGAAAGTGGAGCGTAAGGAAGGGAACGCCAGTGGCGTGTCCCTGCTGGAGGCCCTGGACACCATCCTGCCCCCCACACGCCCCACGGACAAGCCCCTGCGCCTGCCCCTGCAGGACGTGTACAAGATTGGTGGTGAGTGAGGGTCCAGAGCGCTGCTGGAGGTGCCCAGCACACCTGGGCCAGCTCTGCCTTGCAGACCCCTCCTGAGACGAGGGCCCTGGCAAGGAGCTCCCACCGCTGCACACTTTCTGGGTTACCCATCCATCTATCCATCCATCCCCCTGCCTACCTGCTCACCTACCCACCCCAAACCTGTCCATATACCCACCCATCCATCTATCCCTCTATCCAGCTGCCCACCCCCACCCATCCTTCGGCCTGCCCAGTGTTTGCCAGGTCTTCCTCACTCCAGAAAAGCGCTTGGTCCAAGGCCAAGAGCTGGTGGCACAGGGTGATGGCACAGGTGTGCCAAGTCTGTGGCCTGGGCACAGCTGGAGGGCCGCCCGTCTGGCTGGGCTGCGCACTTTCACATTACAATTGCACGTTTCCTCACGGGACCTCATGTGGTGCTGGGGGCTGACTGCATCCTCTGCCCTCCTGGGGAGGCCCACAGGACCCCCACCTCCACCTTCCCTGCCTGGCCTGCTGGGGAGTGGGGACCCCTCACTGGTTGGCCTGGACGGTCATATCCTCCTTGCCCAGGAGTGGAAATTGCTGTTCATGAGTTGAGACAGAACCAAGTGTGAGACCCATGAGGGTCTGTGGCTGGAGGTGTCGGGGGCCTGTGTGCAGGGCAGGGACAAGCTCACCCAGTATGGGAGCAGCCACAGCCTGTGTCTGTCATACTGTAATGTCACACGCACCTCCATCATAGTCAGGGAGATGGCGGAGCCTCCCCAGGCTGTGGGAAAGCCTGACACCCAGTGGGAAGCCACACGAGTGAGAGCAGACACATGAGAAGGGGTGGCACCAATGTCCCTCGAGGACAGTCCAATGCCAGGGGCTTTGAAGCTGGGCCAGGTCATTCCGCTGAATGGGTGGTGCTCCCCCTCACGAGGAGGGGCCTCAGAGGAGAGGGACCCAGTGGGGCAGGGAAGGGCCCCAGCCCAGATGGCCTCTCCTCGCCCCGTCCCCTCCTGAGAGGTTCTGGGAACTCTTATGCAGCTCCTCCTTCCCTGAGGGGTCCGGGAGCCTCCGCCTCTGTGTGTCTGTCTCGTCTGAGGCCTCCCCGCCCCCTCATTTCCTCCGTGTGGCCGCATCCATGCCTGCCGGGGAGGACCAGGGCACCCTTTGGCCATCTGCCCCTCACAGCCCCCTTCCCCTGGGCCCAGGTATTGGCACCGTGCCCGTGGGCCGAGTGGAGACGGGCATCCTGCGGCCTGGCATGGTGGTGACCTTCGCGCCAGTGAACATCACCACAGAGGTGAAGTCGGTGGAGATGCACCATGAGGCCCTGAGCGAGGCCCTGCCCGGCGACAACGTCGGCTTCAATGTGAAGAACGTATCTGTCAAGGACATCCGCCGGGGCAATGTGTGTGGGGACAGCAAGTCCGACCCCCCCCAGGAGGCTGCCCAGTTCACCTCCCAGGTGGGTGCCCTCTGCAGGGGTTTGGGCCGGCCTCGGGGAAGTCAGACCCCCCTGGCCTGGCCTTGGGAGAACTCAGACCTGGCTTTGCACATGCCCTCCAGGCCTGGAGAGGCTGGCCCAGGGCGAGGGCTCCGGGGGCCCTCAGGCCGTCACTCGGGCTGCATGGGTGCCCACGCGGGCCCTGAAAGGGCTGTAATCACTTACCGCGGACACATCTCCGTGGCGCTTCCCGCTCACACGTGCACCCATCCTCTGTCATCCCCTCACATGACCACGACTTAAACTGGCCTCATTGAGATGTGATTGAAGTGTAAACACTGAAGCCGGGTTTGCCACCCGTCCTAATTCTGGCTGTACTAGCACTTGCGAACAGTGCGCTGGCTGCTGTTCGTCCCTCGGGGCTGGTTTATCTCCACTCCTTCCAAATGCTCAGTGCCGACCTCGGTGTCCAGTCTGTGCTCTCTGACCTCGGCGTCCAGTCTGTCCCCTCTGAACCCGGCGTCCAGTCTGTCCCTTTTTCCACCGTCAGCACCCTGGGCCCGGGAGGTGGGCTGTAGCCTCTCCCTGCTTTGATGCCTCTGCCACTCCGCCCGCAGGTCATCATTCTGAACCACCCTGGGCAGATCAGCGCTGGCTACTCGCCGGTCATTGACTGCCATACGGCCCACATCGCCTGCAAGTTCGCGGAGCTGAAGGAGAAGATAGATCGGCGCTCCGGCAAGAAGCTGGAGGACAACCCTAAGTCCCTGAAGTCCGGCGACGCGGCCATCGTGGAGATGGTGCCGGGGAAGCCCATGTGTGTGGAGAGCTTCTCCCAGTACCCACCTCTGGGTGAGTGCTGGGCTGCAGGGAGGGGCCTTGACTTCCTGCTGCGCCTGGAGCTTTAGCAGGAGACCCGGGGGCCCCCTCTCCCGGAGCAACCGTGGCCCCTGGGCAAGTCTGGGGTGCCCCCTCTCCAAGTGGCCCTCCCACAGCGCACAGCTCTAGTGGCTGCCGCGCAGACACAGAGGGACACGCGAGGGTCCCAGGCCGGCGGGGGTGGCGGGGCGGGGCGGACCAGGGGCGTGGCCGGGCGTGGCCGGGCGGGGAGCGCCGCGCCCTCACACCCTCCCCGCAGGCCGCTTTGCGGTGCGCGACATGCGGCAGACGGTGGCCGTGGGCGTCATCAAGAACGTGGAGAAGAAGAGCGGCGGCGCCGGGAAGGTCACCAAGTCGGCGCAGAAGGCGCAGAAGGCGGGCAAGTGAAGCGCGGGCGCCCGCGGCGCGACCCTCCCCGGCGGCGCCGCGCCCCGCCCCCCGCCCCGCCCCCGCCCCGGCCCCCCGCCCCCCCGCCAGAAGCATGTCTGCACCTCCGTTTGCCAGAGGCTGTCCGTGAGCGACTGGATGCTCGCCATCAAGGTCCAGTGGAAGTTCTTCAAGAGGAAAAGAGCCGCCGCCGCCGCTTCCGCGTCCAGCCTTCGCCACGCTCAGTGCCCGTTTTACCAATAAACTGAGCCTCCCAGAGCTGTGTGCGCCTGCTGCTGGGGGGGCTGGGTGGTGTGCAGGGAGGCGTGGGGCCCCGCCCAGGAGGCCGGCTTGCCCGGAGGGGCTTTGCAGTTGCCCCCTGAGGCCTGCAGCGTGGGGGTGGGGCTGGATGTTCTGGGGTCTCAGAACCGGGTGAGAGCTGAGGGCCCTTCCCCACAAGTGATTCTCTCACACACCACCGGTGCTCACCCACTTTCCTGGGGTTCCCGCTCCAGCCGGCCGTTTGCAGCAGCACCGTGTCCACCTTGCTCCTCAGCGAGCCCGGCACACCCAGGAATGCACCTCCAGAAACCCTGGTCAGCCTGAGCTTGGTCATCAAGGACCTGGTGGCAGGGCAACTCTGCTCAGCCAGCCCTGCCACAGGGAGTGGCGCCACCTGCCTGTGGGGGCTGCCCCTGGAGCTGGGGCGGGGGCGGAGGAGGGGGGCAAGCGGACCCCAGCCTGCTCCCAGGGCAGACTCCAGGCCAAGAGCAGGCTCCCGTAGTGTGTGAAGCCCCGCAACAAGGGTCAGCTGGCCATGTAAAGTGACAGCTAGGGACTCTCACAGCCCAAACTCAGAATCACCGGCACAAAGTCAAGGTGCTGGCAGGGCCCAGGGGCTCGAGGGCCCCTGGCCTCTTGGCCCTGGCTGTGGCTTTAACTCCGACCTCTGCCTCGGCGCCACGTCTTCTTCCGAATTCCTCTGACGAGGGCCTTTGGAATTGCATCGAAGACCCTCGTGGCTAATGCAGAACACTCATCCCAGACCCTTAACTTAGTACCTTTTCAAAGCCCTTTCTTGCCACGTAGGTCACAGCGCAGGTCTCAGGGACGGGGCCTGGAATCTCAGGGGTGCATCCAGCCCACAACACCCCGAGGGTGCTGCCAGCCAGGAGGACTGTGAAGGGTTGATGTCTCCCCACCCGCCCTATGGGGGGCCGGGCCCTTGAAGCTGCATTACGGCAAAGTGGGACATGGGTAGCCAGAGTGCCCTTCGGATTCATTTCCGGGGTGGGTCATGCTGGCGGCTGACCCAAAGAGACCTCCCAGGAGGGCAAATACAGAGACAAGACAGCCAGGCACTTGGGATTTGGGGTGAGTGGGATAATCTTCAACATAAATCTCCCACACAATAGTTACATGGACCAAGTATTTGCTGTTTCCCCGAAATTGAAACTGGTCTCCGTGCTTTGTCTAGTGATCCTGCCCAAAGCAGGACTGGGTGCTTCCCGGCACAGTGGGCAGCCCCCGGCCACCATCATGGGTGGGGTGGTGTGATTCTGCAGAGGTTAGTGTGGCCCTGCCCCAGGAAGTGCCCGTACACACTGGGCCCGGTTAGAATTGGGCTCAAATAAAAGAACTCGGCAGCCAGAGACAGGACCCAGTGTGGTCCTGAGAGGTCCTCACCTTCCGGTCCTCGTCACGGGTCCCCTCTGGGAACCCTGGTCACCCAGACGCTGAGGGTCCTGCTGGGCCAGGGAGTCAGTCTCTCTCTCTCTCTCTCTCTCTCTCTCTCTCTCTCTCTCTCTCGCTGTCTCGCTCTCTTGCTCTGTGTGTGTGTGTGTGTGTGTGTGTGTGTGTGTCTCTCTCATTCATCTCCACCCCACAGAGACCCAGGGCGGGGCAGGCTGAGTGAGATGATGTTAGCTGTCCACACAGGAGAGGTCTGAGCTGGGGGCCTCTGCTGGCCCTCCAGGTGGGTGCGTGTGGGGCGGGGCACAGGTCCTTCCAGGCTCACGGACTACCAAGAGCAGGTGAGGACAGAGGCAGGAGGACCTTCCCATTCCCATCAAAGTCCTGGTGGTGGAGGATAGGCCTTCTGGGAGGGGTCTCTGTTCCTTGGGCACCACTTCTGGGGTGGGTTGATGAAGGGGCTGTGGGCAGAGTCCCGAGGTTACAGTCTGGGCTGTGCGTCTCAGACCCTCACAGTGTCAAACGTGGCTGAGTTGCATCTATGGATGACGAGTGGACTGGAAATGAACACATGTTTCAAACGAGTGCAGTGTGGCTGGGCCGGTGTGGCTCAGTGGTTGAGCACCAACCTATGTACCAGGAGGCCATTCCCAGTCAGGGTACATGCCCCAGTGGGGGGTGTGCAGGAGGCAGCCAATCAACGATTCTCTCTCCTCATTGTGTTTCTGTCTCTTTCTCCCTTTCCCTTCCTCTCTGAAATCA
Source organism: Vespertilio murinus (assembly GCA_963924515.1). Lineage (NCBI taxonomy): Eukaryota > Metazoa > Chordata > Mammalia > Chiroptera > Vespertilionidae > Vespertilio > Vespertilio murinus. The sequence continues at coordinate 89,241,294 of OZ004709.1, read as the reverse complement.
ATAAAAACTTATTAAAAAATAAAGAGCCAAATATTTTTTTAAATGCAGTGTGGTGATTGCAAGGGCAGGGGTCTGGGGGAGTGAAGTAGAAGAGGGTACAGGGGGATAAATGCTGATGGGAAAAAATGAAGAGAAGAACCAAGATAACCCATAATCTCACTACAAAGGACAAATGATAGAACAAGAATGTCGAGCACATGTCGCAGCGCCATGACGACTGCGGACACCACTGCGCAGGGACAGGAAGAAGGAAGGACGTGGTCCGGTGTTACTGCGAGAACAGGTCTGACCGTGAGAGCCTCCGGGAGGTTCTGGGACCTGGGCGCTGTCGGGGAGGAGGGCCTGAGTCCTGCTCCACATGCCGTGGGCATGGACAGTGGGCAGCACCTGGCTGCTGTGGGAAGGGTTGGGGAGGGCGGTGGTCGGTGCTCTTAGGGACAGCGCTCTCCTGCTCTGGGAATGGCTATCAGTCAGAGCCGAGGCCCGAGGACAGGGCTGAGGCGCAGGGACAAGCTTAGGTCTAGGGGCTGGGGTCCTTTCACTCCACAGATGGGCAGGGGAGCTCGGTAGGTAGAAGTGACCTCAACTTGGGGAGCCCCAGGGGCAGCTGGACAGGACAGTGCGTGGGTGAGGGGGGCACTAGCCTGGGCAGTGTGTCCTGGGGTGGGAGTAGAGCCTCAGGGCCGGGGCCGCTAGGGGGACACAGGGGCCAGAGAGGTGCATGCAGGGCTGGGCAGGCGCTTCCACCCTCTCGGGGGCGGGGGCCTTAGAACAGGGCCTCCAGGACTTGGAGGCTTCCATCGCACTGTGGGAGCCTCTGGCAAATCCATGAGCTCTGAGGCTGGCTGCAGGGGCCGGCTGAGCTGCCGAATCTGAGCTGCCTCCTGACCTTCCCCAGGCTCCAGGCTGGCCCCATGGTGACAGCCAGTGTCCTGACAGTGTTTCAGAACCCAGTGCTGGGATGTCCTCGTGGCAACGTGGGATTGCCTCTGCTGGGGGCCCTGGTGTGTCTTTGAGGGGCCTGTGGGTGTGCTGCATGTCACGCGTGCATCTGGATGTGAGCCCAGCAGACCACGTGCTCCTGTGCAAGTGTGGCCTGGGTGTGGGGTGTGCAGTGGGGTGTCCCAGAGCCCTCAGGAGCTGGGCCAGTGAACACGTGCATGTGTGTGTGTTCATGGTGTGCATGTGTATATGCACATGGGTTTGGATCCGTGTGTGTGTGTGTGTGTGTGCGCATGTTACAGAGAGCATGTGTGCATGAGTGTGCGTGCATGTGAGTACGTGTTTTAATTCTACCTGCACTGCTGGCTGGCAGCCTGACGTCTGGGCTGAGCTGCTGGGAGGCGCTGGTCAGCTGCCCATCCTGCAGGTGTGAGGGGGTGGGACAGGGGGTGGAGGAGCCGGCGAGCGGTGAGCCAGGAGGAAGGAGGAGTGCATCTGATCTGGAGGTGCTGGGAGCTGGCTCCTTCCAGCTCACTGGGCATCCTGGTGTCTCCCAGTGGGGGAGGCTGGGGAGGAGGTGGAAAGCCAGGGCAGTTGGGCAGCCTGGGAGTCCATGGACGCTGCATGAGGCAAGAACCCCAGGTACGGCAGCTGCCAGCATGGAGGTCGGATCAGCTCAGCACGCCTGCCAGGGTCTGGGGCTGGCGGGGGGGAGGGGAGGGGTGTCTGGGCAGGGTGGGGCCAACCTTGGGAGGAGGTGAGAGAGCATGGGGGGGCAAGTGGGCGGGCCTGTGGGTGGGGGTAGGGATAAACAGACTTGGGTGGAGGAGCCATAGGGGCTGTGGGCTGTGGGCTGGGCTTGTGCCATCTCTGAGGCTGGCAGGCCCAGCTCCCTGGGCCTCAGTGAGGAGGATGCCACCAGTGCCAGCGCGGTTTGATGCTGGGGAGCCAGCGGGGCTCTTGGGCTCCAGGGCTTGGCTGTCGGGAAAGGGGTGGTGGAGGGGCGGGCAGAACAGGGTGGGAATTGGAGGACAGGCGTGGGGCGGGAAAGGGGGGCCATGCTCAGTCCTATGCTGAGGGTGTAAGGTCCCCCTTCCATCGCCCGGTGTCTGGGTAGAGCTCTTGCCCCTCAAGGGGCAGGGCCCAATGGATGTTCCACACCCAGAGCCCCCTCCCTGCGCCTGGCTTCTTGGAAAGCTGCGGTGGCCTCTGCAGGGGTGGGGGTCCCCCCGGAGACATTCCGTGCCTTGGTGTCCTGGCTGCCCTTTCCTGACATGAGGCGACCCCCTGCAGGCTGGGGAGAGCAGTGTAGGCCGAGCCAGGCCGCCAGCGCAGCATTTCCTTTCACCTAGACGCTTACCTAGTGCTGTGCGTTCGGCCTCGTGCTCAGCGCGCCACAGGCTGGGCCTACAGCCCCAACTCAATCCTGTCTGTCTTTACCATCATCACCCCTGTTTGCAGCCAGGAACCGTGCCCAGAGAGGGCCTGCAACTGGCCCAAAGCATGCATGCTGTGAGGCCAGCGAGCAGCGGCACAGCAGGGACAGCGCATTTTGTCCTCAGGGTGGAGCAGCAATATGGAAAGCCTAGGGTTACTGGGTGAACTCTGTTTTCACTGGAGGGTGTGGCCCTCACACGGAGGCCTGCCCAACATCCCTGCCTTCTTCTCTTGAAAATTCTCGTCCCGTGGCTTAGGTGTTTTCCCAAGCTTTAGGGAGAAAGTCCAGTTGTTTGTACTATTTCATGCTAAGGTGTGAATGACTAACTTGCCGGGAATAGCTACTTTTAAAAAGAAAACGGTCTTTATCTCAGGCTATTGGCATCAGGGCCAGGTAATTCTTGGGGTGAGGGGTGCTTTCCTGTGCCGTAAAGGAGGCCCCACCCACTAGATGCGAGCAGCATCCGCTCTGTGTGACAATCAGACGTCCCCAGGGGAGAGAGGTTGGCCTACCTGGCTCTCAGCCTGTGGACGGGACACCAGGAGAGGACCTGGTCCAGCCGTGGGCAGACTACAGCCTGCAGGCCAGATCCGGCTCGTTTGGCTGTTCTATCCGGCCTGCAGAGCCGAAAGAGCGGAGGGTTCTCTTTCTCTCCCCTCTGCTCCTTCACCAGCAGCCCAAGATGAGCGTGCCAGCATGGTCAGGTTGCTTTTGTTCCGGCCCTCCGGTCCAGTTTAAGAACCCATTGTGGTCCTCGAGTCAAAAAGTTTGCCCACCCCTGGTCTGATGTCTGAGTGGGAGGGACCGACAGGTGATTGATTCCCTGCAATGACAGCCTGAGGGGGTCTGTAAGAAACCAAGAAGGAGGTGTTTCTAAGCAGGACTTGGGGTTGCCTGGCACCTTCCTGCCACTTCCTGGACCCTCCTCTGTGCCCACGTCACCCAGGGCATTGGGCATGCTACAGGATGCTCTCGGGTTAACCCCAGCAGCTGGCAGCTGGCAGCCTTCTCTTCCCTCCACCAATGAGGATCTCGGCCTCTGTGAGGTTCCCTGCCTGTCCTAAGCAGCCCCATGGATGAGCCATATTTGCGGCAGAGCAGTTTGTGGGGCCCTCTCGGCAGAGCCTGGTGCTGACTGAGCGCGTCAGCTCCGTCTGGGCTGGTGTGTCGCTGGTTTGCTGGTTAGAGAGTCCAGCCTTCCTGGCCACCCTTTTGGCTTCGTGTGGTGACCTTGTCCTGGGTGAGAGGAGTGAGGTTGGGCATCTGACAGCCCACATGCCCTGCCCCAGGCTGGACAGCTCTGTCCAAACCCTACCCGACATCTGGCCAAGCAAGCAAGGCACTCAATGAGCCTGAGCCAGGTGGGAGGGCAGCCAGGTCCGACAGCCTGTGTGTGGGCAGCGTGGCTGACTGTGCTCCTGGCGGCGTGCCTGTCTCTACGGCACGGAGCTGCAGTTGCCCACTTCCTCCCAGAGCCCCTGGCTGCAGAGCCCAGGCCAGTCAGTGAGGGCGCTTCCTGGCCGGAAGGTCCAAGTAATGCCCACCTGAAAACGTGACTGCTCACTCATTCAGGGAAGGTTGATGAGCTGGGCCGGGGGTGTGGGTGTGTGCACAGTTTGAATATGTGCGTGGGGTGTGGGTGTGTACACTGAGTGTGTGTGCACAGTTTGAGCATGTGCATGGGGTGTGGGTGTGTGCACAGAGTGTGAGTATGCGCATGTGGTATGAACGTCTCTATGACCCTCCCTGTCTAGTGGGGAGGGAGGTGAATAGGAGGCAAGCAAATAAGAAAAACAGTCTCACTGTGATGAGAAACCAGGCTGTGGGGAGCGGGGAGGCCTCCCTGAGGAGATGCACAGGAACCTCCGGCGATAGCAGTGGGAGCGACCTTCCTGGTGGAGGGGACACTGCAGGCAAAGGCTCCTTTGCTTGCTTGAGGCCCACTGGGGTTCATCTAGTTCCCGGGTGGGTCATGGTGGCTGGAGGGGGCGCAGGGGCATGTGGGTGGGGCCGTCTGAGAGTCACATGGGTGAAGAGCCCAGGTGAGGAATGCATTTGGAGTGTCAGCGAGCCACAGGAGCGCGGCAGGAGCTGTGGGTCTGTGTGCCCCGCGTTTAGCCTGCATGGCACAGGGATGAGGTCACAGATGTCACTGTGCACAGGAGTGCGAAGGGCATTGGATGGGAAATGACAAGACCCACAACCTCCCAACACCACCCTTGCTCTTAGAAGCTGCCTGCAGAGCGGGGACAAGTATGTGGGACCTTGCAGCAGGGGTTCCCTCGAGGACCCACCCTCCCATGCACCCAAGCTACCTCCACTGTCCCGTCGGGCTCTGCAGTCACAGGCAGCCGACCCTGGACGCCTGGTGTCAATGGGTTATTGGCGGCTGAGGAGTCCAAGCCAGCTTCCTCCTGCACCTGGCTGGTTTCCCAGGGGCTGGGAGCATTGCTGATAACTCTGATCCTTTGAAAAATGTCTACATTTTTACTGAGTTTACTGTAAGATTTTTTTTAAAAAAGTCAACGCTTTTGTATGTTAAGGCTTTTCCTCACTTCCCACGCCCCCAGGAGCTGGCTAAATGCAGCCCTACCTCCTCCTAATAATGGAAAATTCCTGGATGGGGGGTGCGGCGGGGGGGGGGGGGGGGCGGGCGCTGAGGGCTGGGACTTGCTGTCTGCACAGGCTCTTCCTGTTGTCCAAATGATAGGGTTAGGATGACAAACTCTGACCCAGGCCAGATGACTGAGAACCTGTCAGTCCTAATTTCCCCAAATTAAGTCTCCTTTCTTGGCTGGTGAGCTTTCCCGCTGGGTCTCTGCGGGGATCATCTGTTTCTGCTGGCGTGCTGGGCAGGACTCGCGCCCTTCCTCCTGGGCAGACAGGGAGCTGGTGCTGGTGCAAAGGAAGCTGCTTTCCAGGGTGGGCAGGAACCTCCGCGTGGCTGTCCCCTGGAGATAAACACCTTCTGTGTGGCATGTGAGCAGACAGGGCGGTAACAGAGCGGCAGAGGGCTGTCCCAAAGGGCCTGCAAGCAGGGCATCAGAGCCAGTCCCCCTCCAAGGCCAGCAGGGGACAGGCCCGCCAGCCAGGAGAAGCCCTGCCCTGTCCCAGGTTAGGGAGTATGTAGTCAGGACCCCTGGATTGGGAGAAGAGGGTTTCCGGAACATGCTGAGCCTGCTCGCTGACCGGCACCACCTCGCAGTGTCGCTGTGCAGGCTCCTGGAGGGACGATGCCCTGATCTGGCCTCAGCCACCAGCAGCTGCCACATCCGCTGACCACCCCTAGGTACCTGATGGTGCCAGGCCCTGCGGGACACACAGTGTCTAGAGGAATGCAGAGGCAGGGGCTCCCTGTGGGTGGGGACAGAGAAGAGCTGGAGATGGGCGGATTCCCCAGACCCCTGTGCTAGCCTGGGAGGTGACAGTGGCCACCATGGTTCTCAGCTCCCTCACCGGTCTGTGCTGGGCTGCTTGGTGTGGCTACCGGCCCACGGGGGACGAGGAGGAGGCTGGGGGTCTGGGGAGTGTTCAATACAGAGGTGCTGACAGGACAGCACCCTGCTTGGCAGTTCATGCTGGTTGCAGGCCTCTCCCGGCTGGACCTGGGCATCTGTGCACCTGAAATTTTCCACTCTTCTCTGGATCCTCATTGCTGTCTTGGCAAAGATGGCTTGAACCTGAAAGCTTTCCATCTATCCTAAATAATAAAAACGTAATACGCAAATCAACCAGATGGTGGAACAGTGGAATGACCATCCGGATAACTATCCCAGACCACCCTCTGGCCAGGACAGCCAAGGCGGCTACAATGCGATTGGTCAGGGGCCTGGCCCTTGCCCCTGATTGCCCTACAGAGGGAGGCCCAGGCCACTGGCTGGCGGGCTTCGGTGGGTGGGTGGGGCCTCCTCTGCAAGGGGAGCCCGGGTCCCAGGTGCTGGAGGGAGGCCGGTGCCGGCATCCGGGGGAAGGAAGGCCTACTCTTGCACAAATTTCGTGCATTGGGCCTCTAGGTTTTTTTTTTTTAATATAGTTTATTGATTTTTTACAAAGAGGAAGAGAGAGTGATAGAAAATTAGAAACATCAATGAGAGAGACTAATCAATCAGCTGCCTCTTACACACTCCCTACTGGGGATGTGCCTGCAACCAAGGTACATGCCCTTGACCAGAATCGAACCTGGGACCTTTCAGTCCGCAGGCCAATGCTCTATCCACTGAGGCAAACCAGTTTCTGCAGGCCTCTAGTTTTTAAATAAATGGAATTCCTGTCACTTGCATGGAATTCACCCAACTGAGGATGTTTACAACTTGCTTCACCTGAGTTGCAGGTATGCTGGGGGGACACCAGACAACTGACGATGGACAGGACACAAAACTGAAGATGTAGGTGATCAATGCGCCAGCTCACTGGAAGGACATGCAACAGAGGAAGCAGAAGTTCACACCTGACAGGGTGGGCCTCCGGAATCTACCAAGTGCTTTTGCAGATGAGAGGAGAGAAGGTTCCAGCATTTCCCGCCCCCCCCCCCTCAGCCAGGCTTCCTTCAGAGGGGACTCCATCTCCCCCTCACCCCCAGCATCGCTAGTCTTTCAGGGGCTGCTTCACTCACACATCAAAGTCCCTGAAGAGCCTCCCCTGGGCAGGACTGGCCTGCCTCAGGGGACCAGGTGGAGGCGGCCCCTTCTGGAGTTTGACATCAGAGTTGCAGTCACTTGGTCCAGCCCTCTGAAGAGTGAGTGAGGGTCGCCCAGATGCCATCCCTGTGGGGTCCAGCTATGCGGGGAATGCAGAGCGCCCCTCCTTTCCTTTTGCCATCCCCCCCCTCCCCTCATGGATTAGGCTGGTGCCTCCTTCCTCAGCCTGGGCTCTGCAGGGGTGCAGGCCCTGGGGCTGACCACTGGGCTAGTGGGAGGGGGGAGGTGAGGTCAGGAGTGTGGCCCCTGGGACCTGCCCTTGTGTACAGTCCAACCCCAGCATATTGGATGACTGACAAATTAGCCCTGTGCCTGCAAGGACCACTGTTTTCTGTCGAATTAAAAAGAAAAAAACAGGCCATTTGGCATTGGAGGCCAAAGGGTAGGACTAGGGCTGTTTTTAAGCCAAGTTACTAGTGAGGACAGAGACCACTGGAACAGGCCTTTTACCTAGTAGCCCCATGGTGCTGGGCAAATGTGGGAAGAGGCTGGATGTGGTCACAGGAACGTCTCCACCAGAGGTGGGCGGGGCTTCCGCCCCTGCTGCTGCACCGACCTCTGCCCCTGCCATTACCGCTGCCCTTGCCATGCGCTCCAGTCTGGCCTGGGTTCTGGCCACCCCCTCGTGCTGCCCCCCTGCCCGGAGGAGTCCTCGCCCCAGGTATGCAGACACAGCCCAGGCTTCCAGGGACGAGTCTCTCGGACCATGCGCCCACGGCCGGCCGGCCTGCCTCCTCCTCCAGGACCCCTACTCTGGGCCCGGTTCAGGTCACCTCTTAGGAATTCTTCCCTGACCCTTCCCTGCACTTGCAAGGGTCAGTGTGGGTGGGGGTGGGGGTCAGGCCTGTCCACCTAAAAGCCACCCCTCCCCGCCGGGCGATGCGGTCCAGAGGCGCGAGGCCCGCTCGGGTGTGTGTTTGCCTGGGCCGTCCAACTCCGAGGTGGCCAGGGGGTAGTTCTCTCTCCCGGGCGTCCGTGGCCGAGGGAGACGGAGGGGTCTCCGGGGGCACAAACGCCTAGATTCCAGCCCTCCCGCGCCCGCACGGCTTCGCAAGGGTTAACGGGGGCGGGGCAAGGCGGAGGGCGGAGCGCGGTGGCCGCCGTCTCCCCTCCTCCCCCCCGTCCCCCCCTCCGCGGGGCCAGGTCGGCTGGAGCGCGGAGCCGCCGCCGCCACCGCTGCCGCCCCCGCCGCCCCTGCCGCCCCTGCCATGCGGCTCCCTGGCCCGGGGCCTGGGCTCGGGGCGCCCCCGGCGTGCCGCCCCCGCTGAGTCCGCGCCCCTGGCGCTGGGCGCCGCCCGCACCATGGTGCAGAAGTCGCGCAACGGCGGCGTGTACCCTGGCCCGAGCGGGGAGAAGAAGCTCAAGGTGGGCTTCGTGGGGCTGGACCCCGGCGCGCCGGACAGCACCCGGGATGGAGCGCTGCTCATCGCCGGCTCCGAGGCCTCCAAGCGCGGCAGCATCCTCAGCAAGCCGCGCGCGGGCGGCGTGGGCGCCGGGAAGCCCCCGAAGCGCAACGCCTTCTACCGCAAGCTGCAGAATTTCCTCTACAACGTGCTGGAGCGGCCGCGCGGCTGGGCCTTCATCTACCACGCCTACGTGTGAGTGACCGGTGGCCGCGTCCTGGGAGGCCAAGGGTGCAGACTGGAGAGGTTTTTGGAGCGATCAGGCCGGAAGGAGTTCTGGGGTGCGAGGCTCAGAGCAGAGTGGGGGCGCCTGTCCCCCCCATATCCTCCCTCCTCCCCCATGGAGCTTGGCTGGGTTGCATCAGCCCCTCCCCTGCGGGATGGGGTTTGCGTAGCCCCAGCCACCCCTCCTTGGCCCTAGAGAGGCCCCTCCCCACGGCCATTGCACCAAACAAAGGGCCTGCAGGGAGGGAGGACGGCATTGCCCGGCTAGCCTCTGGACCTGGACTCCTGGGGGTCCCCCTGGGCTCGGCTCCCCCAGAGAAGGGGATGATGGGGGAAGGGCTGGCCTACCGTCCCCAGCCCCCCAAGCAACTCACTCCACCTGGGGAGAGCTTCTGGGTTGCTGAAATGGGGGCGGGGGGGGGGGGTCCTAACATGATTCCCCTCCCCCAACCCGAAGCTCAGAAAAGTTGATTTCTGCTCCTGGTACCTGCAGCTGGCCTTGACCCTGCCTGCATCCCTGAACCTCCCTCCCCCTTCCTCTTCTTCACTCCCCCCCCCCCCAGGTGGAGGGGTGCAGCTGCAGGGCCTGCCAGCCCTGACCAGGAAGGGTGGCTGGTGCCAGGGAGTTCCTGCCCTGGGCAGGGCCAGTGGCCTCTGGCTGGGGTCTGTGCACACGAGTGTCGTGGCGTTGTCTGTGAGAGAGCGTGTGCCCGTGTCCCCGGCAGGGCTCTGGAGTGAAGGCACCCTCCATCCCAGCCAGACCGGCCGCTCGGCCATTTTGTGTGGGAAGCGTTTTGGGATGGGAGTGAGGGGCGGATTCTGGAAAGCTGTCTCCACCTGACCCGGATGAGAGGGGTGTGTGTTTGTGCGTGTGGCCCCTGAGTGTGACCAGGCACCTGGGCCATGTGTCTGGACAGACCCGCCTCGGGATGGGGCAGTGCCAGGGCACTTCTCGGGAGGGAAGTGCCAGGATGCTTGTGGAGAGGATGTCCTGGGGACTTTGTCCCCAGCCTCAGCACCCAGCCACTGGAATCCCAAGAGGCACGGGCTCCAGGCATGGCGGTTCCTGGCATGGTGAGCGCAGCCTCAGGGCACAGGCGGCTCTGCTCTTCCTGGGCGGGCTGCTCAGATGTGCTCTTCAGCCTCGGGAGGCCCAGGGCCTGCTCACCAAGGACCCTTCGTCTGGCTGGGCCCAGGGCCTCAGGCAGGACAGGCTGAGTTCATCCAGGTCCTGGCCCAGTGACCTGGCCCAGTGACCTCTGGTGCATGCACCAGCCTGGCTGGCAGCTTCCCTGGGGGTCCCCTCCGGTGGTCTTTCCCTGCTTGGGCCTGAAGTGGTCGGCTCTCCTGAGAGCGGCAGTGTTCAGAAGGAGAAGCAGGCGTGCGGGGACCCTGGGCTGGGCTCTGCTTCTGTTTCCTCTCTGGGCAGCCCTGAATCAGGATGTGGGGCTAGCAGCGTGGGGGCGTCAGTGGCATTAGCCCTCACTGCCAAGGCAGCCCACCTGCAGCCTGCTCAGGCCCTCCTCGGCCCCTCCACTGAGAGGCTTGAGAGCTTCCTGAGCTTCCCTTGCCTCCAGATCATCAGTGGGGGGCTAAGACAAGGGAAAGGCTGCTCAGTGGTAGGCAGTTTCTCCTGGAGAGTGGGATAGGCAGGAGGGGTCTGCGGCTGCTGTTGGGTTAGACACTGAAGTCTAGTCTTTGTAGGCCTCAGTTATGCTATCAGTGAAGTGGGCACAGAAGGTGTGGGAGGAGATGAACCCCAGGGCTGGTGCAGTATGCTCTCCCCACGAGGCCAGGGCCGGCCTGCTGTGGGACTCGTTGCCTATCACCCTGTCCCCAGGTGTGGAATGCCCCCTCTGCCTGTGCCGCCACCCACAGGCCCAGCCCCCCCTGACACAGGAACTTCACTGCCCACTGACCCCTAGGGTGTGGCGCCCGATGCCCTGCTCCCTTGCCCAGAGGGCTGACAGCCTGACTCATGTTTTGGCTTGTGGATTCCTTAATTAAATGAAGGACAAGCTCCTCCCCCCCCCTCTCTTCTCCTCCCCCCCCCCCCCCCCACACACACACACACCTCCTCCTCCTTGCTGGTTCTGTATTCGGGCTTGGAAACTGGTGGAGGGTGGAGACACGGTCTGGGGCTGCAGTCTAGTGGAGACCCATCCTGGGCCTGGGCAGTACTGAGACCTCCTTGATCATCCTTTAGCCTTTTGTCTTCACACCTGGTTTCTGGAAGATGGGGATGTCCCAGGGAATCTCGGGGGACAGCTGCTGCCAGAGGTGGGAGGGAGGCGACTGCCCTGTGGACTCTGGGCTTTATGGGCCTCAGACCAGTTCCCCCTCCCGCCCATCCCCTGCAAAAGGGGCTCTCTCTGCAGACATGCCTCCCTGGCCTGTGAGCTTTGCCAGAGGCACTCGAGACAGGGGCCTTCCCTGAGTTTGGGGGTGGGGGTGGGGGTAATGGGCCAGCCTTGGCAGAAATACCTGGGATCCCCTCCCCAGCCCCGAGGCCCCGGGAGGGTCCTTCCTCTGCTTGTGCTGGACGGAGAGTGGGCCCCGAGGTGCCCCAGGGACACCTGGGTCAGGGGGAAGCTGCGGGTCGAGTGGAATTCTGGGAGGGCAGCTTGAGAGTTTCCATGGCTCCCTCAGTGCTTGCCTCCCTCAGGTGTGGCCTCTCAGCAATGACTCCCAGCAATGACCAGGCCCTTCCGTGGGGAGCCCAGTAAGTGCTCCTCCCCATGTCCACCCCTCACACCATGGGCAGGGAATCGGGCCCTGAGTTCTGTGCACCTGGAAGTGGGGGGTTCTCTATGTAAGAGGATTTTCAGGTACAGGGTCCGGAGTTTGCAGGGGTTTTTCAAAGGGGGCTCGAGGATGTGCTTGGGAGAGGACCTGTGAGGGTGAGGACTAAGGGCTCTGGGCCAGCCTGGCTGGGACACTGCCTCCACTGACGCCCCCAGACCTCAGCCCTGAGTTTCCTCATCTGTAATGTGAGGGTGATGATTCTGTGAGTCACTCAGCACAGTGCTGGGTGCATGCGATGGTCAAGCAGCCCGTCACCTTGACTAGTTCAGCAGGCGAGGCCTAGTCTTGAGGGGGGTGGAGGGCGCAGCAGGCAAAGGCTGGCTCAGCCTCTGCCCCTCGGTCCAGCCTTGGCCAGTTCTCAGCCGGCAGCCAGCACCTGGGCCTGAGGGAACGCCTTACTGCCATCAAGGTCTGGTGCCTGATGTGCATAGAGGGTAACACTGTGGCACTGTCTTTTGAAAAAAAGAAAGTCTTTTGTTCTGAGGTCTACAGGCAAGGAGACAGGAGGTGGTGCTCATATCTGTCCCCCACCCAGGGCTCCGGTGGATTTGAGGGTTTCAGCACCGGTCTTCCTGGACAGCGCACTGCGCTTCTGAAAGCTCAGGCCCCCATCCTGTCCTAACTTGAGGCTCTGGCGGCAGCTGCTGAGGTCCACAGCGTTACCGTGAGGTGTCCAAGGTGTGACTGGTGAGTGGGATTCACAGGTGTGACTGGTGAGTGGTGTACCCAAGGTTTCAACTTTGGTTTTGTTGGAAATAGGACAGGTTGGGTTTGAGCTGGCTCTGTGGTTGCCAAGGGGTTCGGGGCTGCTGCTTCGACATGAGGGCGCCCTTGGACGCGAGGCCTGGGTCTCTGACGCTTGTCCAGGGACGGGCTGCTCTCCTAAGGAGACTCGAGCTCGACGCTACCCAGGTATTGGGAGATGCTCCTGCTCTGCTGATGGCAGACATTCTGGCATCCTGAGCCTCCACAGAGGGAAACGCACCGCTGTGGGCAGCTTGTTCCATGACCCCCTGAACAGTGAAAAACACCAAGTGGGCCCTGGGACACTGGGCTCCCACGAAGGCTTGTGCTGACTAGTCATGTGCTAGCCTCGCTCGTGTGGGCCACGAGGCTGAGCCCACTTGGATGGGCCTGTCCCAGGAGCATGGGAGATGCCGGCCAGGAGGCTGGAGCTCAGCTGAGCTTTCCACAACAATCTGTGACGGCACTGGCAGCCTCTCCCACGTGCACAGGCACCGCTGGCAGAGGAGTGCACCTTCCTGTTGTAACTGCGTGGGCCTGTCCAGCCCTCCCTTCAGAGCCCAAGCAGCAGGTTGGGTCCAAGGCAGAAAGAAGAGAAGCAGACCCAAGATTGTCCAAGAACACCACCATCCACGCAGAAGAAACAGCGTGCTGCCCGGCCTGACTCAGGCCTGCCCTGCCCCGGCCATGCCCCGTCTCCCCTCTGAGCCGACTGGTGTCTGCAGTTGTGCATTCCACTGACCTGTTCGCTTGCTTCCCTGGCAGCTGGTACAACAGTGAGCTTGTTCTTGGTGAGGTGGGTGCGTGCAGGAGAGGGTCAGGGCCAAAGAGACGACTGTTTCTAAAGCCGGGCATCACTCATGTGAAGTGAGAGTCAGAGGGGAGGCTCCGGCCCTCCATTGAGCACATGGACTGGTCTGTTGTTGAATGGGGCTGGGGTGTTCGTTATTTGAGCCTGAGACAGACCATGCTGTTTTGTGGTTGTTAACTCTCAGTCGAGGATATCTTCCCATTGCTTTTTAGAGAGTGGAAGGGACGGGGAGAGAGAGAGCAACATCAACGTGAGATAGACACATCAATTGTCCCAACCGGCACTGTGTCCTTGACAGGGAATCAAGATGCTTCAGTGCGTGGGCTGATGCTCTAACCACTGAGCACGATGACCAGTGCGTAGAGTCTACACCATAGACCATGCTTTTAATTCATCCGGGAGAAAATAGGGCTGAAGACCTTAAGGGTCTCGGTGCCCTGGTGTGTGTGTGCGGTGACAGTTTCCTCGAGGAATTCCAGACGGAGGCATATCTGGTGCCTCCTGATGCAGGCGACAAGGTCGTCCTGTCCCCAGCTCCCCTCCGCCCTGGCCCTCCCTCCTGGGCCCTTTGTCCTGGCCCTCCCTCCTGGGCTTTTTGTCCTGGTCCCCTCCTGAGCCCTCCCTCCTAGGCCTTTTGTCCTGGGCCCTCCCTCCTGGGCCCTTTGTCCTGGCCCTCCCTCCTGGGCCCTCCCTCCTGGGCCCTTTGTCCTGGGCCCTCTGTCCTGGCCCTCAGTCCTGGGTGCTTGGTGGCTTAGGGGAGGAGACAGCAGCTGTGGTGCTGTCAGAGGATGGATGCTGAGTGGTCACAATCTAGTGCCGATCCAGAAGTCAGGACCAAGGCTGGTCTGAGAGGGGCACGCTAAAATGCGTTCTGCTGCCGGAGGTTGCGAGGACACTCACTAGTGATGAGACTGTAGGGCACGAGGCTGAGGGGCAGCCTGAGAGCTGATTGGAGGGTCTTTAGGATGAGTTTAGGGGATACTGGCATGGGGGAGGCAGGCCTGGCTGTCCTGTCAGCCTGGGGGCAGAGGGCAGTACCCCTCCCACTCCCCGTCCTGCATGGTGCCTCCTGTGGTGAGGCTGAAGGCTCAGCAGGGCAGACTTGGGACCGGCAGGGGCAGGAGTCAAGCTTGGTGGCCCTCTGCTTAGGCCAGCTCTCGGGCAGAGCAAGGCACTTGCAGGTCCCCCAAGGTACCACATTGGGGAGGGGGTGGCAGGGTAGCTCCGAAGGGCAGGCCCAGGGGACACAGGCCAGGCCTGGGGCCCACAGAGTGAATTGGGGGGGGGGGGGCTTGACGCTGACAGACAGCTCAGTGTAAGCTGTGGAAGGAGGACCTGGGACCTCTTGAGTTGTGGTCCGAGTCATTGATTGAGCACATGCTGTTCACAGGGTCCTGGGCGCTTGCCTGCATTTCCTTCCTACACCCTTAGTCTCAGGTGGAAGGTACCAGAACCTTCCACCCTCAGATTAGGTGTCGGGTTGGACAGGAGTGGCCTGGTGGCCACTACTTGTGAGCCTTGGTCCCGAGGGCGTGGTCTGTGTGCACACTCTCCAGGCTCGGCCCGCTCCTCTGACCGTGGCGGGATCACCAAGTGATTTTTTTATGCCCGGTTTCTGCCTGGAGCAGCCATCAGCGGCTGGGCTCTCCATCACTCCACAGACGGGCGGTGGCAGTGGGCCCTCCAGGCAGAGCAGTTTATTAGGGGGCAAAATTAGATTCTGGGCTGAAGTGCTAGCAAGGTCCTGCCGGCGAGGCGGGCGAGTGGGGTTCCCTAGGGAGCCTGGCCAACAGGCGCAGGGGGGCCTGCCTGGGCCTCACACTGGCTGCGATGTCACCCACCCGGGCCCTGGTACTGGCTGGAGGGACGTCATTCTGGGGAGGGGGCTGGGCTCGACCCTGCAGCCCCCCGTCCCCCGGCTCTTCAGAGTGTTCTGTTCTCATCTGTGAAATGACCAACAGCACCTTCCAGCCTTTAGGGTTGTCATGTACCTGGTGCTGCCACCAGTTCTTGCCCGTGGGGAGCTTGATGTTAGGGACCCTCCCCACCCGCCTCTTCAGTTCTGCCTGAAAGCAGCCCTCAGGGCGGGGGAGGGGCTATATAATAGCTACCCCTGCTGTTCACATGTTAAATGTTTGTTTCATTAAATGTGTAAAATGAGGTTAATAACCCAGCCATCTCCGGAGTCCATCTTTGGAGGGAGTGAGGGAGTCTGGACTTGGGGAACCTTAGGAGGGGAAAAGGGAGGTACTGCACAGAGGTACTGCCTATTGCCCCAGCCCCCAGTGGAGGGGGGAAGTCAGCAGGGAGGTGGCATTGGCTATGCCTTTTTTTTTTTTTTTTTAATATTTCCTGTATTCAAATGGGAGGGGAAAGGAGACAGACGCAGAAGGGCCTCTCTCTGAAGGTAAGGGGGTCTCCTCCTAAGCATGAGGCAGGCAGAGGGCATGTGCATCGGGCCTGCAGGCGTGGCAGGGGCCCACCACCTTGAGGGGTGTCCTCAGGCCTTGCCTTGGGCTCTCTGGCTGGTGACTATGCCTCTATCACCCTGGTGGCTCCCATCATCCCCACCCAACCCAGGCACCCTCCCTGCCCGGCTCTCCCTGCACCAGCCTCCCAGCTCCCAGACTCTGCATCCCCGTTTCATCAGAGGGGTCCTGCCTCTGCTCCGTGCTCAGGCTGCACCTAGAAGTGCCCCGATGTCTGGCTGAGGTGTCTCCTACTTCTGTGGGTCCTGGAGGATGGGGCCAACCTCCCTTGTGGACGCTTGTGGCTGGGTCACCGCTTGATTCAGGGGCTGTTCTCCCACTGCCCAGGTGAGCGCTCAGCCTGAGGGCGCTTCCCACCCTGGCCACCCCGCCTGCCTTCCATCTTGGCTCCAGAATCCGGACCAGCTGTTTGAGATGCTTGTCTCCTTGGCAACTGCTGTCAGGATGGACTCTCCACTTCGAATTCATTACCATAATTAGCCTCAGGCTGCGGGAAAACAGCCTCCCACCTCCCATCTTTTCTTTCCTGCAGCCTGGACCTTCACCAGCTGGAGGGCTGGCGCCTCCCCCAGGCTCCCAGGGCTTGGTAGGGGTGTTGGAGAGGCAGGACAGGGCTGGCCTCTAGTTGCAACTGGTAGGGCTGCTCACCTGCCATCTCTTGTCTCTGTGTGGGGATGGGGGGTGGACCCAGGTCCTCATGAGCTGCCCTTGGCCTCTGGGACTGGAGGGGGCTCTGGGCACAGAGTGCGTGCTGCCCCTCACCTCTCCGAGGGCAGGCGTGGGAAGAGGGTGCTTTCTTTCTTATTGATATCAGAGAGGAAGGGAGAGGGAGAGAAGTAAAGAAATATCAGCGATGAGAGAGAATCATTGATCAGCCGCCTCCTGCACGCCCCACACTGGGGATCGAGCCTGCAACCCAGGCATGTGCCTTGATTGGGAATTGAACTGTGACCTCCAGGTACATAGGTTGATGCTCAACCACTGAGCCATGCCGGCCAGGCAAGGGGTGCCTTATGAGTCGCAGCTGCCAGCTCCCGGAGCTTAGGGCGCAGGAGCTGGGCAAGGGCTGTGGGAACAGGCGGGAGCACCGCCTGCTCGCATCCAGAGCATGGGAGACGTGGGCCGGCCCACAGTGAGCCCTTGAACGCATGGCTGCATTGGTTCCCACACCCTCACCTGCAGGAGGGGGAGCTCCTGCCTGAGCTCCGTCTCCCCAGGGCTGGGCCTCAGTGGAGTGTCGCCCCTCACTGAGGAGGTTGTGCTCAGAGAGCAGGAGGCAGGGAAGAGCCCATCGTCCCCCCAGAGCCTGCCCCTTTCTGGGAGTTCCCTCTGGGCCAGGACGCCCTGAGCTGGGTGCGGTGGTGGTGGGTCACCAAGGTGCTCACTGATGGGAAGAGGCCTTCACATAAATGTCTTTTCTCTGCTGTTCAGCTGCTTGGCAGGGGCGGGAGGCACTTGTGTTCTGCGGGAGCCCGGGCCTGTCTGTAGGACCTGGCTTCTCTGTAGGACCAGGCCTGTGGGCTTGGTCTTTGGAGATGTGTCAGGGAGTTGTATGAAGATCCCTGTCTGAGCCTCCTTGGGAAGGGTGTCTGGAGCCTCACCCACTGGGTGCCATCTGTACCCGTCTGTTCCAAAACTTCAAAAACAAGCCTGGAGCTATTGCTGGCACTTTCTGGGGTGGGACCACTGGTGAGGCATGGGCTTGTCTTCTCCCTACTCCCTGGCCACTGCATGGGACAGAATGTTCTGCAATGCCCATCAATAGTGACCT
This sequence comes from Vespertilio murinus, assembly GCA_963924515.1. Classification (NCBI taxonomy): domain Eukaryota; kingdom Metazoa; phylum Chordata; class Mammalia; order Chiroptera; family Vespertilionidae; genus Vespertilio; species Vespertilio murinus. The sequence continues at coordinate 89,223,969 of OZ004709.1, read as the reverse complement.
CAGGAAGCAGGGCTGAGAGGGCCTGGCCACCTTGGGACTTCCGAGGAATGGCCTTTGTGGGGGAAGCCCTGCACATGTGGGTGATGGCCAGCTGTCTCCCTGCCCGCTCTCCCATCTGTCAGACCTGCCCCAGGCCGGCCTGGGACACACAGGCCTCCCCAACGTGGCACCCCCTCCTTCCCTCTTTAGGAACACCCTGCTGTTCTCCGCTCTGGGCCCAACAGGAGCACCTTCATGGACACCTCCTTGGGGAAGCCACTGGGTTACGTGACTCCTGGGCTCCCACATCCTTGGTGCCCCTTTGTGATGGTGATGCATTCCGTGCCTCCCATGCCAGGTCCCAGCCTGGAGCTCCCACCCACCCCTGGCGGATCCACTCTGGGCAAGGGCGCTCCTTTCTCATGGCCAGGTCGAGAGAAAACACCACCAGGCAGATGATAACAATTATAAGACACATGAGATATTTGGACTTTTTTTCCAGGGCTCAGTTAATTGAATAAATTGGCTAATGAACGAAGGAAATTAATTGCGGTTTGAAATGTGACTGGTTCTCTGTGGGCACTGTGTCAGCAGGGCTGTCTGTGCCCATCACCCTCTGCCAGTGCCTCTTCTCTACCCACCCTCCCAGGGAGGAGCTCTGTGTCTCTTGGGCATAGTCACCGGGCTGTGGGGTGTATGGGCAGGGCCACCAGAGGCTTCTTGGTGTTAGAAGTGTGGCGAGTCATGGGTCCTGGTAGAACACAAAACACACTCGGGAGCCAGGCAGCAGGTGAATATCTTTACTCCTGCAGGAGGGTGCACACATGATCTGGAAGTGCACCTACCTAGCAGAGGGTCTGCTCAGGATTTAGATCCTGACACATATGACCTGTCCCTCACTCATGATTGGAGCTCAGGTGCACAGTCTTAAGTGATTGCTATTCAAAGGGAGGGGTTGGCCTTTGCTATTTCAAGGAGCTATAAGCCATGAGGCCAACATGGTGGCTGCCAAGTCACGCAGTCCAAAATGGCGGCTATCTAAACGGTTCTTTGACAGAAAAGATGACTTGTTTCTTTTCACAATTTCCCCGTTTTCTTTACTTAAACTCTTTTCTTCAATCTCGGCTGACACCCTTGACTTTCCTGCTCTGCAGGGTCTAGGAGACTACTTTGCTGTTTGGTCAACGCGGTTCCAATTAGCCTTTGGGTAAGACGCCCACACACGGGGTGACGTGACACCCCATCACTGTAGCTCCTAATCAAAGGGGTGCAGTGGACACCATCGCTCCTTCCACTTTCCAACCGTGGCTCCAGTGAATCGGAGAAGGGGCCTGGGTCCCAGGCTCCAGCTCACATGTCACTGAAGCTGCCAGTGCCTTAGGCTCAGTGACAGTCTGCGTGCTGTGTTGTCAGGAACGAATGTGCAGCACTGGCCCCAACATTACACGTCTTCCTCCTCCTTCTGCCAGAACCGTATCCAAGGCCAACCTGTGTTCCCAGGCCACCTGCTGCTGGCATCTAGCAGTTCATTGTCCCTTTAACTGTGTCTGAGCCTAGTTAACAAGCCTTTGTTGGTTCTAGTAAATATAACTAATCCACCACATTCTTGTTCACAGTGGCCACCAGCACAGGACAGACTCAAACCCTGTGGCAATCTGAGTTCTAGCCTTAAACTCCTTGGCACTCTTTCTGGAACCCCAATGGGATCTGTGTGTATATGGGATCAAAGGGGCCCCAGACTCTCTCCTCTTCCTAGTCTGTCTGCCCATTGAAGAAGGTTTACGATGTGCCAAAGGGAAAGGGATAGCCAGTTGTATCAGAGCGCAAGGTCCACTCCATTCGCTGGGCAAGGCCTAAGTCAGGGTCCCCATGACACACCAGACACCAGCACAGGGTACCGACAGTGAAGCACGATGGGCTTCTGGGGATACTCGGCCATTTAAGCAACTGGATACATTTCTCACAAACTCTGAGCACTGTGTCCCCCACCTTGGGAGGCAGGAGGCATAGTTTATGTCGGAGGATGGGGCCATGTCATTTGAGGGGAGGGGGGGTGTCCTAGCTCTTTACCTCTGTTGGATGGGAACAACAGGGCGAGAGTCTTACAGGAAGCGTTGCCTCAGGCGGTTTCCTCCTGGTACAAGGCAAGCACACATCCCATCCCAGTACTGTCTGAGGTCCATCCGAATGGGAATGGAACACTTGGGCCTCTAGCCTTCCTGCTGCACAAGCGTAACAGTGGCTTTTATTCAGGGCATGAACAGAACATCTAATCCATTCCACCCAGCCATTCATTCCCTAACATCCTACTTCCCTTTACATGGTGGTGGCAGTGGCCTAGGGGATCTTGTCCTGTGACATCTACTCCTAAATCTAGTCCTAGCCAATCTTTTGACCTAAAGGCTGAAATATCCAGGTCATTCAAGTTATCTATAACTGGTAACTGGGTGAGAATGATCCGGATGTACACATTTCCCCAGCCCACATTGTAAGCCCCTGCAATTTGCCAGATCCCTAAAGCAAAGATAACCCAGTACATGATGGTTATTAAGACAGCTCACAGTTCTTAGCATCAGTTTCAAGGGGACATGTCCTGGTATGGCTGTTCAAGTTGAGGTGTGTTCACTCTTTACCCATGTGTGATGGGTCCAACCTCGCTCTGCAGTCCGAACAGCAGTCTCTGTGGTAAGACAGGTAGGGTCCTTCCCAGGAGGGTTCCAACTTGCTTCCCTTTAAGTCTTGGTTAGAATAAACATAGTCCTTTGTTGATGGCGATGGACTGGAAACCCCAAAGGGCTTGGGTCAGGAGGCCTTCTAACCTGAGAGAGACTAAAGTAGAAGAGATACCCAGTACACAGTTCTTAAGAAATTGGTCCCTAGTTTCCAGTGTAGGAAGATTTTGAGGCATTCCAGGGCCTATTGGAATCACCTACAGCCAGCTCTAGGTAAAAAAAAACCAACCCATACTTTTCTTCTTCTTCTTCTTCTTCTTCTTCTTCTTCTTCTTCTTCTTCTTCTTCTTCTTCTTCTTCAATAAATCTTTATTCCTCAGATTATTACAATTGTTTCTCCTTTTTCTCCCCCAAAGCTCCCTACCACCTAGTTCCCTTCCCACCCTCTGCCCTTACGCCCTCTCCCCCCAATTGTCTTCATCCATTGGTTATACGATTTTAATCCAGTCTCTCACTGCTTCCCCACCCCCTTATCCTCCTGGTAATTATCAATTCACTCCCTTTCTTTGCCCCTGATTCTACTATATTCACCACTTTATTGTGTTCCTCAGATTTTTTCCCTTCTCTTTTTCTTTTTTTTTGTATATGAATTTCAAGTGGGACACTCTCTCCCATTTGTTTTTGACGAGAGTGTGGGATGGGGCTTGTCCCCCCCCCCCCCCCGGGCTTCTGTTTTGTGTCCGAGCTCACGGGCTCCTTCGCTGCCTCTGCTGACGTCGCTTCCCTGGTCCCAGGTTCCTGCTGGTCTTCTCCTGCCTCGTGCTCTCCGTGTTCTCGACCATCAAAGAGTATGAGAAGAGCTCGGAAGGCGCGCTCTACATCCTGGTGAGCCCCCGGGGAAGGGGCTGGCCTCGGACAGGCATCCCACCTACCCTTCCCCAACACCCAGTCCCCAGCCTGACCTGGCCTGGTCTCCACCCTGTGTCGTTACAGTGCCTGACAATCCCCATTGCCCCTACCTTCTGTTCTCCCAGATCCTGAGGGCTCACCGAGCCCCCTCCGCCGTGGAGATGTGGGATGTGTCTGGTAGACATGGCTGCGGGTAGGGTGGGGGTTTGATGCTCATAGCAGTCCCATGAGGGCCAGAGGCAGACACTATGGCAACCACTGTAATTTCGGTGCTGCTGTTAGTGACAGAAGGTCTTCCCCAGCCCAGAATGCACCTCTTAGGAGCCCTCCCACCCTAGCCCTCTCCTGGGGCTGCCCCTAATGACACCAGCTCAGCCAGGCCAACCCCGCCGCTGCCGTAGTCCCTGCAGTGGCTCAGCTGCGGCCTCCCCTGCAGGAAATTGTAACCATCGTGGTGTTCGGCGTGGAGTATTTTGTGCGGATCTGGGCCGCGGGCTGCTGCTGCCGGTACCGCGGCTGGAGAGGGCGGCTCAAGTTTGCCCGGAAACCCTTCTGTGTGATCGGTGAGGCCTGGTGGGCGCAGGATGGACACAGGCTCTGGAGAGAGTTGGGGAGCCAGGAGAGACTGCAGAACGCTCCGCAGAGGTCATGGTTACCGCAGCCAGGAAGGCGGGCGCAGGGCAGCTGTGTCCAGGGCAGGGCTGGCAAATGATAGTCAGTTTCCACACTGGGTGGGTGCTCTGCATGCATGCCTGTCCACCTGTCCATCTTCCTGGAACCCAGGTGGAGGGTCCCGTCCCCCACGCACAGCTGCCACCAGCTCCTCCTCTCCGCAGACATCATGGTGCTCATTGCCTCCATCGCGGTGCTGGCCGCCGGCTCCCAAGGCAACGTCTTCGCCACGTCAGCACTCCGCAGCCTGCGCTTCCTGCAGATCCTCAGGATGATCCGTATGGACCGGCGTGGCGGCACCTGGAAGCTCCTGGGCTCTGTGGTCTATGCCCACAGCAAGGTGAGCAGCCTTAGCGAGGGTTCAAGGCTGGCTGGACAGAGCCCGGGAATTCTGGCCAGCTTTCCCGCACAGCTCCAGCCTGTCGGCCCTGCCGGAAGCCACTAGCCCCGAGGTCGGATGGGAGTACTGGTATCGATACTTGTCACTGCCGGTTTAGGCTGTGGCTGGTGGGACAAGAGCGAGGCTCCAGGTAGGGCCTACAGCACTCCGGGAGCTGGAGGTGGTGCCCTTCTTGGGGACGCAGCAGTGCTGGCCACTCTCCCTCCTGTCTGAGCCCTGAGGACCAAGGGTGTTGGTCCCTCAAGGTGCTGAGGTGCTGGACCCCTTAAGGGTGGCAGGCAGTCAGATGTCTCCCCAGGCTCAGGGAAGTTGAGGTAGGGTGTCAGGTTCCAACATTCTTGCCTGATGGCCTGTCCGCTGCTTGAGATACTGCCAAACCTGCCTAGATGTGTGTGCTAGGCTGTCCTTAGCCACTGTCCTCCCAGGTGTGCAGGGCACAGGCGTGGGGACACTCCTGTTGTCTGCTCCGAGCCTGGGGACATGTGGCTGGGAGCTGCTGGCCAGGCTGCTGGGAGCTCTGCATCCACTGCCAGAGCCCTGGAGACACAGAGCCTCCTGGGGGACCAGCCCTGTGCTCTTGGGGGCGGGTGGGCTGACACTGGCCAGGTGCTGTGACGTGGCTGTCTCTTTTAGGAGCTGGTCACCGCCTGGTACATTGGCTTCCTATGCCTCATCCTGGCCTCGTTTCTGGTATACTTGGCAGAGAAGGGTGAGAACGACCACTTCGACACCTACGCAGACGCGCTCTGGTGGGGCCTGGTGAGTCCTCGCCACTGGGCTTGCCCTTTAATGAGGATGTGCTCCCTGGGCACGGCCTTCCTTGGGGACCTCGTCTACACCCTCCCTCCCGTGTGCCCTCCATCTCCCTATATGGCCACTGCCAGGCTTGGTGTGTGACCTGACTCGCTGTCCTACAGATCACCCTGACAACCATTGGCTACGGGGACAAGTACCCCCAGACCTGGAACGGGAGACTCCTGGCGGCAACATTCACTCTCATTGGTGTCTCCTTTTTTGCTCTTCCTGCCGTGAGTCCTGCTCCCCTTCCTGCCTTTGGTGGAGGTGGGTAATGGGCTCCCAAGGTGGCCATAGGCTGCCGTGGGCACCTGTCCCCAAGGGGAGCCTGGGACAAGAGCAGGGCTCCAAGTAGGGAGCGCTCTGGGAGCTGAGAGTGGCAGCTCAGGTGCAAGGAGGCACCCTTTCTGGGAACCTAAGTGGGGCTGCTCGGGCCTGGCCTGGTAGCTTCCAGAACACAGCGTCCCCATGCTGTGGCTTCTGACCCCATATCTGTTGGTCACTGTCAGCTCCTCCCGGTCTGGTAGAACTGGCCAGTAGGGTCCTCGTGACCAGGATCAATGCTGTGATGACATGGCTCCCTTGTCAGATCTCCAGGGGACCAAAACCTCCCTCTCCTCAGAAGGGGCAAGGTTCTGTTCTGCCAATCTACCTCCGGGCCAGACAGGACCAGCAGGGCAGTGGCAGGCAGCTTTGGAGAGTCTGGCCTGCCCTCGCTACTGTGTGGGCAGATTGGGGAAGGATGATTAACCTTTGGACCCAGATGTGCTCAGTATGGGCACTGCCATGCTCCTGCAGGCCGACATGTCCTTTACCTCAAGTCCTAGTGTCCCCTCAGCCTGGCATCCGGGGAATTAGGGACTGAGACGGTGGAGCCCAAGAGGCGAGTGTGGGGTGGGGTGGGGTGGAGCACTGCGGTCCCAGGTCACTTTCTGACATCAATAACTTGCAGGGCATTTTGGGGTCTGGTTTTGCCCTGAAAGTTCAGGAGCAACATCGGCAGAAGCACTTTGAGAAAAGGCGGAACCCTGCTGCAGGCCTGATCCAGGTGAGTCCAATTGGCCCCCACTTAGGACCAGTGGAACCCCCGATCTGGTCCATTGTGTCCAGGAGCAAAGCCCTGCTTGGAGCGGTCCCTGTCAGTGGACATGCCTTTGTCCCTCTAGGAGCTGGTTAGTGTGTGTGCTAAGAACCAGTTTAGAGGACACAGGCTGTCCAGAGTGCAGCACATGTGGTGCTGGTGCTGGTGGGGCTGCTGTCCTGTTTGGCCCCAGCCCTGGCCAGCTGTCACAGGTGCCATCGAGTTGCTCCTCACAGGGCCCTGGTAGGCAGGGGCACTATCTCACCGGGCCTGCGCATGTGGGTTCGGAGACTACACTCATGCAGCCAGTAGTGCTGAGCCACTTCTGTGCTACCCTCACACAGCCAACCCCATGCCCAGCAGTGCTTCCTGCCTATCCAAAGAGCTGCCTTTGCTTTATTCACCTGAAACTCACAGAGTGCGGTGGTTTCTGTCAATGCAAAGGCGCTTCACTAGCTGCAGCACTGGGGCCAGGCGCAGCAGAGGTGACCAGCAATGGACAGATTGAAAAACCTGGGAGGTACAGGTTTGGGAAGGAGACATGAAGAGATTAGGACTCTGGAAAGACCCTGTATATGCGGGAACTAGGAGACCACACACATGTCCAGGGCTGGCTGCAGGTCAGAGGTGACTGGAGAAGACCCCAAGCCTTCCCCTCAGGCGGCCTTCGGCTCTTTAAGCAGGAAGTACAGGCTACTACAGAGTTGTAAGTGGCCTTCCCAAATGTTGAAGTAGTGTCCACACAGAGCCAATTGGCAGAGACTGAGTCTTTGTTTCCTTGGGTTTAAGGAAAGCTCTGTTAAAGCAGTAGCTGACCACTGAGCGGATGGAGCAGAGAGTCTGAAATTATTTAGAAAGTCAGTAAACAAACAGCCACAATCAGTAAGCAGCAAGAACAAACCCTGAGGAGGGGCAGAATCTGACTCCCAGAGGGTTTTTTTGTTACAACATCCAAAACATCCAGTTTTCTTTTTCTTTTCTTTTTTTAAAATTTAACATGTTTTTATTGATTTCAGAGAGGAAAGGAAAGGGAGAGAGAGATAGAAACATCAGCGATGAGAGATAATCATTGATCGCTGCCTCCTGCACCCCCCCCCCAGAGTCTACAACAGGGGTGGGCAAACTTTTTGACTCGAGGGCCACAATGGGTTCTTAAACTGGACCGGAGGACCAGAACAAAAGCAACCTGACCATCCTGGCACTCTCATCTTGGGCTGCTGGTGAAGGAGCGGAGAGGAGAGCAAGAGAACCCTCCACTCTTTCGGCTCCGTGGGCCGGATAGAACAGCCGAATGGGCCGGATCCAGCCCGAGGCCCGTAGTTTGTCCATGGCTGGTCTACAACCTGGGCATGTGCCTTTACCAGGAATCGAACCATGACCTCCTGGTCATAGGTTCATGCTCAACCACTAATCCATGCTGGCCAGGCCAGAACATCCTGTTTTCAGCAAAAAGTTATGAGGCATAAGAGGAGAGGGGAAAAAAGGGGGCAAAAAGAATATTTGAAGAAATAAGGTTGAAAACTTTCTAACTTTGATGAAAGCTGTGAATCGACACATCTAAGAAGTTCAATGAACTTCAAGGAGTAAAACAAAGACCCACAAGACACACTGTGGTCAAACTGCTAAGACCCAAAGACAAAGACAGCATCTGAAGGTAGCAAGAGAAGTGGCTCTTCAGGGATGAGAATCCCTAACAGCTGATTTTTCATCAGAAACTATGGAAGCCAAAACCGGTTTGGCTCAGTGGATGGAGTGTTGGCCTGTGGACTGAAGGGTCCCCGGTTCGATTCCAGTCAGGGGCTTGTACCTTGGTTGTGGACACATCCCCAATGGGGGGTGTACAGGCAACTGATCAATGTTTCTCTCTCATCAATGTTTCTAACTCTCTATCCCTCTCCCACTCTGTAAAAAAAAATAATAATAAGAAAAAATATATATTTAAAAAAAAGAAAAAAAAAGAAAGAAACTATGGAAGCCACAGGCAGTGGGATGACATATATAAAATCTTGAAGGAAAAATGCTGTCAGACAAGATTCATATTTGTGGCAAAACTATCCTTTAGAAATGAAGGAGAAATGAAGGCATTCCCAGGTAAACAAGAGCTGAGGGAGTTTGTCACTGACAGACTTGCCCACAAGAAACACTAAAGGGCATCCTTCAGACTGGTCAGTAACTCAGGACACGTGAGCACTGGAAGAGGTAACCAGAGGCAAGCAGAAGCGAGTAGTATTAAATTTTGGGGTTGTAACTAATTTTTTTCTATATGATTTCAAAGACAAATGCATAAAGCAATAATCACTGATCTCCATTTCTGGGCACACAATGTATAAAGGTGTGATTTGTAACAGTAACAACATAAGGGGGACTGCAGAACAGCAGAGTTTTGTATCCTACTGAGGCTAAGTTGGTATACACTTTTAAGTACACACCCAAAGGGATTGAAAAGGGTGTTTAATCAGAAATGTTCACACCAGTGTTGGTAGCAGCCTTGTTCACAGCAGCCAAAAGGTGGAAACAGCCCACGTGCTCACCAGCAGATGAAGGGTAACGGAACTGCTGTCCCCATCACACTGAATGTTATTTACCAGCCTTGAAAGGATGAGGCACGGGGAAGGGCCTTGCAAACATGCTGCGTGAAGAACCCAGCACCAGAGGCCCCGCGCTGCGATACCATTGACTGGGACCAGGAGGGCCTGTGGACCAGGGTTGCCAGGGCGGGGATGTGCAGGTGCAGGCTAAAGGGGATGGGGTGGTTGATTCTGAGGTGATGAGGATGTGGAACCAGATAGTGGTGAGGATCACATGGCATCGTGAGGGCACTGACTGCTGCTGGTGGGGGATTTTGTGTTACTTCACCACACATACGAAAGTTGGGGACAGAGACTCAGGCCAGGCCAAGGACGATCTAGCCAGCAGGCCAGGACCCCACACTGTGCTCAGTTTGACTCCCCCACTGCCTCCCACCACACTGGCAGGATAGAGGCCTGTGTTGCTTGCTCCCCAGCTCCTGAGGTCACACGGCCATGTATGTCCCTTCAGGACTGGGGAGACAGGAGGTGACCACGAAACCAGGCTATAAACTGCCAGGTGTCAGGTAAGACTGACGAGGAGAGGAACAGCCTGCTGGTATGCCCCAGTCCCGCCGCCAGACCCCCAGCTGCAGCCGGCAGAGGCACCCTCCAATCTACAGGGCGAATCGGGGCCCGTGGGTGCGGGACAGGAGCCTGATGCCCTCGGAGAGGTGGGCGGGCCCGTGTGGTCCCCACGCCCTGGGCCTGCCCTCGTGGTTGACCCGTCGTGTCTCCCCGTAGTCCGCCTGGAGGTTCTACGCCACCAGCCTGTCGCGCACAGACCTGCACTCCACGTGGCAGTACTACGAGCGCACGATCGCCGTGCCCGTGTACAGGTACCGCCGCCGCACCGTCACACTCCTCCGCCTTCATTTCCCATCGTTCCGAAACCCTGCTTTTTACGTTCATTATTTTTATTGATTTTTGTTCCTTTTTTCTTTAAAATTTATGTACTTTTCAAAATAGAGTTCCGTGTGTGGTTATTTCACTGTTGATTTTGCTTTGTTTCATAGCTCACAGCTTTTTTCCACCTCTGTCCGCCCACTTGACCTCCTCACCAGGTACATGCTGTTGGCACTGCGGGATGGCCCTGAGAGCCCCGCACATGCCCCGTCACACGCCCCGGCATGGGACCGTGGGGTAGCGCCACACTTCAGAGGACCGGGGTCTGCACGAGAAGGAGGGTGACCCCTGACTAGCAAGGCTTTGGGACCGGGAGACACATGTCCCCCGGGTCCCAGGCACCTTTGGCTGGGCGAAAAGGGGCAGGAAGCCCTGTCTAGGCATGGTGGGCAGGGCGCTGCCAGCAGGCCCATGAGTCCACGTCACCAGCAGGCAAAGCTTTCCAGGCGAGAGCAGCGAGCAGCCCAGATGAGAGTGGCTGGCCAGGGTTTGTCTGTGCTCGGCTGGGGCTGCCTGGTACCCCCACGCCTCATGCCCTTGGGAAGGTGGGCACTGCCCTGACCTCTGCCCTATGCGGTGAAGCTAAGCCTGCCCCAGGGTTTGCGCCCATGGACCCCTCACCTGAGGGGCTGGAAGGGCCCTCCCGAGGGTGCTGAAGTCAGGGTGGCCTGGCGGGACAGGCTGTTCCTGCTGCCACTGGCCTCAGGAGACTTGCCACCTGGGAACGCGCCACACCCACGGGGAGCGCCCCTACCTGCAGCGCCAGGCACTGTGCCCCCCCGCCGGCGACAACGCCGCTAATTTTCTCTGTTCTGTTGTTTCTCCCACTCTCCTCGACTGTGTTTTCATTTTCTTTTCCTTACCCCGTTCTTTTAAATGTCCACTCTCTCCCCTTGCGTGTGTGTGAAACACTTGAAAGCTCGCAAGCTCAAACCTACGGGGCCTCCAGGTAGGACATGCATGGGACAAAAGCGTGGTGTGGTCTATACCCTGTGTGACTGTCACGGCACCCAGTGTGCAGGCCAGTGGCTGCCCGCCACGCCCCTGCACCCCTCCCAGCCTGGACCCGGCCAGGCCCTGCCCTGTCACCCTTTGTCCACGCCTGGAGTGCACTCTCCTCACCTCCCCGTTCCCTCTCTCAATTGTCCTCCCCCCCCCCCCTCCAGCTGCTTTCTTGTGTTGGATCTGTCTCCAAGTCTTGTCCTTGTCCTGCTTCTTGCCTGTCTCAGTGGCTGGGTCCCTCCCTGGTCCACCCACCCCATGAGCCTATGTACGCACAGACAGACGTGCTGCAACTGTGGGCTCCTCGTCCCACTCGGGGCCACTCCACACATGGCGGCCGGGCAGCTGGCCTCGGCTGGCCTGGGCCCTCCCTGTAGACTCCACGCCCCTTCTTCCTGCTGCCACAAGAGGGAGACACAGGCCCTGGGAGGAGTGGTCCGTCCAGTCTGCCGGTTTGTTGTGTCTGTGTCTGCACTGGGCTCTCTCCTGCCTGAAGGGAGGACAAGATTGGGGTGCTGAGTTGCTATAGGAAATTTCACCCCACACAGCACTCCATGCTTCCCTGCGGAGTGGGTGGGGCAGTACGGGGTGCCCACACACAGCCCTGCAGCACGAGCGGCCGCTCCCCGTGTGGACAGAGCAGGGCCTGGGCAGAAGCTCTCCCGCCCCCTCCAGGGCCCGAACTTAGGCGTCGGGCGGAGCCTCGTTAGGAGTTAACCCACCAGCCCGCGGGGAGAGGCAGTAGGGCTGGGCAGTGCAGTGCCAGGCTCCACGGTGGGCGAGCCCTGAGCCTCTCGCATCGCCACTGTGAGCCAGAGGCTTCACGCTGAGGAGAAGGTGGTGGCGGGAACTGTGGCTGGCTCCGATCCCCAGGGCTCTGCAGAGCCGCCCCTCCCCTCTCAGGGGCCTCCTCGGCTCCAGTGCCCTGAGCTGGCTGGCCCCCAGACCAGTCGATGCGCCTCCTGGGAGATGCCCCTGGCATGAGCCCACTCCTGTCAGCACTCTGCACCCACCCTCACGGCCGCTGCTCTCGGAAATGACGTGTGTGCCTGGCCCTGCGTGCGGTGCCTGCGTGTTCCTGCCCACAGCCTGCCCGCCTGTGTCCCGTCCCCTGTGCTGTGTGTCCTCACCTTGGACCTGCATGTGAGGGGGCCGCCTGCCTCTCTGCTCAGGCCTGTGGGCCATGGCTGAGGGCAGTGGGGAGCAGCTCTGTCCCTGTGTTCAGTCCTGGGGGAGGGAAAGACTCCCAGGGCCGCCCCTTCTCCAGCAGGTCCCAGCATGCCAAGGAGCAGGGCTGTGGGGGCAGGGCTGTGGGTGGGGGCAGGGCTGTGGGGGGCAGGACTGTGGGTGGGGGCAGGGCTGTGGGGGGCAGGACTGTGGGGGGCAGGACTGGGTGGGGGCAGGGCTGTGGGGGGCAGGGCTGTGGGGGGCAGGACTGGGTGGGGGCAGGGCTGTGGGTGGGGGCAGGGCTGTGGGTGGGGGCAGGGCTGTGGGTGGGGGCAGGGCTGTGGGAGGGCAGGGCTGTGGGCAGGAGGGCAGGGCTGTGGGGGGGCAGGGCTGTGGGTGGGGGCAGGGCTGTGTGGAGGGCAGGGCTGTGTGGAGGGCAGGGCTGTGGGGGGGCAGGGCTGTGGGGAGGGGAGGGATGTGGGGGGGCAGGGCTGTGGGAGGGGCAGGGCTGTGGGGGGGCAGGACTGTGGGGGGGCAGGGCTGTGGGGGCAGGGCTGTGGGCAGGAGGGCAGGGCTGCTCCATGGGCTGTGCCTGGACTGCTGGGTGGTGATGCCAGGGGAGGTGTGGGCCCCAAACCAGGTTCCTGAACCCCTGGGAGTGCAGGCCGAGCCCCAAGGTGGGGTTCTAGGAGGAGGCGAGCCCAGGTGAGCAGTCCCAGCAGGGCAGTGCCGGGGGTCAGGGCCGGGCCACTCTGGAGGGTCTTCGCTGCTGAGGGGCAGATCCTGTGCTGAAGGTTTCTGGCTGCAGATTGGCCGTGACTGGCAGGCCCGGGGAGGAGAGTGACTGGACAGAGGGGAGTGTGGAGGGGCCAGAGGGAAGGCAGAGATGCAGGGGCCACTGTCAGAGTCCCATGTGCAGTGGAGTCCACGGCCTTTCTGAGCGGTGAGCACGAGAGTGACAGGAGCCGCCGCAGAGGGGCAGCCTCTGAAGGCCTCGGCTGAAGCGTGGGAGGGGAGGAGCGGGCTGCGGGCTGGTGAGGCCTGTGTGGCCGGACGCCGAGCCAGCTCGCCGAGGTGAGGCTCAGACACAGTCGCAGGGGTGGGGTCAGGGTCCCCTGGAGTCCAGAGGGTGGAGGCTGAGGAGAGGGCTGGGCTGGGGCTGGGAGTGGGTCTTAGAGCCTGTCTTAGGGAGGGCCCGGACTCAGCAGGCTGAGGGGTGAGTGGGGTGTCACAGTGATGGGACTGGGTCAGGAGCGAGAAGCCTAGGGTCACACAGGGTGAGTGGAAGTGTGGGGGCAGGAGGTGGTGAGGAGCTAAAAGTGGGGTGGAACTGCGGGGCCTGGGACCTCCCCAGGAACCTCCTGGGTCCACAGCTCTTAGGCCCTGGTGTGAAGGCAGGGCCTGTGTGAAGTCTGCTGGACCTGCCCTGTGGCCAGCAGGCGGGTGGGGGGTATGAGCTGTCTGGTGGTTGTGCCTGGGTCTGGGGGAGGGGGCTGGAGCAGAGCGAGGCCGGCCTCTTCACAGCTCAACAAAGCTGCCCCTGACCCTGCCTGGCCCTGGCTTTGCAGAGAGTCTGGGAGCCCAGTCTGCTGGGCACTGTGTTCGGTGGCTGTGCTGCCCCGGGGTGTGCAGGGATTGGAAGGGCCGGGAGGGACCACGCCTGCCTGTGCCCGGGGCCATGCGGTCAGGGGTCGGAGTCTCCGGGGATGCCGGCCTGGGCTCTGCTCCCTTCCTTCTGAGTGCATGTTGGTCACTGGCTACTGCCAGGGCCACGGTGTGGCGAGAGCATGCAGATGGGCTTCTGCCGGCGCCCGCCCGCCCCGTGCCCCGGGCTCCTGTGTGTGAAATGGGAGCTGGGGCAGTGTCCTGGCTCGGGCGGGCTCACTGCCCTCTCTCCCCTCAGACTGATCCCACCGCTCAACCAGCTGGAGCTGCTGCGGAACCTCAAGAGCAAATCCGGCCTCACGTTCAGGTCAGCAGAGGAGCTTGGCGTGCCCGTGCTCCTTGAGGGGCCCTGCTGCCCACGGGGACCGGGGGGAACATCTGGACAGCTGGCCACAGGACCTGGTGATGTCCGCGTGCCTGACACAGGGGAGAGGTGGGGAGGAGGGCCCCGGGGCCCATGTCAAGAGCTCCGAGTGGGCAGAGCAGCTGCAGGGTCAGTGCTGCCCCTCCCCGGAAACGTGTGTGGGTGGAGCCTGTGAGGGCAGGAGGTGGGGAAAAGCTTGTGGTGGTGAAGTGAAGGCCACTCTGGGGCAGCGTGTCCTCTTGAGGGACAGGGAAAGGGCCGTGTGAGTGCAGGTGGAGACAAGCCAGGCCGCTGGTTGCAAAATGCGGGGGGAGAGGCGGGTCGGGGAGGAGCTGCTGAGCAGAGAAGCTCAGAGACGTGGGGGGTCGGCTGGCCAGATTGCGAAGGGCAGTAACTTGGGAGGGAGAACCACACTTGAGGGAGAGGGGGTTGGGGGTGTGGGGATTGTGGGAGAGGTTCTGGGACTGGTGGGTCCAGCCAGCCCTCCTGCAGGAGCAGGTGTGGAGAGGGGCTTCTGGGGCTTCTGGAGCGGCCAATCCCTTTCCCAGGACCTGCCTCCTCGGGGCTCAGGAGCGGTGGGCTGTGGGCAGGGCAGCATGGGGCGTGGTGGTGCCGAGGGAGGCCTCCTGCCCCGGGTGGGGTGTGCCTGGCGGGTCGGCCCTGACAATCTTCTTGCTTCTGTTTGAAGGAAGGAGCCGCAGCCAGAGCCGTCCCCCAGGTCAGTCTGCGCCCACTCCTGTATCTGCATGCAACGCCGGGGCCTGGGCTGCTCCGTGGGCTGTGCCTGGGCTGCTGGGAGGTGATGCTGGGGAGGTGTGGGCCCCAAACCAGGGTCCTGAGCCCCTGGGAGCACAGGCCGAGCCCTGGGGTGGGTTCTGGGAGGAGGCTAGCCCAGGTGAGCAGTCCCAGCAGGGCAGTCCCGGGGGTCAGGGCCGGGGTCACTCTGGAGGGTCTTCGCTGCCGAGGAGCAGATCCCGGTGTTCTGGAAGCTTCTGGGGAGAATGGGAAGGGTACTTTTTAGCGCAGGCTCTCAGCAGGTTAGAGCCCGGCCCGAGGAGGGCTCGGTGGGTGACCTCTGTGCGGGTGGACACGGTGTGGCCCCATGTCTCCCTTCTGGCAGCAGAGATCTCAGGCCACACCACAGCTTCACATGAGCTGCAGCCTGGGGGTCGCCCAGAGCCTCCTTCGCTCACTGCAGAGGGAGATCAGTCCCCTGAAGGGGCCAAAGGCACCACCCTCCTGCTGCTCCCCACGGTGTGCCCTCCAGCACCGCCGCTGGTGGCTCCGCTGGCTGCTTGGTGGGGTAGACAGGATTGGCTGAGCTCCCCCTCTCCAGCCCTGAGGGCACGCCCCTTCATCCTGGCCCTGAGGAGGGGGTGCGGCAGTGCCTGGAGGGGAAGGATGGGCGGTGTTTCTGTCCTGAGCTCCCACCAGGGCCTCCGCGCAGGGACCCTCAGAGGCTGAGGAAACGAGTTGGTTCAGACTGGGTGGGGCCGGTCTGTGCCTCAGGGCACCGGTGGGTGGCAGACTCGGTTCCTCGCCCTTTGCCCTGTGTCTGCGAGAGCCCCGTGGCCTGAGGGCTTCCTTTGGGCTCCCCATGCTCATGGCCCGGCTCTTCTCCCCTCCGGCACCTCTGGTCTCAGCCTCTCTCTCTCTCTCTCTCCTCTCCTGCCCTCCCCTCCCAATCTGGAAATCTCGCCCCAAGTGCCTTTAGTCATGGCACTGCCCTTCTCGGGCCCTTTCCCGTGCTCTGTCTTTGGGGATGAGGCGCTGGCCCTGAGAGCAGGACTCCAGGTGAGGACACACGGGCGCCTCCAGGCTCTGCGGTATGCTCTCTGCCCCTCGCCAGTCCTCGTCCTTCCGTGTGTCCTGTGTCCCTGCCTGCCCTGCCCAGCAGCTCCCCCAGGGCCAGCCTGGCCCCGCCTCCTGGGAACCAAGGGCTTTTCCTCCTGAGAGGCACACCTATCTGCCAGGTGCTGGCACCGAAGCAGGTGTGTAAGACACCGCTCTCACTACACTTGTCCCCGGGGCCCAGGGGCTGCCGGGAGCAATCGTGTCCTGTAAGTGCAGGTGGATGGGTGGATGCAAAGACCCTCACTCGGCTCCCGTGAGCCCAGGCTCATGGTGGGCACACACCATGGCTGTGGTGGGTCAGACCGATGCCGTCTGCACGGGCTGGAGCTGGGGGCCGGGGCAGCCAGGGGTCTCAGGCGGTGCTGCTCTGGGCGTGTCCCTGACCCATCCTCTGACCCTTCCCATTTCTGACTGCCCCCTCCTCTGTCCCTGGAAGAGACCCTGCCCTCACTGCTTTGCCCCGTGTCCACGTGGGTCCCTCCTTGTCACAGGCGTGTCTGTCCAGTGGGTCTTGGTGAGTATCTGTGGTGGGTCTTCCTCCCTCCTGGGCCTGGCCTCCCTGGGCTCGAAGCAAAACTCTAAGACAGGAGACAGCCAGGTTGGCTGATGGGGCAGGAACACCAGTGCCAGCCTGGACCTCAGAGGAACAGGCAGGGTCAGAGTCCTTGACCCCCCAGGCTCGGGATCGGGGTGCCAGCAGCCCAATGTCCTCTGCTCCGTCGGGCTCTGAGGCTTCACGGCCCCACAGGAGCCATGGCCATGTGCGGTGACATGAATCCAGTGAGCAGCTCCGGGTGCTCTGTGCTGGCGGTGGACGGTCCACCAGACCGCAGTGGAGCCGTCTATGCGGGCGGAGGGGCCTGGAAATGCTTGCAGGGCAGGCGACTGAGCGGGAGGTTCGCAGCAGCAAACCAGGACCTTCACCGGCTGGAAGCTGAGCTGCCCCCCTGCTCCCGCCCAGAGGGAGCCAGAGGGGGGCTGCCTGTGCAGGCCTGGGCCCTGGGAGGCACTGGCTGAAGTGGCTCTGCCGTTAGCTGTCAGCGGGCTCTGATGGACTTGCGGCTGACAGGGAGGGTGCCCTGGGAGAGAATGTTTGCCCCAAATTCGAGGGGCTTCTGTGGGCAGCTAGAGCTGCCAGGTGGGGTCTGGGTCCTGGGGATACTGAGTCACAGGGAGGTTTGCCCCGTGTGAGAGCACTTGCTGGACAGTAGGGCCCCAGCTCCCTTCCCCCGGGATTAAGTCACCTGGCAGGTCCTTCTTGGGGAGCATGGGGAGGCCCAGGGGATGCTTTGCGAGCCTGGGCTTGCTGGTTCAGAGGTGGTCGACGGCTCCTTTATGTGAGAGTGGAGAGGGGTGTCCACACCTCCGATGCTTAAACAAACGTGTGTGTGGATGCTGAGCCTCCTCCTGGGAATGGAGGCCACCAGGCACATGTGGGTTCCTCAGGTGCACAGTTTGAGAACCGCTGTCTCAGAAGCGGCAGCTTTGAAGGTGGAGAAAGAGGGAGAGGTGCCAGGAAAGCCAAGGAATTCTTGCAGTTCTTGATTGTTGCTTTCTTGCGCGTTCTGCTGCTGAGATAAGTCCCCGCTTTCAGGAGGTCCTGAGGTGCTGGCCATCGGAGGACACCCCCAGGTACCCTCTCCCCAGCCTGGCAGGTCCACCCACTTTGGTGCCCAACCCCTTCTCCTGAGCTTCCTCCAGGGGGAGGTGGCCTCTGACTGGGCAGCTGGCTTGGCTCGGCAAAACCTTACTGATTGGTTTGTGAAACCAAACTACACATTTTTCTCTTAAAAACAAGTGCCTTCCAGAACCCTGTCTACTAGTGCAAGCCTTTTGCAAAGTCTTAGCCCATGTATTGTTTTTGTTTGCATGAATGTAGCAAAAAATAATACATCTTTACAAAAGATGTGGCCCCAAGCTCCGACTCTGGAAGGAAAAGGCATTTTTGGAGGGAAAAACAGGGAATTTAATATTTTCTTCTAAAATAGGGGACTTGCCGAAACCGGTTTGGCTCAGTGGTAGAGCGT
Organism: Vespertilio murinus; assembly: GCA_963924515.1. Classification (NCBI taxonomy): domain Eukaryota; kingdom Metazoa; phylum Chordata; class Mammalia; order Chiroptera; family Vespertilionidae; genus Vespertilio; species Vespertilio murinus. Next base: position 89,205,909 of record OZ004709.1, on the reverse strand, counting down.
CGGTCTGCGGACTCAAGGGTCCCAGGTTCGATTCCGGTTAAGGGCATGTACATTGGTTGCGGGCACATCCCCGGTAGGGGGTGTGCAAGAGGCAGCTGGTTGATGTTTCTCTTTCATCAACATTTCTAGCTCTCTATCTCTCTCCCTTCCTCCCTAAAAAATATCAATTAAAAAAATATATTTAAAATAGGGGACTTTTCTTTCCCAGGCCGGCAGAATACTTTATGTGCAGCCTCCGTAAGGTCCTTGCTCAGACACAAGCTCTGTAGCTGGTGGACCCTGAGCCCAGAGCTACCCAGGGATGGTGATGGTGCCTCAGTTTACCTGCCCACTTGTCCAGCCCAGGCTTCTTGCCCGGGGACTAACTGTGCTCTCCTCGTTTCCAGTAAAGGCAGGACGTGCAGAGAGGGCCTGTGTGGATGCTGCCCTGGACACTCTAGGTACCATGGACGCATGGCACGGACGCCCTGCTGCACGGCTCATCCGCTCCCAACGCTGCTTGTTAGGATTTCCAGATGAGCCGGAGAGGCCCCGGCTCCCCCAATTCTGATTGGCAGCGAGGCCCACAGCCCGCTAGGGCAGTGCGAAGCACCCTCAGATTCCAAAAACGCTTTTTCCTTAAGCCAAGGGGCCCTGCTCCCAGCAGGAGTGGCCGGCCAGGGGCCTGAGAACTCAGAGAGGGCGCTGGCCCCGGGTCCCTGAGGCTCGAGAAGCCCCTCTCCGGGGCCAGTCTAGCACCTCTGCTCGGCACCTTAGGACAGCTCCCCCTCACCGGCCACCTCGCTGCCTGCTGGGCACTCTGTCCTGTGTGTGCCGCTCCCATGGTCCTCACACACCAAATACCAGAAAGCCCACGGCTCCCCTTCCATGCACAGGCCTGGTTGAGGGCAGACTGGAACAGGCCGGCGGAGGGCACACCCCGTGACACCATGAGCACCTCAACTGCACCACGTGCTCCTCTGTCCGCTGTCAGGCAGAACTGTCTGTCTTTCTGCTTGCTCAGAGTGCACCCACTCGTCTCCCTCCTGCGAGGTGTGGGAGCCACTCACTGGTCGTCCCGTGCGTGTGGTCGGTGCCGAGGGAGCACACAGGGTGCCCACAGCGTCGGAGGGCCGTGCAGCAGGATCAGGCCCGAGGGGCCGCATGCTTGCACCTCTGCATCTGCGCATGCTCCAAACCCTTCTCCACCTGGAGGGGCTCAGAGGGCCCCCTACCTTTCATGCTACCTGTGTGCTCACGGACGTGGGTGCTTGTGGGATGACATGTAGCCCCAGGAGGAGAGATCTGGACTGGGCAGAGGCGGTCCTGCTTGCCCAGAGCTGTGTCCATGGTGTGCCTAGCCACAGGCTACTCCCTCAGGCCGGGGCTGGGTCAGGCCGCGTGGGGACGGAAGGGCCAGGAGGCCGGGCCAGGTACAGTCTTGCTGTGCACGGCCTCAAGAATGTCCCTCCATCCTGAGCATCGGGTGCACCACTGCGGGCCTCTTACCCACCCATCCCAACTTGCCGCTGGCCCCACAGACTGAGAACTCCGCCCTGGGTGTGGCGGGCAGGGAGGGGCGCTGGGCAGTGTTCTCTCCCAGGCCCTCCTGAACCTGCTCCAGCCTATGTAAGCGCCAGAGCCTCAAGCCCCTCACGGGCTCTGTCCTTGGCTTGTGAGGGAGGGAGGGAGGGAGGGCCTCTGGCATTGGGTATCTGCCCAAAGTTGGGGCAGGTCCCGGTGGGATGCAAGTGGCTGGGGGCACTGAGCCTCAATGATGGTGGAGGTCCAGTGTCCACCCTGTGACACTCCCAGCAGGGCACCCTCCGAGTCTAAGCAGGCATACGGCGGGGCTAGGTCGGGTCGGGTCGGCTCCTTCCCGTGGCTCCGTCCTTGTGGGGCTGAGTTCCTGGGGCCCATGTGCTGCCTGGGCAGCAGGTCCCTCCAGGGTCCCCAGCTCTCCTGACTAGGTGGGACCACACTACTCAGGGTCTCTCTGGACCAGCGGGTGGCCTTGGTTGGGACAGGAACACAGAAGAGTCATTTGTTCAGGAGCCCCATGCTGCCTCGGTCCCCACCTGCTCACTCAGGCCCTGCCTGCCCGCAGTGGCCACCAGCTCGAGGCCAGTGTCCTGAGCAAGCTGACTCCTGGCCTAGTGCTCGCAGGGGCTCCGGGGGACTGGCCACAGTGGGCTCCACACCTGGGGCCCTCTGTGCAGTTCTGTCCTGCAGAGACCCCAGCCTAGTGCACGGCCTGCGGGCCGGGGCGAGGAGGGCGCCAGCCAGGCCAGGGGGCCAGAGGCGGCTGCCTCTCCATGGCCAGTCAGGTGGCGCTGCCTGACCGTGCATCCAGGCTCTGCGTCTGGTTGGGGCCGAGGGAGGTGGCTACCCGGGTCGCACGGAGGTTGGGGGGGATGTCTGAGGTTAGCAGGCGTGGTGGTTCCCACAGGAAGCCCTGGGCAGATTTGCCACCAGCCAGCAAGGGCAGCAAGGGGCCTAGTTCCCTGTCTTTTCCAGCACATGAGGCGACTGCCCAATGAGAGGAAGTGAGTGGCCGCCGCCCAGAGGGTATGGGAGCCAGGCACACTCAGTGTCAGACCCATCTCCACAGTTACTAGGTGTATGGGCAGGGAGGCCTGCGGGGTGTGGCTGGCTGGCCCTGGTCGCCCTCCCTGCCAGCGCTCAACAGCCAAGTGGCTGCAGAGTAGACCCGCCCACTCCACCCTCCGGGAGCTGTTAGTTCCCATGCGCCTGGGGGTGGGGGGCAGCCTGGGCAGTCCAGGGCAGGGGAAGGTGGACAGGGACCACCCCCCAGGATGCTTGTGTGGTGCCCTCCCTGCTTCCCAGGGTTCTGGGGCAGTTATTGAGTGTGTGTGTGTGTGGGGGGGGGCAGATTGTGGGTGGTCAGGTGCCCACACTGGTGCCCAGGGAGAAGCTGCTGGTGCTGGGCATTGGAGGACTCATCCTGCTATGGGTGTCACATGGGGAGGGAGGCTCGGCTGGACAGTGTGGACAGAGCTGGGCCCCTTTTGGTGGTAGACAAAGCGACATACGAGTCCCCTGACAAGCCCCTCAGCCAGCCCAGGACTCGCTGGTGGGATTGATCTGGTGATCTCTGACGCCCGGGCTCCAGGCCAGGGCAGCAACCCAGAGGGCATTTCTCTGAGTCTGGGCTGCAGCTGTCCGGTCCACGTGGGAGGATGTCCGCTAAGTGCAGCTGATGGGGCCAGTGTGCTGTCCAGAGTGACTCCTCCTGTCTCTTTCTGTGTGTCTGTCCATCTGTCCTCGGAGCAGTCAGAAGGTCAGTTTGAAAGACCGTGTCTTCTCCAGCCCCCGAGGTATGGCTGCCAAGGGGAAGGGGTCCCCGCAGGCCCAGCCCGTCAGGCGGTCACCCAGCGCCGACCAGAGCCTGGAGGACAGTCCAAGCAAGGTGCCCAAGAGCTGGAGCTTCGGGGACCGCAGCCGTGCACGGCAAGCCTTCCGGGTCAAGGGCGCCGCGTCACGGCAGAACTCAGAAGGTGGGTCAGGTCTGCCACCACTGTGGCCCAGACGCTTCCAGGGCTCACCCGAGTGCAGGCCCTCTCATCGTCTCTTCTTAGTGAGGTGAAAGCACATCACATAAAATCAGCCATTCTAAAGCGAGCCATTCACCCCAAAGGGCCCCGGCAGCCTCCGGGCCGTGCTGCCCCGGCCTTCCTCCCGGGAAGCATCCTGGACATGACACGGGCGGGCCTCGCGGCTTCTGTTGGGGTGTTCGGCTCAGTTCCCGGGTGCTCTCTGGGCTCCTCTCTGGCACACATTCCTTTTCATGATGGGCGGTGTCCCCCCGTTCCTGGGTGTGGACACGCCCCACTCTGGCCCTCCGTCCGTCCACTCACAGTGATGCCCGCAGGCCGAGGCTGGCAAAGTCACTGAGAAAGAATAGGTGGTGTCGAGATCATGTTGGCCAGATGGTGCCCAGGGGTACTGAGGGGTTCCCTGACAAGGGGTGCCAGGCGCCAAGGGACTGGTCTCTTTGAGGCCTCATGGGCCACATCCCCTTCCACCCAGAAGCAAGCCTCCCCGGGGAGGACATCGTGGATGACAACAAGAGCTGTACCTGCGAGTTTGTGACCGAGGACCTGACCCCGGGCCTCAAAGTCAGCATCCGGGCCGTATGGTGAGTGACCCTGGGTCTCTGGAGTGAGGACACCCCCTCACAGGGTCCTGAAGGGCAGTCACCATCCCTGGGACACAGGGCTTCGGAGTGGTTGTGTGAGGGCATGCACTCGGGGCAGTCGAGAGGGAGAGACACAGGCCGACACCCCTTCAGTCCCAGCTCACGTGGCTCAGAAGGCTCCTCGTGTCACGGGGTTTCCTTGCCCGCCATCCAAGGGTGTTAGTGAATAGCCAGGAGCTGCCACGGGGTTCTCGGGTGGGTGCTGGTCTGTCTGAACAGCTGGGACCAGAGTGCTTGTGTCTTTGGTGGGTGGGCGGCTCAGGAATAGGGACAAGTTGTCCAGAGCACATTCTCAAAAGCGCTGGGAGGTCCCAGGAAGTGGGCACTGGGCTGGCCCTGCTTGGAGGGTGTCCCGAGGTGGCCTCTGCCCTGGGCTCACGGCTCTGCCCAACCCTCAGTGTCATGAGGTTCCTGGTGTCCAAGCGGAAGTTCAAGGAGAGCTTGCGGCCCTACGACGTGATGGATGTGATCGAGCAGTACTCAGCCGGCCACCTGGACATGCTGTCCCGCATCAAAAACCTGCAGTCCAGGCAAGAGCCGCCCCTGATCCTGGGCCTGAGGCCGGTCCTCCTGGGCCAGGCTGGCACGCCACCAAGTGGGGAGGCGGGTCTTGTGGAGGGCTGTCACGCTCCCGCCAAGGTGGGGGCAGGGACAGGGCTGAGGTGGGCACGGCGGCCAGACCTCTTGCTTCCACCTCTGGGCCCTTCCTCTCGGCCCCACATGGACTTTCCTCATGCTTGTTTAAACACCTCTGTTGTCTGTCCCCTTTCTTCCCTCCTGCCCGCTCTATGATGGCAAGCATGCATGTGTATGCATGTGTGTGGGTGTTCTGTGTCATGATGTGCACAAGTGTGTGTGTGTGTGTGTGTGTGTGTGTGTGTGTGTGTGTGTGTGTTGAGAGGTGAGGTTGTGGGCATGCACAGACCCACCCAGTGTCAGTTATTCGCCTTAGCACCTCTTCTGCCGGGACAGATGGCTCTGTCCCTCCACCCACCTTCTGGGCAGTAAGTGGGGCTGGGGTTGTGTCTGCGGTGTGGCAGCGGCAGGGCACATACCGCTATCTCCAAGCCCACGTGTGTGAGAACTGGCTTGCTCACCCTAAAAGGTACCTGTACATGTATGTATACAGACATGAGCAAGGGCCTGAGGCATGCACAACACATAAGTGAATAGATATGTACACAGCACACACAAAGGCCTATGCCCATCCCACATGCACACACGTGTGTGCACACGTATGCTGTTAGCATGGTTCCACGTGCATGTACAGCATAATTCTACACACACAAATGCACTGCCAGTACATGTGTGCTCATAGGCACCCACCCTCTACATATAAATGAGCTGTGCACACACATGTGTTTGTGAGCAGGTCACAGCTATTGTCGTGGGGCTCTCCTGAGGCGGGTCCCCTGTTCCTGCCTCTCCAAGCCCCTGCCCATCCCGTCACAGCTCCTCAAGCGGCTGCTCCACTGCACAGTTCCGGAGGGCAGCCCAGGCCCAGTCCCCGGGAAGCGATGAGTTCTCATTCTGGGAAGTCGGTGCACCCGCTCTGGGGGCCTCCCCTGTCTGCTCCTGGAGGCCAGGGGGGCCTTCCCTGCCTCCTGTGGGCGGGCGCAGGGAGTGACACAGGCCAAGGCCAGTCCTCACAGAGCAGTGTTTCCCAAACTTTTGACATATGTGTACCCCTTCTATAATTTTCGTAACGCTGAGTACCCCTCGTCAAAAAAAAAGGATGTATTTTAATAACAATCAAAATTTTATATTTTTGGTACATACACAAAATTATAATAAACAAAAAATAAAATTATTCATAATAAAATATAAATAAAAGTTATATTATAAATAACATTTATTTGCACACTGGACCTTCTCACACCTCACAAGACTGTCTTGACTTGACTCATTAGGCGCAGCTAAGTACGATGCAGTGCATATCCCCACCAAACTCCGGTGCAACACCAAACTCTTCCCGTACCCCTGAGGATAAGCGTACCAGACTTTGGGAAATACTGTCCCAGAGCATCGACTACACTTGTGTGTGAGTGTGAATAGATGTGTGTGTAACTGTGCACAGGGAGGGAAATGTATGAGCATGTGAGTGAAAACATGCGAGTGTGTGCAAGCATGTCAGGTGTGCCCGTGTGCAGATGTGCATGTGTGAACAACACACGTGATTATGCAGATGACTGAGTGTGCACATGTGTGCATAAGCAGATTGTGAGTATAAATGAGTGTGAGTCTGCCTGTGTTTGTAAACAGACATGTGTAGTGTGCATATGGCTGCATGTGCCTGTGTGTGTATTAGCAGCTGTTAGTGTACACATGAGTGTGTGAACCTGTCTGTGAACACATAAGCAGACATGTGTGTGCATGTAGTAGCAGCAGTGTGTGTGTGTGTGTGTGTGTGTGTACATGTGAGCAATTTGTGTGCAGGGAGAGGAGCCTGCCCGCTGGGCCTCCTGCGCTACAGCTGTGGTGCTCCTGGTCCTCCTGCCCTGAGCGCCCCTCTCCTTCCTTTCTGTGGGGAAGAGGAAGTGCTCCTCCGGGGCGGGCGAGGGCCACTGGCCAGCAGCCCCAGTTTGTCAAAGCGGGTGCTCTGGTGCTGGGCTGCTGGCCTTCGCCCTGCACACATGCATGCCCGCTGGCTGAACCAGGAGTGTGGACCGGGTGGTGCCCGCTGTGTTGCTGCGAGTGGCCGAGTGTGAGAGGTCTGCTTCAGTGGCTGCTCCTGTCGGCAAGCCCAGCCGGCCCTCACATGCTCACGATGAGTTTGCTGGTGTCTCTTCTCTTGTTTACTTGCCAGGATAGATATGATTGTGGGCCCCCCACCCCCTTCAACTCCCCGGCACAAGAAGTACCCCACCAAAGGACCCACGGCCCCTCCGAGAGAGTCACCCCAGTACTCGCCTAGGTCAGGACACCAGCCCTCTCCTGCCTGTGACTGTGAAACGGCCAGCCCCCTTCGCTCCAGGCCACATGACGGCAGACCGCACTGCTCTCCCGAGGGTGGAGGGACATTTCTCTGCCGCTGGCCGCCACGCTGGGGAGCAGAGGGGCACAGAACCGGGTGGGCTGTGTCGGGCTCTCCTCTCGTCAGGGCCCTGGGGAAGCTCTCCAAGGACACCCTGTGTGACGTCCTCCTGGGGCAGGGCTCTCTGGGCAGAGGCAGAGGCCAGGATCAGGGTGCCCAGATGTGCAGGGAGGACCCCCAGGTCTCCGGGACCATGGTGTCCTTGCCATCCAACCCCCAGTGCGACTCAGCCCCCAGCACCCGCATATCTGCGGGGCTGACCTGTGAGGATCTGAGCCTGTGGACCAACCGGGTCCGCATTGTGGGTAGCACTACAATGAGGACGCCAGCTGATGGGCAGAGTGGACAGTGAGTTAGCACATGAGCTCAGGAGCCAATTCAGACGTTGGAGCCCTCCAGCATCCCTGGAGGGTGCTGTGCCCTGTCCCCGCTCTCCGGCTGGTCTGGTCAGCCCCGGGGGAATAGCGTCCCCAGAGCAGGGATGTGAAGGTAAGGAGAGATTCCCCCAGCAGTGCTGGCAGCTTGGGAGCAGAGGGGCCCAGGGCACCTGGGGGCAAGGCCAGCATGTCAGACATCTCCGCCTGGCATTCTCAGGGGAGCGGGCCTGACCCAGGGCAGCTCCAGACAATATTTTCTGGGTCCCCTGCTCTACCATGGTTCCCAGCCCCAAGGATGCGGTACCTGAGACCCAAGCCATCCTGGGAGCTGCCGCTGGGGCGGAGCTGGAGGTTGAGAGCCAAGAGCTGGGAAAGCCCTGCTGCTTTCGGAGCCCTGGGCCTCCCAGGCCGTAGTCAGAGCACTCAGCCACGCAGAGGAGGGGCAGGAGGACAGTCTTGGCACGAGGGGGTTAAGAGGTTAAGTCACCTCCTCAGCCTGAGGCCCAGGGCAGGGTGCACAGGCTCCTCAGAGGGCCCCCTCTCAGCCCCCCAGCGGCAGGCCGAGCCCTTGGCCAAGGCTCCCAGGGGGACCGGCCAGGCGGGTGGTCATCATGTGGCAGGGGTGAAGGCGCTGAGTCGGACCTGGCCTGTATGCACATGTGGCAACACCATGAGCCCCTTCTTCGTGTCCATTCCTATGGGTGTGTGCTTGGAGCCCAGGGTCCCCGCCGTCCCTCCCGCCCTGCTGGCCCTTGGGTGCATGAGTCCAGCATGAAGCCCGTGAGAGCATGGGGAGGCTGCTCCATGGCTGACGCAAGCCTGAACCCCGCTTCCTGCAACAGAAAGAAAATCACCCCAAGTGCCCCATCTGAGGCCGACAGGGTGGTCCTGTGGTCAGGAAGGAAGCCCAACTGTGGCCCCAGCCAGTTCAGAAGGTCCCTGCACCCCAAACTTGAGAAGAGAGCTTTGTGCTGGAGGCTCCAGGCCTGAGATGAGGCAGGGGCTGCAGGCCTCGGCCTGGGTCTCTGTCCGGCTTGTCGGCATCCAGGCTCAAGCACCATTTGCTGGACAGTTTTGCAGCAGCTGCCCCGGGGCATGCAGACAGCCAGGCCCTTGATGCTGAGTGGTGTCCACACACTCCCCCTGCTACGGCCCCTCGGAGCCCTTCCTGCTTAGCATGGGCAACAAGCCCTCCTGCGGCATTCGTGGCCTGAGGCCTGGTTTGAGGGAAGCTCAGCTGTGTTCTGCGCGCGAGTGCGTGCACACACACACACACACACACACACACACATTCTCACCTGTAAACAGGCATGCATGATATACACATGTTCACACAGTGGACACAATGCATGCATGTACACATGCACAGTGCACACCAATGCACAATATACCCAAAACACATGCACATATAGACCCACACAGTGTACACTATGCATGAGCACACATGCACATGTGCAAACACACAAAGACTCCCTCTCTGGTTGTTCGTGGGCAGTTTCCGTGCTGGTCTGTGTCCCCACTCCCTGTCCTGGTGCATGGAGCCCCAGCTCACTGTCCTCGCCCCTGCTTTGTTGTCCCCCTGCAGACATTTGACTGTCTCCACCGGACTGGCTGGGCAGAGGGCTGAGGCACATTATGAAGGATAGAAGCTCAGGTGGGGGCAGAGCTTCGGGGTGAATGGCCCCAGTGCCTTCCTGGGCCTCCTCACCAATGTGCCGGCCACTGGGAGGGGTGGACAGGGAGCAGGCCCTGGGAATCCAGAACCAGGCGAGAATAGGTGCCCGGCATCCCTCTGTCCTGGCACCTGCTGCCCAGTCAGCTCTGGGTGCGGCCTGGAGCCTGGATCTGGAGGCTGTGGCCTAGCCAGGAAGACAGGGCCACAGCCACCATTCCCACTAGAACCTGTGCTGTGGGCGGGGTCTCTTCCTGGCAGAGTGGACCAGATCGTGGGGCGGGGCCCGGCGATGACCGACAAGGACCGGACCAAGGGCCCGGCAGAAACGGAGCTGCCGGAGGACCCCAGCATGATGGGCCGGCTGGGCAAGGTGGAGAAGCAGGTGGGCGAAGCCTCGAGACCACGGTGTCCTTGCCTTGGTGTTAGCCCAGGGCTAGGGATGGACGCTGCAGGAGGGTCCTGGAGCTTCCAGGGACCTGGGCCCATCACAGCTCAGGGTACTGCATGCCCCCTGAGGCCCCTCCCAGTCTGGGGCATGTCCCCTTCTTTGGCCAAGGTCCTAAGGGCCAGGAGCACCATTTGGGCCTCCTCCCTGGCCTGGGTGGGGGCCTGTGGGTGGCCTCTGTCACCTGGCCCTCATCCCCAGAGCCCTCTCCTATGGACACACAAGGACTTCCACTGGGCTCTGCTGTGGCGGGGGGGAGGGCCATGCGCCTCTGTGGGGAGTGTCTGTGGGGGGCCCACGGCGGCAGCCAGATTAGCAGGAGCAGCCAGGCAGCACTCCGAAGCCTGAGGCCACACCAGTAATGGGCTCAGTGGCTGAGCTGGTGGTGAGTCTGCCTCCCTCTGCCTCTGCGCCTCTGCAGGGAGCAGCCTGAGCGCCTCCTCCCTTCAGGGAAAAGCTGGGCCTCTAGACCTTAGGGAGTAGCCTGCCCAGCAGCCCCTCTTGCAGGTCCTGTCCATGGAGAAGAAGCTGGACTTCCTGGTCAGCATCTATACGCAGCGCATGGGGATCCCGCCCTCAGAGACTGAGGCGTACTTCGGGGCCAAGGAGCCCGAGCCAGCACCGCCCTACCACAGCCCCGAGGACAGCCGCGACCAGGGGGACCGCAGCGGCTGCATCGTCAAGCTCATCCGCTCCACCAGCTCCATCGGCCACAAGAATTTCTCGGCACCCCCGGCAGCGCCCTCCGCCCAGTGCCCACCCTCCACTTCGTGGCAGCCTCAGGGCCATCCACGCCAGGGCCACGGTGTCTCGCCCGTGGGGGACCACGGCCCGCTGGTGCGCATACCACCGCCGCCCACCCACGAGCGCTCGCTGTCTGCCTACAACGGGGGCAGCCGGGCAAGCGCGGAGTTCCTGCGGCATGAAGACGCGGCTGCCGGCAGGCCCCACGAAGGCCCGCTGCGGGACAGCGACACGTCCATCTCCATCCCGTCCGTGGACCACGAGGAGCTGGAGCGCTCCTTCAGCGGCTTCAGCATCTCCCAGTCCAAGGAGAACCTGGACGCGCTCAACAGCTGCTACGCGGCTGTGGCGCCCTGCGCCAAGGTCAGACCCTACATCGCGGAGGGCGAGTCGGACACGGACTCGGACCTCTGCACTCCTTGCGGGCCACCGCCCCGGTCGGCCACGGGTGAGGGCCCCTTCGGGGACGTGGGCTGGGCCGGGCCCCGGAAATGAGGCCCCGCCCGCTTCTCCCTGACTCCTGGCCTTGAGGTGGCGAGGCTGACCCCCCGGTGCCCATGCCTGATGCAGCGGAGACAGTGAGGGCTCCTCAGTCTTCACGGTGAAGGTTAACGGAAGACCTTTTCCAACAATGGCACTCAGGCCGCGTGTCCACTCTGCAGACCCCGAGTGTGCAAGGGCGGGTGTCGACAGAGGATGGGCCCCTGGCAGAGGCTGGAGGGGTGGAGTGAGGGTGCAGGCCAGAGTGAGGGTGCCCAGGCGGGACAGGCCTGTCCCCTTGAGGTGTGTCCCTGTGCGCGGCCGAGAGGACACCCCTTGCTTCCCAGTGCCATCTGCTGCGCTCTGAGTGTCCTGCGTGGGAGCCGGCCTGCGTCCAGGGCCCTGGCCCGAGAGGAGGGATCAGGCCTCAGGACACACGGGAGCATGGGGACCACAGGCCCCAGTCTCGGCTCTGCTCCACAGGCTTCTGGCAGAGGGTCCCTGGGGGCTCTCCCTTGTCTTGTGTGCTGTCTTGTACGGGTGCCGGTCAGCGGGCTGCGGCCAGCATGTTCACGGAGATCCGCGTGTGGGCAGTGGTGCTGGCGCGTGGGGTGCAGCACTGGAGCTTCTGGGTGTGGTGAGCAGACTTCCCCTGCCCTTCGCTGCTTCGCCTGTCCCCATGATGCTCGACCAGGGCTGGAAGAGAGTGTAGCCACTGTGCACATCCTCATGGATCACGAGATTGCGGCTGTGCTGTGGGCTGTCTCTCCGTCCCGCTGGAGCCAACCGCCCCACCCGCAGCCGGTCCCTTGGCTGTGGCCTGCTGGTGTCTTGAGAAAAGGGTCACCGTCCCCACCCTAGGCCCCACACTCTTGTGGGCATCCGGCCCTGGAGCAGCAGCTTTGAGCCGGGAGTGGGGCCTCAGCAGGCAGTGTGGGGTACCTGGCATTTGCAGTGATGGGTAGCAAGCTTGGCACCTGCGCCCTCTGAGGCAGTGACCCCATGGGTACAGGGCTCAGCCCAGCTAAGGCCACGAGGTAGCGACTGCCCCCAAACGCTGTCTCCTCACCCGTGTGAGCCCACACTGGCTGGGGGTCTCTGAGGCTGCAGCAGGTGGGGCTCAGGTCATGGCTCTGGGGGACTGGCCTCCTCAGGGCCCCCAGGCCCAGCCTGAGCAGCACATGTGCCCTCAGCACCTGCCCACTGTGTGGGGCCCACTTCCCAGAAGCCTTGTGCACCGCCTTGGGTGTGCGTGTGACAAGACAGGAGTGTGGCTGAGGGGAGACCTTCCTAGGACAAGCACACACTCCACGCCACAGGCACATGCCTGTGCTCAATCGCATGCTCACACGTGGGCACACATACCACACACACACTCACACATACAGAAATTGCACAAGCACACCCATGCACACATGCGTAATACACCTCACACAGTGCACATGCGCATACACGTGCATGCCTCACACACATGTGTGTGGGTGCATACGCACACAGTCACACACACATATGCCCTCATGCACACACGCACACACGCACACATCACCTTCTGATTGGCTGCCCTTGGCCTCTTGGATGGCTCAGGCACGAGGACTCGGGGTCTCGGGGAGCCACAATGGCCTGGATGGGGGAGTGGGTGGTGCTCTGCCACCCGGGCCCCTGGGAGAAGTGGCAGAAGGTGCCCTGGAGCCACGCAGGGCCCCAAGCTGTCCTCCCTTCAGCATGGCAGTGGGTGGGTGGCCAATGGCCAGGGACAGCCTGGGTGGGCCAGGGAGGGCCGGCACCTGTGGGGTGTCTGGATGTGATACTGGGGCTCTGGCTGGCTCCCTGGGCCCCTTGGCCAGTGTCCTAGCCTCATCACCACCAAGCAGGATGCCCCCTCTCCTTTATTGGTCCAGCATCTCCCTCCTCTGTCCCTGCGGAATCGTGAGCCACAGCCTCACCCTGGCCACCTGGGCGGACGGAGGGACCGGGGCACAGGGGCGACCTGTTCCCACCAGGGACCACAGCTACCCGCTCAGCAACACCGCCCGTCCCGCTCCAGGTCCCCGTGCTGTGAGGGCTGCTCCGGAGGGGTCAGCGGCCTCCAGTCACTACGGCTGAGCCCAGGCGTCTGCAGTGTGTTAACTTGTTAACCCGACTCTCCTCCACTAGGCTGTCCCCTCCCCTGGCGTGGATTTGACATGTGAATACGGGAGAGGGGTCATCCTCTTTGTTGCCCCCACATTCAGGGGACACCATATATCAGGTCCCCATCCGCTGTTCTTGGAAAGAAGTCGGTGCCAAGACATTTCTAGATGCTTTTGGAAGCCCAGAGGCGCAGGCGCTGGGTACCCTGGTGCCTCTGGGAATGCTGGTGTTTGTGTCTATCCCATGTTCGCCCCGAATTGTAAATAATGTACAGATGACCCTCAGCTGCCCTTTGGAGCAGTGCAGACCTGCCTTGGTGATCCTGCAAGCGGTATCCAAGCCACCCGCCTGTGTTACTGACGTGGGTGTGAGGCAGAGGGTGGGGCCTGGCGGTGCCGCCTGCTTCCAGAGCGCTGGCAGCCTGTGTGGCTGTCCCCGGGGGCAGCCTCCGCCTGGACCCCACCGAAGACCAAGTAGAAACAACCAAGGAGGGCTTCCTGCAGGAAGAGTGGTGCAATCAGGCCTGCACTTCTTTCTCCCAGGGGCCCGGGAGAGCCAGCGGCCCAGGGCCAGTGGCTGTGGCCCCGGAGCAGGCGGAGCCCTGGGGAGCTGGCTACCAATGGCCCAGAGGCTGCTACGCTGGGGGTGGGGTTTAGGAGACAGGGTAAAGATGGGAGGGGAGGGCCCTCTTCACAGCCTTTGAAGCCGTTTGTGGGGCTGGAGGGGTTGGGTAGTCTTTTGTCTTGGGCACTTGCAAGGACAACATGCTGGCTAGGGCGTGAGGACAGGAGGGTGGCCCTGGCCTGGGCCTCTGGGTGGTGAGCGTTCCTGGCTGGCTGCAGTCCAGCTCTGACTGGGTCTCTAAGTTGTTGCCTTAATGCACGTTGACCGGAGTTGCTGAGGTCGCCCCGTGCCCAGGTGACCTCCAGGCGCTGATGCCGGACCTGTCCCCTCCCCCGGCCATGGTCCGCAGACCCGCTCCACAGAGGGCATAGAGCAGGCGTCTCATCGTCTCATGCCCGCTGGCCTGAGGGGCCGCCTGCCTGATTCACTCGACCCACCGCGCCCATCAGCTGGGCCGCCCACAGCCCGAGGCTGCTGCAGCTCCCCCTACCTGCGCTGTTGCCTTGGCTGTTTGCACTTTTGTTCATGCTCCAAAGAATATTTCATAATGCCTTGGTGTGGCACGCACGGGCTCGGCGTGGGCTGAGCCACAGGACCGGCCTTTCTCCGTGACGTGTCACCAGCCGCACTGTCATTCTCCAAGGAGAGACGCCAGGGGACAGGTCCAGGATCGCTAGGAGCAGCAGGATGGGATTCTCCCGGTGAGAATGGGCCCGGCACCAGGTCCCCGGGGACCTTGGTGTGGAATCTGGCATCAGGGATGCATATGGAACGTTCTTGGAAGTTCTGTGACCACAGGGGTGAGTCCGGGTGCCCAGTGGACCTGCGCACTGAGTAAAACACGGTGATCCAACCTGGACAGTGCGTGCCTCTTTCCTCTCGCGGTCATCTCCGGGCTGCTGGCCTGTGGCCCGGATTTGTGGTGACCGGGACAGCGGCAGCTCCCCAAGAAGCCGCTGTGCTCCCATGAGAGGGTCTGGCTTTTCAGGGTCAGGGCACTGGGCTCTGTCGGTACCCTCTGCCACCACCAAGGACCACAGCTGGTGGCCTACAGAGCAGAGCTCCTCTCGCCCACACAGGCTCCTGCCGGCGGCCTTTTCCCCACCACCCAAAGCATCAGCCAGCCCTTGGGATTGGGCTCTGTGCCCTTGTGTCCTCAGAGCCACCTCCCAATACCCTTGGCACCTTCCCAGTCACTCCGCTCACTGCACTGGCTGACCTTCAACGACCTGCCAGGGCCCAACTGGGTGAGGTGCTGGGGGCCGGGGTGACATCCTATCACCCACCCAAGGGTCCTGGGCAAGGGCCTGGCTGTAAGGGGCTTGTGCTGAGCAGCTATGCTGCCCACCTTCTGGAATGTTTCTCCCATCAGACCACCCCGGCCTCTGGGGGCTCAGCTGAGCAGGCAGAGCAGGTCAGCAGGGCTCAGTGGCCCAGCAGACTCATGTCTAGCCCCACACAGATGCCTGGCCCTAATGTGAGGTGGGGTGTGAGGGAGGGCCTGGCAGGTCCAGATGACCAACCAGAGGTTTATACTGCAAGCCTTTCAGAAGTCTCTGGGTTGGGGTGTAGAGGGGGATCCCTTTCCACGTCCAGCACAGATAGGAGGCGAGCAGTGGCCGGGGGGGGGGGGGGGGAGAGGGGGACTGAGAAAATGAAAGGAAAAGACAGACACAGGTGCAGTAGGGAAAGCTGGACTCGGATGAAGAGACAGGGACCCAGAGCCCAAACAGCGTGTTTATTTTACATCCAAAACCCAGGAAGTTTTACTGAAGGTCAAGACTAAGGGGATCATGTGTGTTCTTGGGTGGGCCCAGGTTGTAACATTCCAGGTGCTTGGCTGAACTTAAATAACTAAGCCCACTCCCAGCACCAGCCTTGCCTTTTGGCAAACAGGGTTTCCTGGGCACGGCTGGCTGACACCTCTGGGTTCAGCGACAATAATGAAGAAATGCCCCTGTGCCGCCAGGTGCGTTACGTCGGTGCCATTCTTTGGACCAGCGGATGGTGCTCCCTGCCAGCTGGGCTGCTGTGCTCACCTCTGTCAACCCACAGCACTGACGGTGGCCCTTGGCACCCCTGCCCATCCCTGCTGGCGACCAGGGTGGAGGGCTGCAGTCAGTCACTCGGGAGCCAGAGCTGGGCCCTGAGCTGGGGGTGCTCGGCCAGCACAGCCCTGCCTTCAGTTCTCTGCAGCTCGAGGGGCCGGTGAAAACCCAGACCCCGTGTGCTCGGGGGTCTCTCGCTGCCCTCGTGCTGGGGGCTGCAGTGGGAGGAAGGAGCACCCCTCTGACCTTCCACACCCACAGGAGAGACGGTTCATTATCTCATCCTCGGCGGTGTTGACTGCTTGCTTTAGAAAGCGAGGACCGGAGGTGAAGAACAGAAACTTTAAATGACCGCGGTCCCACCAGAACGGACTCGCGTTGCTCTCAGGGTGACCATCCAGAGGGAGGCTGTCTCAGGCTCGTGTTTGGCCCCTATGGTGCCAGAGGCTCGGGTCCCTCCGGCCTGCTTCTCTGTTCTACATGGTTTCTTCCTCAGGGTCACCACATGGGCCAGTGTGGCTGCTGCACCTGCCTTCCAGCTAGCAGCAGGGAGTATGGGGGAGAAGCACCCTTTTTCTCTGTCTTTCTCTCTCTGTCTTTCTCTTTCTCTCTCTCTCCCTCTCTCTCTTACACACACACACACGTACACACAAGCATACCCGTGGTGTCTGTGCACACCGTGGACCCCAGTCACATTCTGTAGGAATGATTGGGAGATGGAGTTGTTACACTGGGTGCCCATGCTTGACTAATGAAGGGTTTGTCTCTAAGAAAATGGGACAGGCTGCTGGGGATCCAGCCTGGCTGAGGCTCTGCTTCCAGCAAGACCGACAGGCCCTGGTGACACTGGCTGCCAG
This sequence comes from Vespertilio murinus, assembly GCA_963924515.1. Taxonomy (NCBI): domain Eukaryota; kingdom Metazoa; phylum Chordata; class Mammalia; order Chiroptera; family Vespertilionidae; genus Vespertilio; species Vespertilio murinus. The sequence goes on along the minus strand of OZ004709.1, from coordinate 89,189,297 downwards.
ATGACAGAATAAGCAGAGCTGGGGGCAGGGCAGGTGTTTGGGGCTCTGTGAAGTTCTGTGGTCCCCGCTGCTCCCCAACAAAGCCCAGAGATTTCGCTGCCCTCTCCATGCCCGGCCCAGGCAGCCACATGCCCACTTGGGTCTGCACCTCATTCTCTGCTCTGTACATGTCACCCCGATCACATGAGGGGTATCACCAATCACCCCACTATGCAGGGGAAGAAACCATGGCACAGAGAGCTTGAGTGCCTCCAGTTTGAGATAAGAGAGGGGCAGGATGTGGCCCCAGAGCCTTTCTGGGGATGTGGCTGGAGCACATGCCAAGTTGGGCCCCGACTGCCCTCTGGGGTCCCCTCGACACAGCTGCTTGGTCTCTGGAACTATCTGTGCATCCTCCCACCTCCATCCAGGACCAGAGGAGCCAGCACACCTGGGTCATATGGGCACCTTGTCCATACCCGGATGGTGCAGTCTGCAGTGGCGATGCAGAGCTGCAATGTCTGGGGCAGCAGGAGCTTGATGGTGGACAGGTGGCATCCAGATCCGTGCCCCCAGCTGTGGGGTGGGGTGCTGGGGGCATGGCAGGGGGACTGAGGGCCCCGTGACTCTGGGCTCAGATGAGGGGCCACTGCAGAGCTCTGGGGGCCGAGCTGTCCCTCCCACAGGTGCTGGCCGAGGGGCACGGATAGGGGGCCCGTTGCACACTACTGGGGCCTGTCTACCACTGAGGCCACTCCCCTATTCTCTGGACAAGTCCCCCTGAGGGCAGGGAGGTGGTGATGGCACATTGCCTGCGCTGGTGAGGCTTCCACACAGGCACAGGTGCCCCCACAGACACCCTGCCTTGCTTGCTGTCACCCACATGCCATGGGATTCCACCACAAGGGGCAGGTTGCAGGCACTTCTGTGTCCAAGGCTGAGCGGGCACGGGGACCCCGGTGTGTGCGGCGGCCTGCAAGCCCAGAGGGGCTGTGGTCAGTGGTGTGACAGAACACAGTAGGCAGGAGCTCTACACAGGGGCAGGAGGACCAGCTCTGGTCAGGGAAGGCGAATACAGAGCCCATATGTGCCAGCTCCTTAGACCCCCCACCCCAGGTGGGCACCCTCTCGTACCCAGAGGAAGCTGGCTAAGGAGCCGGTCCGAGCTCCAAGTGACCCACCACACCCATCCTTTCATTCAGCGGGGGCCCCTTGAGAAGGCTGCCTCAGTCTCGGATCCCGAATCCAGAGTACAAGGTTTTTCTGGGCTGATATCCTCAGGCCTGGCCCTGGACTCCTCTGATCCTGGAAGGGGTCAGAGGAGGACCCCTGCCCTGGGGGAGGGGGCTCCTGCTGACAGGAGCTGGAGGGGACCCTCAGGCCTCAGGTCAGTGCTGCTCTTGGTGCCCACAGACTCGCCCAGGGCCCATTGTCCAACTCCTCTTCCTGCTCTGTGCCATGGGGCTCATAGGCCCCCCAGGACTCTCAGGCCCGCAAGCCCAAATAAAATAAAACCCCCAGGAAACTGCTGTGAGCTCCTGCCAGGAAAGCTCTCCTCTGAGTGGTCTTCAGGCCCACATCTACTGTGTGCATGTGTGTGCATGTGTGTGCGTGCGTGTGTGTGCGTGGGAGTCAGCGCTGGAGCTAACAGCCCATGAAGGAGCTCACAGGTAGAGGGGGCTGGAGGAGGCCTGTGGCACGCCAGCTCTGGGTCTCTGGCCTGCCTGGCCAGCATGCTGGGCAGCTTTTTTCCAGGTAGACCTCCACCCACCCTAGGTCAGCATTTGGGGGGAGCCCGGAGGCAAGTCTGGAGCCTGGACTCTCTGGGGTCCACAGTGGGCTGGGGATAGTGAGGGCCAGTGCAGAGATCCCCTGAAAAAGTAGAAATGCAGGGAGAGAACTGTGGGCAGGAGGCTGGCCGGTGCCAAATCGAAGTTGATCTGTTTTGGGGGCCAGAGACTGGAACAGAAATGGGGGCCCCAGTCTGGGCCCCCTCTTCCCCCTCTTCCCCCCGCCAAGGCTGAAGCTGTCCAAAGCAATGCCTCTGTTGCATGGTCTCACTTTCTGGAAGCTCATGCCCAAACCTTCCTGACCTCCTCCTGCAGCGTAGCTGTCCCTGACCAGCAGTGAGGGCGTGAAGGAGGTGGGAGCATGGGGATTGCTTGCAAACCTTGATTGCATCCTCTCCAGGCTCTCCTTTGCCCTCCTCTCCGGTGGGCCTTCTCCAAGCCTCCAGCAGGGCTCTATCCTTCACCCCACTTGTCCCTGGCCTGGGCAGCTGTCCTGGAGGACTCCCTTGGGAGGACATCAACAAAGTCCCAGGATCTGGATACCAATGGGTCCTCAGGAACCACTACCTGGTTGCAGCCGTCACTACTTTTATAAGATGCAGAAAGGGGGTTTCTTTCCATGTAAAAGTAAATGTTTAGCTCAAGAAGCTGGCATTACTTCTGCCAACGCAGCAGAGGTGACTGGAGACCCTGGCACGTGGGCCCTCTGGCACCTTCCCACGGATACTGCCTGCTAGTCTGCAAGGACAGCCTTGAGCCACGGCGGTGGAGCCGAGGATCTCCCAGCGGACCCTCCTGCCAGGATGGAGCTGGGATGGGACCTGTCTCGATCTACAATTGGCCAGTGGACAGAGAGACCTGGGATCAGGAGTTATGGTCAGCAGAGCCAGAGACCGCGTGGCCAAGTGCATCTATGGAGCACCTGCTGTATACTCCCACTGTGAGAAGCCAGGGGAAGGCATGGCCACACCCTTGAGCCCTCAGAGCCTGCTGGACTAGGGACAGCAGGGTTCGGGGGTGACTGAGGGGCCGCTCTTTGCTGCCCTGGCTGCAGTCTCTGTCACCCTCCCTCTGATGTCCCAGTATGTGGGCAGTCCTGAAGCCCCATGACGGATGGTCACTCAACCTTGGTTTGCCCTAGCCTGTCCACTGCCCTCAGATGGCCTGTGTCACACACGCTGTGGCTATGTGCTGGCAGCCCAGGCACCAGACCCCTCTTGGCATGCAGCCCACAACTGGCACAGGACCCCAGGGTCCTCATCGGTGGAGGCCAATGGCCCTATCCCCTCCCACATCCCAGACAAGAGAGCGGCTGTAACACAGCCAAACTGTGTCCCGGCAGCTTGTGGTCCACTAATGCCTCAGCCTTTCCATGGGCCTGACGTGCCCCAGACAGAGAAATGCAGGCCTCAGTTTGGCAACTCCGGTCAGATATTTCCTCCTGTTCCATTTCACCTCTGCGCTGGACAGGCCCTCCCTCCCTGGCTCTCCTGCCAGAGACCAGAGCCCTGCAGCTGCCTCCCTCCTATGCTTGGCCTCACAGCCAGGCCAGTGGCCAACGTGTGCCCCGCAGAGGCCCCACTCCAGCTGCCACCTCCTCCCACAGCTGCAGCCCCGCAGCTGGAGATGGCTAAGCCCTCCCCGGGCCCCGCCCCCCAGCTGGAGCGGAAGGAGCTGAGTCCCTCCAGCCATTCAGAGTTGCTGAGTTCCAGGTGGGGTTGGCATTTGCATTGGAATCAGTGTGTTGACTTCTCCCTGTGCTCATGTGGACTCCAAGGCCTCCTGGCCGCTCCGAAGTGAGCCTTCACTGCCTGGGGCAGACCTGGTGTGGGCACCATCCCACCAGTGGGCCCTCCCTGGGGCCAGTGCCCCATTATTTTAGTGCCTCACTCCCCTGTCACCTCCCAGGGGTCAGGGGCTGGCCCTTCTTCTTCTTCTTCTTCTTCTTCTTCTTCTTCTTCAAAAAGTATATTTTATTGATTTTCTACATAGAGGAAGGAAGAGGGAGAGAGAGCTAGAAATGTCGATGAGAGAGAAACATCGACCAGCTGCCTCCTGTTGGGGATGTGCCGGCAACCAATGTAAATGCCCCCGACCGGAATCGAACCTGGGACCTTTCAGTCCGCAGACCGACGCTCTATCCACTGAGCCAAACCGGTTTCAATGGCTGGCTCTTCTTTCAATCTCAGTGCTGACACAGAACATGTATACACTCGGTGCCCAGTCATCCGGCACAGGGTATATATACACTCGGTGCCCAGTGAGGCAGAGAAGATCGGTGACTACCGTGTGGCACTCTGTCCTCTGCCTCCTGGGCTGCGGGGCACTAGCTGACACAGATGGCTACAGGTGTTAAGGCTCCCCTCGTCCACAGACAAATGCAGCCTCGAGTGGGAGCTCAGAGGACCCGTGTGAGGCGACGGGAGGAGACTCAGCCCATCCTGGTCCCACCCCAGGCTTGTGCTGGGTGTGGAGGTTGGGGCTTGGGCTCACTGGTGTGTGGGGGTGGGGAGCTGGCTGTGAGCGCAGGCCAAGTGGTTAAAGAAGGACAAACGCCAGACAGGGTCCTCGTTCCGGGAGAGGAGGGTGAGGGCCTGGCTCCCCAGTGTTACAACCGGTAAAGAATCTGGTGAGTTTGTTTGAGCCAACTGTCAACAATTGCCAGGAAGCAGAACCTCAGTGGATTCAGACAATGCTCCAGAGAAAGGTGGGCTTTACCTATTTTTATAAATTACATCAAAGGTGAAGACATGGTGGTGACATGAACTCCATTGGTGGTGGATGAGGAAGGCGGGAGAAAGCAAAGCGGGAAACCTCTGGGATTGGATAGAAAGTAAAATGATGGACACATGCTTCTTTTACACAGGGGGCGCTGGATACTTAAATCAGCAATTAACACCATAATGATAACAACAGGGACTCTGTGGTCTCCGCCCTGGCAGCCTGGCATATTGGCTGTGCCATGAGGGTTACCCTGACAGTCCACAGGCATGTTATCTTAGATGCAAAAAGACAAGAGGCTCAGTAAAGCTCGGAAATTGACCTCTGTCAGGAAGTGCTGGCCTAGGGCATGACGCCCACTACACTGCTTTCAGTTGGAAGGCTGTATTTCAGACACCCTGTGTGGCTGTGGGCCTCCCCTGACTTAGGTCAGCAGGTGGCCCCTCTGTCCACACTAGTCAATCTGGGTCAGCACAGCCCCGCTCCCTGGGCGGCTCCTGGTTCTCAGCTCCTGTGAGATCTGCGGTGTCCTTGGTCTTCGCAGGGGCTTCCTGATGGTGCACCTCACAGGACAGGCAGAGGTGGGTGGTCCAGGTGCTGGGAGAGGGGCCCTTAGACTCGGATCTCCTTGGCCACTGAGTTAGGGAACACACGGTGAGAGCTTGGTCCCGTGAACAGGCTGAGAGCCACCTGAGGTTTCAAGGTGCTAGCAGTCCTCATGAGAAGGCACTGCCCTTCCCCTTCCCCTCCCTCCCTGCGGCCAGGTGAGGCCCTGGTTCCGCCAGCTGCTGCTCTCTGCGTCTGCACCCTCAGCTGTGTCTGTACTTGTGCCCAGGAGGACATGCTGGCCCTGAGCCGTGTTGGCAGCCAGGGCTGTCCTGGGGGAGCCAGCTTCCCAGCCCCAGGATGGGGGATAGCTGGTCAGAGCTGGCAGACTCAGGGAGGCCGAGGTCTGACAGCACCCAAGGCCGCACTGCAGCCCAGTTGAACCCTCACAGAGGCTCAGTGGGAAAGCCACTCACCCATGGCCATGTGGCAGCAGGAACCAGATGGTGCGGACCCTGCCCTGCTCTCTGTACCCTGATACCCCCCATTTGTGTTCTGGCCGCAGCAGACTGTTGGGGTGCAGGTGGGCTCACTTGCCAGGAGCAGCAGTGCCTCTGGAGCTTGGTGTCTCCCAGTGCTGACTGATGGGGGACACGGGGTGCAGGTGAGAGAATCTCCTTGATCCAGTTCTCTATGGAAATGGTTACCGACACGGCACATTAGTTTTGTGATTTAAAACATTGAGCCAATCTCCAGTCAGTTCACCTCTAAGGAAATAAAACAATAGGAAGGTCAAGGTAGTTCAGGCAGTGAAACCCGAGCGGGGGGGGGGAGGGAGAGGGTGGTCCCAGGCACCGAGGCGGGGCACCTAGAGACAAAGCTCCCAGGGCTTGTGGCCACGATCTCCCAGGGCCTCGGGCCTGCTGCTGAGAAGTGAGTCCCTTTCTTCAAGCAGCAAGCACAGACCAGTCCCTAGCTGATGTGCTCTTTTAAAACCAGGCCCAGAGAGGCCTGTTTGCCAGACCCCTGCCGGCACCAACAAAACCACGACGCCGAAACCCACAGGCATGTCAGCTGCTGGACGGTTGGACGCCACAGCTTCAAGTCCTGCCTGTCACCCGCCACTAAGGGCCAGGAAGGAGGGCATCTGCAATCTGTTTGAGCAGCTGTGGCCTGGAAAGAGGGTGTCTTCGACTGCTGGCCCCTGGCTTATAAGGGGGGACAGATGGGCTGCCCAGGGGGAGAGCCACCCTGGGTGAAGCCCCACGCAGGATGGTGGTGGCCCAGATACCGGTCCACAAGCCCTCTTATCCGCATAAGTCAGAAGCCAGGGCTCAGGTTGCAGGGGTGTCTGGAGTACTGGAGCCCTTCATGGGAATCACCTTCTGGGTGTAAAGGGGGCAAATGGGGTTTTCTTAGTCTCACCAAGCCCCCTCTCCCCAATACCACCCCAAGACTGGCCAGGCCAGGGCATGGTAGGTCAAGCTGGACCAGTGGGGCCTGATTCTGGACCAGGGAGAGCCCCACTGCTGAGAGCCCCCCCTCTCTCATGTGTTGGTCTTTCTTTCCAGTGTCCCCCTAGTTCTGTCCAACACATGCTCCCCAACACAAGGACACAGACCTCGACAGTTGCAAACACACGGGGTGCTGGCAACCCCATGTTCATGCTCAAATACAGGAGTCAGGATCTCGTCACCCCCAGGCTCCAGTCACCAGCCACACCCCAGGCCCGGGATCAAATGCTGATCCTTTGTCAGCATTTGCTTAGTGCTTAGCTCAGTCTCTGCAACACCCTGACATTTCCAAGGTGGGTGCTAGAATTCGAGCACCTTCCTGTGAGGGGAGCACCTACCAGAACAGTGGTGCTGCCACGGAGCTCCACTGAGAAGCCACCACCACTCCCTGGTGGTCAGCGTCCCATAGGCAAGGGCAGCAGGAGAGCAGAATGGAGGGTCTAGTGGGAAGGAGGGAAGGAGACCAGCAGATCACCACCCTCTCCAGGGACTCCTCCAGTGGCACTCTTTTCCTTGGAGAGTTCTATATTCTGGGCGCCCCTAGAAGGAGGTAAGCTAGTGACACATCTGCATGACCCTCTCTCATCAGAGCCGCATGGAAAGGTTCTGTGGGGGAGCACAGGAGACTTGGTTGGAAAGTTTGTAAGGAGAACATTCTGGAAAAAGGAGTGGGCTGAAGGTGGAATGTTTATCGGAATTCCAACGTAGGGGAGCTTGGTGATGGCGGCACCCCTAATTGTTCCTTGCCCTTTCCAAAGAAGTCTGTGCAGTGCAGACCCTCGGTGTTTTCTGGAGTCTTTATGCTTAGCCTTTGGGTGTCTGTGCTCAAAGGACACACAAGAGAAACCTGAAGAGGCAGGTGATCGGGGCTCTCTGGTTCCTCTAGCCAGGCAGTCCCTTAGCTCTCTCTTTCACTGCGAATCTGCGTCAGGGTAATCATTCATCCGTTGCTCAGGGTCTGCTGGTCAGCCCCGGCAAGGCTCTCTTCTGGGCCTCAGTTTCCCTGTCTTCAAGATGTGCTCCAGAATAAATGAGGCCGTGGACACAGTACCCCTGCTCACTCCTCTGCCCCTTTGGGAGCTGAGCTAGTGTCCCCTCTGCTCCCAATCTCACAGCAATCCAGGTCAGGCCAGAGCCTTCAAAGAGCTCACAGCTGGCATGGCTCAGTGATAGAGTGTGGATCTATGATCTGGGAGGTCACAGTTCAATACCCGATCAGGGCATAGGCTTGAGTTGTGGGCTTGATCCCCAGTGTGGGTGATGTGGGAGATAGCCGATCAATGATTCTCTCTCACCAGTGATGTCTCTATCTTTCTCCCCCTCTCTTCCTCTCTGAAATCAATAAAAATGTTTTTTTTAAAAAAAACAACAACACACACACACACACACACACACACACACAACCAAAATACAAAGAGCTCACAGCCAGAAGAGATGTAACCAGCAGAGGCACATTCAGGTTGCTATGGAAACGTGCAGGCTGCAGGCTGGGGCTGGGCCCCAGAAGGTCTCCGCTGAGGTGTTGAAAGATGAATGGGTTCTGAGCAGAGCAGAGGGAAGAGGCGGGCGTGGGGACATGTGCTCTGGATGATGACCAAGTGGCTGGGATACTGCAGAGGAGGCGCCTGGTGAGAGGAGGGACCGCATCACCATCAGCGCAGGCAGACGAAGAACCGCATGTCACCTCGGCTGCTAGCATCCGGCATGGGAGGAGACAGAGCTTGTTGGGGAAGAAAGAGAATATTGGACAGCTGTAATGATAAGAAATTCAGCCATGCTCTGTTCATGGCGATGGTTTTGTTCTGAGTGAAGAAAACATGTTCTAACCTGGCTGGGAACCTGGCTGGGTGGTACCTGGGAGTCACTTGGAAATGTGGCCCAGCCTCCCCATCCAGGAGCTGCCTATTATCCTGGGAAGATGGACATCCCTGTTGTGGACACCAGAGGCGCCAGCCCTTTGCATACCGCGCCCCCCCCCCCCCCCCCGCCATCCCCCGCTGCCTGCATTGCCTGTGATCTGTAACCTTTAACCCATCTTATTCCTTTTGCCTACTTCCCCAGGTGACCTTTGTCCTTGTGCCGCATTGCACAGCTGGCCTGCGGGGGGAGGGGCGGAGCAGATGTCTGGCTGACCTGCTGCTCTCCCACCAGCAGCTGGACTGGAATAGGTACTCATAGGATTCACCAGACTCTGCTGAGTTGGCTTAAGCAGGGACAGCAGCCTGTTGGTGTCCAGTTTCCAGCTCACTGTAGAAAAGGGGAGTGTTGCAGCTCCTTAGCCAGGAAGGTGAAGTATGAGCCCTAATAGAAGCACCCTAGTCCGCCCCAGGGCCTTGGAGGGGCTCATTAGACAGGAGTGATTTGGGTGAGAGGGTGCCGGAGGCAGAAGAAGGGGAGGCCCCACTTCCCACAGAGCCCCGCCCCGACTTGAGGCCGGGACTTTGGCTTCAAGGGCCCCTTTCCCTGCAGCCCCTGTCCCCGAGGTCCTGCTGTGACCCTGGCCCTCACCATGTGCCCAGGCAGGTCTGGCCTCAGCCTGGTCCCTGGGGGCTCATCTGAGGGGTTATGCTGCAAAGGGCCTCTCTCTGTGTGAGCCTGGGCGTTGAAGAAGGGCCTCTGTGCCACCAAGACCATCCCCACGCAGCCACACTGGCCTGGAGCCCGGCAGGGAGCTGAGCGCCAGTGGGAAACCTCTGTGCCACTTAATTCTGGGAGAAGATGGGGGTCAGCCCGAGGAGCTGGCCTCCTCCCGGCCAAAAACAAGGACGTCTTTGCACCGGGTTTTCACTGTAAAAATGTTTGGGCAGAAACAGAACATTGGGAAGCAGCTATAATGACAAGAAATATTAACCAGGCCCTTTTAACCGTGATGGGTCTGTTCCGAAGACATCCTCACTGGCTGAGACCCCTTCATTGTCCGGTTACAAAAAGCCAGCTCCGTGCCCTCCTGTGGCCCTTGTGAGCCACAGCTGAGCCCTTCCATGAGGCCATGGGAGCCACTGGCTCTGAACGGTTCCCAGTGCGCACACTTAACCCCAGCCAGGGGTGACAGGACAACCCTGGGTCCGGCTGTCTGCACTGCCTGAGCCAATGCAGCAGAGGGAGGTTTGAATCCTCTAGGAGCGTTTGTTCCAGTCCTGCCGGCAGTGTGGGGAGCAGCAGGCCAGCCAGCTGCTTACATTGGGTAGAAGGACAAAGAGTAAGTAGGGAATAGGAATTACAGGCCTGGGGAAGTAGGCAAGGCATAATGGCTACAGACAATGTGGGCTGGGGGTCGCAGAGGGCGGGCACTTTCAGGACTGGACTGTCTCAGCCGAGAGGTTGTAAATCTTTCCATGGCGGCAGTCTCAGGACAGGAGGACGGCCGCTTTCCGGTGTGAGCTCCCACATCCCAGGCAGGCAGCTCCCAGCTAGGCCAGAATGTGCCTCTAATCAGAACAGAACCCGACACTATGGCTAACAGAGCATGGTTAATATTCCAACATTCTCTTTCTGCCCCTAGCAAAGGGGCCCTGACATTTCTCATTGCTCTCACATTCGGCCCCCGCCCGCACTCGCAGCAGGCCGTCCAGATGTGGTTGGGGATGACCAGGGGATTTGGGCCTGTCCTGGAGCTGCTCTTTTCACCTGGTGAAGGGCAGGCCTGGGATGGGCTTGCACATCATTGCAGGTCTGCAGCCCTCCACCCTCACTAACACCCCGATTTGAGCTCTGGAGCCCAGAACCACGAGCCTGCCCTCTTTCAGTCCCCGTGGGGCTGATGGGATACTCATAGTGTCAGGGATGTTAACATAAGAAACTTTCAAACCTGTGAAGAAATTTTGTGAGTTTATTTGAGCCAAACTGTCAACAATTGCCAGGAAGCAGAATCTCAACCCATTGAGGCAATGCTCCAGAGAATAGTGGTTTTTCACTTTGTTTTATACATTGTAATCAGAGGAGATGTAAGTGGGTGACATGAAATCCATTGATGATGGATTAGGGAGGTGGGAGAAAGCAAAGCGGGAAACCTCTGGGATTGGATAGAGAGTAAAATGATGGAAATTTGCTTCTTTTACACAGGGCGTAGGATAGTTAAGTCAGCAATTAACAGGATAATGATAACAATGAGAGAATCTGTGGTCTATGGCTGTGATGCCTGGTAATGTAGCCCGAGAGGTCCAGGAGAAGGGAAGTTACAAGCTACCCTGACATTTCAGAGGGACGTTATCTAAATGCAGAAAGACAATAGGCGTTGTTAAGACCAAAGATGATTATTTGCTTTCTTGAGTAGGCCTGAGCATTCTTAATGCTAGGCTGGATTTAGATATCAAAAACACACTTCCCCACACCTTGGGTACAAGACAACTCAAACAAGACTTGTTGCAGTGAGAGGGCAGCTGCTGTCGGCCAAGTCTCTGTCTGTTACCTGGGTCCCGATTTGAGCTGTGCAATGTATTTCTTTTATCACATGATCTCACGCATCTAGGGAAAATAGTGAACAACATAAACTGATGAACAAAAACAGACCCGGAGACAAAGAAGCATTGATCAGACTGTCAAACCTCAGAGGGAAGATAGGGGAGAGGGGGAGATAGGGGGAGAGATCAACCAAAGGACATGTATGGTTGCATAGAAGCCTAACCAGTGGTCATGGACAACAGGGAGGTGGGGGCATGCATGGAGAGGGGTTTGGGATGGGAATGGGGGGGGGGGATGAGGACAATTATATGATACCTTAATCAATAAAGAAATTTTTTAAAAAGATCAAAGATGATCTTTGCCAGGGAAGATATTGACCTAGGACATGACTATCCACTATAAACTGCTTTTTAAAGGAAAAGTTTTTTTTTAAATTTATTAAGGTATGATGTGTACATAGCTTACCATTGCCCCCCCCTCATATATGCCCTCCCTCCCCAGAGTTCTATGTCCATTGGTTGTACTTTTATGTATGCATACCAGTCCTTTGGTTGATCCCCTATCTCCCCCAGATCTCCATACCCCCCTCCCCCGCTGTCATTTGACAGTCTGTTTGTTGTTTTACTGTCTCGATATCTATCTTTCTATTCATTCGTTTACAATGATCTTTAATATCCATAAATGAGTGAAGTCATGTGGTGTTTCTCTTTCATTGACTGGCTTATTTCACTCAGCATGATGCTCTCCAATTCCATCCAGGTTACTGCAAATGATGAAAATTCCTTCCTTTTTATGACTGCATAGTATTCCATGGTGTAGATGTACCATAGTTTTCTGATCCATTCATCTGCTGACGGGCACCTAGGATCTTTCCAAATCCTAGCTATTGTAAATTGTGCTGCTATGAACATAGGGGTGCATATATCCTTTCTGATTGGTGTTTCTGGTTTCTTAGGGTATATTCCTAGTAGTGGGATTACTGGGTCAAATGGGAGTTCCATTTTCAGTTTTTTGAGGAAGCTCCATACTGTTTTCCACAGTGGTTGCACCAACCTGCAATCCCACCAGCAGTGCACGAGGGTTCCTTTTTTCTCCACAACCTCGCCAACATTTGTCGTTTGTTGTTTTGTTGATGTTGGCCATTCTGACAGGTGTGAGATGGTATCGCATTGTTGTTTTGATTTGCATCTCTCGGATAATTAGTGACTTTGAGCATGTTTTCATGTGCCTCTTGGCCTTCCTTCTGTCGTCTTTTGAGAGGTTTCTATTCAGGTCTGTTTCCCATTTTTTAATTGGATCATTTATTTTCCTTTTATTGAGTTGTGTAAGCTGTCTGTAGTTGTTGGAGATTAAACCTTTATCAGTGATATCATTTGCAAATATGTTCTCCCATACCGTGGGACTTCTTGTTGTTTTGTTGACGGTTTCTTTTGCTGTAAAAAAGCTTCTTATTTTGATGGAGTCCCATTTGTTCATTCTCTCTTTAGCTTCCATTGCCCTAGGGGCAGTATCAGTGAAGAAGTTCTTTTGGCATATATCTGAGATTTTGCTGCCTGTGGATGCCTCAAATATTTTTATGGTTTCCCGTCTTATGTTTAAGTCCTGTATCCATTTCCAATTTATTTTTGTGTATGGAGTAAATTGGTGCTCTAGTTTCATTCTTTTGCAAGTATCTGTCCAATTTTCCCAACACCATTTACTGAAGAGACTGTCTTAACTCCATTGTATGCTTGTGCCTCCTCTGTCAAATATTAATTGAGAATATTGATTGGATTGATATCTGGATTCTCTAATCTATTCCATTGATCTATATGTCTGTTCTTGTGCCAGTACCAGGCTGTCTTGAGAACAGTGGCTTTGTAATACAGCTTGAGATCTGGTATTGAGATACCTCCTACTTTACTCTTCTTTCTCAGAATTGCTGCGGCTATTCAGGGTCTTTTATTGTTCCAAATAAACTTTTGGAGAGTCCTTTCTAGGTCTGTGAAGAATGTTGTTGGTATTTTAATAGGGAGTGCGTTGAACTTATAAATTGCTTTGGGAAGTATGGACATTTTGATGATGTTGATTCTACCAATCCATGAACATGGTATGTTCTTCCATCTGTTCACATCTTCCTCTATCTCTTTTTTCAGTGTCGTGTAGTTTTCAGCATATAGGTCTTTTACCCCCTTAGTCAAGTTTATTCCTGGGTATCTCAATTTTTTTGGTGCGAAGGTAAATGGGATTGCTTTTTTAGTCTCTGTTTCTATGAGTTCACTATTGGTGTATAGATATGCCATAGATTTCTTGGCGTTGATTTTGTATCCAGCTACATTGCCAAATTCGTTTACTAAGTCTATTAGTTTTTTGATGGAGTCTTTTGGGTTTTCTATGTACAATATCATGTCATCTGCAAATAGGGACAACCTCACTTCTTCTTTTCCAATTTTGATGCCTTTTATTTCCTCTTCTTCTCTAATTGCAATGGCTAGTACTTCCAGTACTATGTCAAACAGAAGTGGTGAGAGTGGGCATCCCTGTCTTGTTCCTGTTTTTAGGGGGAATGGTTTTAGTTTTTGCCCATTGAGTATGATGTTTGCTGTGGGTTTATCATATATAGCTTTTATTATGTTGAGGTATGATCCTTGTACTCCCATCTTGTTGAGAGTTTTTATCAGGAAAGGATGTTGGATTTTATCAAATACCTTTTCTGCATCAATTGATATAACTATATGATTTTTAACTTTCATTTTGTTTATGTGATGTATCACGTTTATTGATTTGCGGATATTGTACCATTCTTGCATTCCAGGAACAAATCCTACTTGGTCATGGTGTATGATCTTTCTGATGTTCTGTTGGAGCCGATTTGCTAGAATTTTGTTGAGGATTTTGGCATCTATGTTCATGAGGGATTTGGCCTGTAATTCTCTTTCATTGTGTTATCTTTATCTGGTTTTGGTATTAGGGTGATGCTGGCTTCATAGAAGGAGTTTGGAAGTGTTCCTCCCTCTTGAATTTTTTGGAATAGTCTGAGGAGGATAGGTTTTAGTTCTTCCTTGAATGTTTGGTAAAATTCTCCTGTGAAGCCATCTGGCCCTGGGCTTTTGTTTGCTGGAAGCTTTTTGATGACTGTTTCAATTTCTTCCCAAGTAACTGGTCTATTGAGATTTTTAGATTCTTCCTGATTGAGTTTTGGCAGGTTATATTTTTCTAGGAATATGTCCATTTCCTCTAGGTTGTCCAGTTTGTTGGAATAGAGTTGTTCGTAGTATTTTGTAACAATCCTTTGTATTTTGGCGGGGTCTGTTGTTATTTCACCTCTTTCATTTCTGATTTTGTTTATTTGGGTCCTCTCTCTTTGTTTCTTGGTTAGCCTGGCTAGAGGTTCATCAATCTTGTTTATTCTTTCAAAGAACCAGCTCTTGGTTTTGTTGATTTTATGTATTGTTTCTTTGGTCTCTGTGTCATTTATCTCCGCTCTGATTTTTGTTATTTCCTTCCTTCTGCTTACACTGGGCTTTTCTTGTTGCTCTTTTTCTAACTGTTTGAGTTGTAGAGTTAGATAATTTGTTACCATTTTTTCTAGTCTTTTAGAATAGGCTTGCAGAGATATGAACTTCCCTCTCAAGATTGCTTTTGCTGTGTCCCATAGATTTTGGATTGTTGTGTTTTCATTGTCATTTGTTGCCAGGATGTTTTTAATTTCTTCCTTGATTTCTTTGGTAATCCAGTCCTCGTTTAATAGCATGCTGTTTAGTCTCCATGTATTTGATTTCTTTGGATTATTTTTATTGTAGTTAATTTCCAGTTTTATGCCACTATGATCTGAAAAGATGCTTGATATGATTTCTATCTTCTTGAATTTGAAGAGACTTTGCCTATGTCCCAACATGTGGTTTATCTTTGAATATGTCCCATGTGCACTTGAGAAGAATGTGTATTCTGTGGCTTTGGGGTGGAATGTTCTGAAGATGTCGATTAATTCCATCTGGTCTAGTGAGTCATTTAGGATTGATATTTCTTTGCTGATTTTTTGTTTGGGTGATTTGTCCAAATGTGACAGTGGGGTATTAAAATCTCCTACTATGATTGTATTACAATCAATCTCTCCCTTCATGTCCTCCAGCAGTTTTTTTATGTATTTGGGTGCTCCCACATTGGGTTCATATATGTTTACCAGGGTTATTTCTTCAAGTTGGATTGCTCCCTTTAGTATAATGAAGTGGCCTTCATTATCTCTTTTTATGTCCTTCACTTTGAGATCTAATTTGTCTGATATAAGTAGTGCTACCCCAGCCTTTTTTCATTTCCGTTCGCCTGGAAAATCTTTTTCCATCCCTTCACCCTCAGCCTGTGTGCATCTTTTTTTCCTGAAGTGTGTTTCTTGCAGACAGCAGATATATGGGTCTTGCTTTCTTATCCAATCTGTTACCCTGTGTCTTTTGATTGGAGCATTTAAACCATTTACATTTAAAGTTATGATTGATAAGTAGGTATTTGATGCCATTTTTATTCTATACCCCTGTGTTCCTTCTTTGCTCCCTACTTCTTTATTTTTACAGTAAACCCTTTAGCATTTCTTGCATTGCTGGTTTGATGAAGATAAATTCCTTTAGTCTTTTTTTGTCTGTGAAGCTCTTGATTTCATTTTCAATCTTGATTGATAGCCTTGCTGGGTACAGTATTCTTGGATTCAGACCCTTCCTTTGCATGACTTTGTATATTTCATCCCATTCCCTTCTGGCCTGATGAGTTTCTGTGGAGAAATCAGTTGCTAGTCTGATGGGGGTTCCTTTATATGTAACCTTCTGTCTCTCTCTGGCTGCTTTTAAGATTCTTGCTTTGTTGTTGTTATTTTGCACTTTAACTATAATGTGTCTCGCTGTTGGTCTTTTGGGATTCATTTTGCTTGGGATCCTTCGAGCTTCTTGTATTTGTATGGGTATTTTCTTCTCTATCTCAGGAAAGTTTCCTGTCATTATATCTTGAAACAGTTTTTCTATGCCTTCCTCTGTTTCCTTTCCTTCTGGAACCCCTATTATTCTAATATTGTTTTGTTTTGTAATGTCCCAAAGTTCCCGAAGGCTCTCTTCCTGCTTTTTAATTTTTTTTCTAAAAGCTGCTCTAATTGGGTATTTTTTTCCCATCTTGTCTTGTAGCTCACTGATTCGGTCCTCTGCTTCATCTAGCCTACTTTTGATGCTTTCAATTGAGTTCTTTACAGTAGCTATGTCACTTTTCATTTCTTCTTGGTTCTTCTTCATTTCCTCTTGGGTCTTACTCATATTGTCAAATTTGTCTTCCATTCTTTTTAGCCATCCCATGATCATTACTCTGAATTCTTGCTCTGGTAGGTTGCTTGCCTTTAAATCGTTTACTTCCTTTTCTGGTGATGGCTGATTTTCTTTCATAGGTGGGGTGTTTCTTAGCCTCCCCATGATCTTTCTATTTTAAGATGCCTGTTTATGTAGTTCTCTCCTGCTTAGATTTAAAGGTACAAAATACAACACAGCCAGGTACAACACACAAGGCACTGAACAGAAAAGCGTTTGCAATATTAATATCCTCCAATAAAGGTGACTAGAACCCAGCTAACAAAATCATACAATCAAATAAAAAGAATAAGCGAATCAATCTTACAAAAAAGCATACAACGTTGATATAGTTAGCATTTAACATACAACTACAAAGGGGTGGACAGAAGGATTTGTTGTTGCTGTTGTTGTTGTTGTTTGTTTGTTTGTTTTTTTAGGACAGCGACAAGGTAGGCGTGTATGGGCTTGGAGTAGGGAGCTGGGAGTTAGATATACACAGGAAGGGTGAAATTTTAGGAGAGGGTAAATAGAAAAAAAATAGGGAAAATCTAGAGCAGTAGAGTTAAGATAAGCAGGACACCAAAGGGAAAGCGTAGGAAGAGAGTGATGGCATAAAGGTAGGGATGAGTTAGAATAGAGCGTTGGAGAAGGAAAGGTATAAATAGTCTGTTGAATAGTAATCCCAAAGGGGAAAAGAAAAAAAAAAGAAAGAAAAAAAATGTATATAATATGGCACTTAAAAGATAATGATAAAAATAAACAAAAGAAAATAAGATAAAAAAGATAAAAAGGGCAAACTAGTAGTAGTAATAATATTGATTACATATAAAAGTGAGTAGCCAAAACCGGTTTGGCTCAGTGGATAGAGCGTCGGTCTGCGGACTGAAAGGTCCCGGGTTCGATTCCAGTCAAGGGCATGTACCTTGGTTGCGGGCACATCCCCAGTAGGGGGTGTGCAAGAGGCAGCTGGTCGATGTTTCTCTCTCATCGACGTTTCTACCTCTCTATCTCTCTCCCTTCCTCTCTGTAAAATATCAATAAAATATATATTAAAAAATAAAATAAAATAAAAGTGAGTTAATTAAAAAGGTAAAATCAAGTGAGGAAAGATGAAAAAAAATATCTTCTTAAGTAAACTTTGCAACTAATGTAACTTAAAAAACAAAACAAAAACAGAAAAAAAATAAACAATTAGAAAATCAAAATCAAAAATTAAATAAAATTTGCAGTAATGAAGGTCATTCACTTCCTCTGTTGTTCTGTCTAGCTCACCAGTTCCCAGTCTGGGGTTAATTGCAATTCTCAGTGTTTCTTCCGTGTTGTAATCGAGTCTTGATTTTTAAAGCAGTTCTAGAGTCCATATGTACTGTAGCCTCTAGGTGGCGGTGTTTCTTGGTGGCAGAGAGCCAGGGTTCTGAGGCCTTTCTAGCTTTTTTCCCCTCTCTGTGGCCCTGATCTGTGGAGGGGTGGGGGTTGGGCAGGAGGAGCTGACCACACTCGCCTGTAACTCTCTCTGAGTCAGATCCAGACGTGCTGCTCCTTAGATATCCCCCCACTTAGGAGCCTTGACCACAGTCAGGGGTGCCTCCAGCCCAGCTCTGGTTTCTTATAAACACAGACCCCTCTTGCGCCTGGTGTGCGCAAGCTGGTGCGCGTGGGCTGCTTTATGCAAGCTGCTGCTCGGGGGGGATGGGCGTGCCGCAGTGAAAACTCACCCGATCTCCTCAAAGTCTGATTTTTCACCCTGGGGTAGAGCACTCCTTTTAATCCAAGCGTTCTCGCTGATTGTGGTCGGCGTTTAGGGGCGGACAGCTACTTAGTGGTCTTTACAGCCTGGCTATTCTGTCCTCTAATCAAAATCTCTTCCCGTCAAGATGGCGAGATCTCCCCGTCTTCGCCCCTAGGTCGCTCCGGGAGAGGATCGGGCTGTGGGTGCCCAACTGTCAGGGACACCCTGATGAGGCGCCCCCCAGTTTCTCCAGGTGTTCGCCTTTCTCCTGGCTTGTTGACAGGCACTCCCAGCGAGACCCTCGGGCGCTCTCTCCTTCCTCCTCGCCACCCGGGTCAGAACTTGCCTACCTATTCTTCCGCCATTTTTCTCCCGCAAATCTTTCTCACTGTACTGCACTTCGCTTTAGTGAGCTTCTCAGAGGCTGAGTTCTTTACACACCGAAGGCAACACCCTTCGCCAGCAAAAAGATCCAACTGCCTTCCCTGTGGTGCTCTGGAGCGGAAGCTGGGCAACCAGGGGGTCCGGGCTGCCCGGTGCCACCTGAGCCAGTTAAGCGCAGACAGTGTGAATCCTGTGAGCGTTCACTGCAACACTCTTAAACTTCTTCTAATGCCACTTCTTCAAAATAAACTCGCCCAGGCCATGGTATTTTGTGGAAGAGCCACACTTAAGGGGCCAAAGAGCCTCATGTGGCTCGCAAGCCGCAGTTTGCCGACCACAGAGGTAGGCCAATTAATGGAGCTGCATCAGCAAATCCACATAAGGTTGGACAGAGTGCACACGCAGGCAGTCCTGTGTCTGCTGCACCAGGAGCAGCGGCCCGCTGCCTCACCAGGCCCTCTGGCTGAACTTACCTGTGGAAAAGGCCAGGGGAGCCACCATCTCAACTGCCTGAGCCAAAGGGAGGGAAACAGCATAGTGCCGGCTGCCTGCAGCTGCCGCAGGCCTTCCTGTGCGGACTCCAGCCCAGGGCAGTCCAGCACCCACCAGGCCAGGGGTGGGCCCAGCCTGACTGCTGAGTCCTTGGGCCCAATCAGCGCTAAGTTTGAGGGTCCCGGCATCATAGCTGCCTGAAAATAGTTGTCATAAGTGACAGGTTTGGAGAAAATAGTCCAGGCTGAATAGTCTCTGCAGGTGAGGGCCAGAACCTGGAACTTAAGCAAACTCCCAGGCACCTGGCCAAGTAAGTGTCCATGCTCCCTGTAGCTGCGTTCCCTGTGCCCCTTCCTCAGAGCAGGGCCCAGCTCGTCATGCACTGCCTCCTCCTGCCTCCAGCCTCACAGGAGCACCGATGCTTACAGGCCTGTAGGATGAGCTGAGACACAGGCACGAGGAGCATCCGCACCTCACAGGACGATGGGACAAGCCCCACTTGTGCCTCGCCTTCCAGGACTGCCAGCGTGATGGCCTCTCTGCCTCACAGGCATCTGACATCGCTGGAGCGTGGTAGGCTCTTCCACCAATAAAAGACTGAGAAGTCACCCTAACTGGTTTGGCTCTGGATAGAGGATAGAGCCTCGGCCTGTGGGCTGAAGGGTCCCAGGTTTGATTCCGGTCAAGGACATGTACCTTGGTTGTGGGCACATCCCCAGTAGGGGGTGTGTAGGAGGCAGCTGACATGTTTCTCTCTCATCGATGTTTCTAACTCTCTATCCCTCTCCCTTCCTTTCTGTAAAAAATCAACAGAATATATATATATTTTAAAAAGTGTGAGAAATTGGCTCTGCAAACTGTCCCATCCGGCACTGTCCCTTTGGCTTGTGCTGGGACAGTGTAGAGGAGGGGACTTCTCTTCAAGACAGAAAAGCAAGGGGGCTGTGTACTCGCTCCCACTCGGGAGTCACTAACACCCGCCACCCTCCCTGGGAGTGGGGCTCCACCCCTGGTGTCTGCTGCCATGAGGGGGTGAGAGTGGTCCCGGGCCCTCCTCCTCTCCCTAGCACCCAGTCAGGGCCTGTTCACCAGCTTCTGGTTCAGTCCAATTCTCTAAGCAGCTTGGAGAACATTCCAGTTCCTGGCACAGAGCTGGCTCATGAAGGGCTAAGAGATGCCAGAGGAATCCAGGTCTGGCCCTGCCAGCCGGGCTCGAGTGGCTGAGGAGGAGGAGGCAGTGAGGGCCCCCCATGGGGGCTTTGGCCTGCCTTTGGAAGCAGGACAGAAACCAGACCAGGCCCGGGTCTGTGGGGTGGGGTGGGTGACCCGAGGCTTCCCCAGGGCAGGCTCCTCGGGCCCCAGGAAGGATGGGCCAGGGGTTTCATCAGGGCCGGGCTGGCTGGAGGCCAGGGCGCTGTCCCTGAAGGCGGGTAGCTGGTTGGAGTCCCACCACTAACTGTGTGCCCTCGGCACGTGGCTTATCCTTTCGGTGGTCATTTCCTCACCCACTTGCAGGGATAAGCAAAGAGCCGCTTCCTAGGAGTGTGGTAGGAGCCCAGTGGGTCTGGGTCTCAAGGGCGGGCCAGCGTCTGAGGCGGAGGAGGCAGTGAGCGGCCCTGCTGCTGAGTCTGCGCACTCAGGCCCAGCGCCACAGACCCGCAGCGGGGGCTGTGGGAGGAGCCTGCGGTTCACAGGGCCCGGCCCGGCTGGCCTCGGCCATTCGGCCATTCCGGGGTGGCGCGCCCGCGAGGAGAAGAGGCTCCCAGCCCCTCTCTCTCTCGGCGCCACTCCGGGACCCAAGTTTCCGTTCGGGGAGCTTGGTCCCTCGCAGAGCCGGGCGCGGGAATGGGGGGGGGGGGGCCTCGCATTTCTGGGCGCGCCCTCTGGCACCTGCTGCTCCGGCGCCTGGGCTGTCCGAGGGCGGAGCGTCGAGTCCGGGCCCCTAGAGTTGAAGACAGTCAGGGGCACGCGGGTCTGTTCTCCCAGCCCCCATCCTCCCGGCAGCCGGCGGCCATTGCCCACTTCGAGTGCGGGGGTGCCCTCACCCCACAGCACACGGCTCGCAGGGCGCGGGGGGGCGAGCGCCAGCCCGAACCTGTACCTGCTGGGCTCCCACCCTTCCGGGCCCCGGACAGGCAGGGAGAGAGGGGCGGACCGCTCGGACGCCTCGCCGGCAGGTGACGAGGAGCCGGTGATTTCCAAACGCGGAGCCTGGCGAGGGGGGTGGGGGGAGACGGAGGGAGGGACGAAGTTAACCCGCGCGGCTGCCCTTCAGGCGGGGAGCTGGGCTTGGGGCGCGGCCGGTGCTTCGTGGTCTCGGAATCTGACCGGCGTCGGGGTTCCCGGTCGCACGCAGTGTCTACTGCCCCCACCGCGGCGCGGCACGTCCCCTGCCCCCGGAGGGCGAGGAAACTTTTCCCCGCGGCCGGCCCGCACCCTCAGCTCCATCCTCGCTCCGCCTCCGGCAGCCTCCGTCCCCTCTCCCTCCTCCCCTCCCGCCTCCCCCGTCCCCTCCCTCCTCCCCTCTCCCCCCTTCCCCATCCCCTCTCTCTCCCCCCCTCCGTCCCCTCTCCCTCCTCCTCCGCCCTCCACTGCCCCCTCCTCCCCTCCCCCTCAGGCTGGAGACGGGCACCGGCCCCGGGGAAGGAACCGCCAGCCAGGCCTGGGAGCCAGCAGCCCGCGGGGCGGGAAGGCGGGAAGTTGGGCACCGCGGGCTACCGGGCAGGGCCGCGGCGGAGTGCTCGGTGCGCCATGGAGCTCAGGGGTCCCGGGGTGCCGCCGCCGCTACCACTGCCGCTGTTGCTGCTGCTGGGGGCCGGCCTCCTGCCCGGTAAGTTTCGGGGAGCCGGAGGGGTCCGCTTTCGCCCCTTTCAGGGCGGACCGGGATCTCCGGAGCCAGAGGGAGGGGGCTCCCCAGCGGCGGGTGCGTGCAACGGGGCAGCCGCGGAGGCTCCCCAACCAAGCGCAGAGGCTGCCCTGCGGAGCCGGCTGAGCCCGGCAGGAACGGAGTGAACCTGCCCGAACCTGGGGAGAGGGTTTGGGTGGGGAGGGGCTGCTATTTGAGCCAATGGACTCAGAAGCTCCGACTTGGGTGGCAAGAAGGGGCCCCACTTCACCACCCCTCCCCCGCACCCATCCGGCAAAATTAGCCTGCAGACCCTGCCCCATGCTTGCTACTGGTTTGGGGGGGTGCGGTCAGAAGGGTGGCCTCTGCAGGGTAGTTCCAGCCACCTCTCCCCTTCCCTCCCCTGAGCAACCATCTTGCTATTCAGGGGGCTGAGGGACTTGACCCCCTGGCCTCCTCACTGAGGAGTGGCTGCACCTTCCTGGTCAAAGGCATCTGGGCAAGGTCCAGGCTGTGGGCTGGGAGGGCAGGACAGAGTCCAGGACGGACCACAGGGGTGTACAGCTCTCCTCACATCCCGTTGAGGACTCTGGTGAGCAGAGGGAGCTGAGGGAGGCAGGGCTAGGGCCAGGGTTTCCCAGCCCCTCTGGTGATGCAGGTGCTGGGGAGGCAGGGTGGCCATGAGACCACAGACGGTGTCATCAATCGGTTAACGCCCAGCGGGGCTCACTCAGCCTCTTGGAGGGCAGAGCACAGGTGCTGGGCAGTGTTAGGTCAGCACTCACGTGTCTCTCAGGAGACAGGAACTCCCGGGCTGGCCTTGGGTGTGCTGGTAGCCACTGTGCGCAGGCTCTAGGTGGCTGGACCCTTACTCCCCTGTCTCCTGCCGGGCCTGCCCCTGACGCCCCACCTCGTGCTCTGAGGCAAGGTTCTCAGGACTCTGCTGGTGGCTGGAGAAACAGTCCCCAATCGGGGCTCATCCAAATCAGCACTGTGGGACAGCTGGACACTTCTGTGGTGAGGTGCCCGAGCTAGGAAGGACGAGGGGGCTGGGAGGGGGGAAGGGCAGCTGGTGCAGAGGTCCCGAGGTGAGAGGCCTGTGCCAGGAGAGAGGGAAGAAAGCAGGTGCTGAGCACAGCCTGGTATGGGCTGGAGTGGCAGCTGGGGCAGCACTAGACGCTGCTTCTGTGCCACTCGCCTGCCTATCCTCAGTGAGCGGCAACGCGGAGGCTCGGGTCCATGCAGAGGAGTGGCTGCCAAAGAAGCTCTTCTCTGGCTACAACAAGTGGTCCCGGCCCGTGGCCAACATCTCGTACGTGGTCCTTGTCCACTTTGGCCTGTCCAGCGCACAGCTCATTGATGTGGTAGGTGCGAGGGGCCTTGGCGGTCTCACAGGGTCCCTGGGCTGAGGAGCCTGCATGGCCCCTGACTGAGCCCAGCAAGTACACGTCTATGGTGGGGCCTGGAGGAGAGGCCGGTTCTGTGCGCCCTGCCCAGGCCCAGGCCCCTCCTGCCCCATGTGGGGAAGGAAGTGCCAGGTTGTCAGCAGAGGGCCAGCTGCGAGCCTCAGAGGCCAAGGGCAGGGATGCCTTTGGGGGGTGGGCAGGTGCCAGGTAAAGTGGCGGGGCTTTTGTGTGAATTGTGCACCTGATGGGGCAGTACCTGCCCTCAAGCTGGTTCAGGAGCTCCCCATTACCTACAGGCCTGGAATGCGGGCTCAGGGTGTTTATCCTCCTGGTTAGGAGCCACAAGGGTTACTAGGAGGATCCAGCCTTCGAATGGCCACTGCTCTGGAGGGCTGGGCTCAGGGCTCTGTCCTGCAGGTGATGGGCACACCGCCCGGGTTGGGGTCCTGAGGGCCTTGGTGTGTGGGCTCTGACCGACCTGGCGAGGAGGGGCCTCTGAGAGCTACAGACATCCCCAGATGCCCACCCTGCCCCTGCCAGGACTGTAACCTTCGAGTTGGCTTAGTAAGGGGAGTGGGGGCCTGGAGCCAGGCTGCCTACCTATCTTTGCCCTGTGAAATAGGATGAGCACGGCATGGCCAACTTAGGCAATATTTAGGAGGTGGGAGAGGCTGTGGGGAAGGCAGAAAGGGCCAACAGGGGCCCCGTTAGCAGGGAGACCTCGTCAGCATGCCCTGTCCTTAGCCATGTCAGGCTTCTGCCCTCACTGCCCTCATGGTCCCTGCAGAGTGTCCCTGGCCGGGGAACAGTCAGAGGCAACCCAAGCAGCCTAGGGCTCTTAAACCTGCCAAGGTTTGCGAACAGTTCAAAGTGGTGGCTGGTGGAGGTGGCTGCTGGCTGCCATTCAAGGTTCCGGCCGCACCACAGCCTTGCCTCCTGTCAGCTCCTTGGGGCTCCCCACTCCCCACACCGCCCATCTCCCCATTTTGTCCAGGAGAGTTCGAGGCCAGAGGGAGGGAGCACGCTAGCTCCGAGACGCCAGGCCCCGGCAACACCAGGCAGGGTGGAGCCAGCTCCCAGGCTCTGCGTGGCTCTAGAGCTGGCCGAGGCCCGCCTGCACCTGCACAGGTGCTGAGTGTCTTTGCAGAGGCCCGGACCACGTGGTGGGTGGAAGAGCCTACTCTGCCCTCCCCTCTGGAGCTCATTTGCTGCCCGTCTGTGTTGGCCACAGTGCTCACGTGTGTGAGCTCAGGCCTGCAGAAGAGCCCAGGGCACGGTGCTTTCCAGGCCCTGGCTGATACTGCATGCTTGGGCTGGGTAGGCAGCTGGAGGGAGGCAGCTGTCACCTGGAAGGTCCTGGAGCCTGGGGCTCGGGGATGGGGCCTAGCAGGGGCAGGCCGTCCACCCGGAGGGGCGGGCAGGATTGGCAGCCATTGGTTCCTGGCTCTGCTTAGGTCACAATACTCCTCACATCCTTTTCTGGGGATGTCCCACTGGGTCAGCTGAGTGGCCTGTCCCAGGTGGACTTGCAGGAGAGCAGAACCAAGGGCAATGCCTGGGGACATGGTCTCTTCTCCCCAAACTGGCTGACTGGGGGCTTGTCCCCTTGGAGGAGCGAGAGGGAGCACCTAGGCCTGTGCCTTTGGGACACAAGGCGCCCTGACCGCAGTCTGGGCAGTGATGGGCCTGGTGCACACCGAGGTGCATTTCAAGGCGGCAGGAGGGGCAGGAGCCTGCTCACCTGGGCCCCATAGCAGAGGGGCTGCCCAGCTGTGACATCAATGCGTGTCGTCTGGGGTGCTCCCTTCCCTACACACCACCCACAGCTGGGGTGCCCCCTTCCCCCACACCACACAGCTAGGGTGCCCTCTTCCCCCCCACACACACACACACAACATCCACAGCTGGGGTGCCCCCTTCCCCACACCCACCCACCCGGGGGAGGGCCAGCCCCAGCTGCCTATACAGTTGGCCAACCCTTGTCCTCACTTTCCTTCTGGAAAGGTTTGGGGGCCCTTGTCCCCATCTCCCTAAGTGCCTCTGGGCCTCCCCTCCTGGCTCCTCTGGAAAGGAGGTGCTCATGGCCCGTGCTCAGCCCCGGCCTGGCTGTGGGGAGAGCGCAGGGCCAGGGGGCCATGGGCCGCTGCTGCGCCCCGCCACTTCTTCCCTCGTTTCTGCCCTAGGATGAGAAGAACCAGATGATGACGATGAATGTGTGGGTGAAGCAGGTGAGGGAGGGGGGGCGCCACAGCCACTGCCCCATCACTGCCTGTCCCTCTCAGTCGTGTGTTCTCCTGCCACGCAGGAGTGGCGGGACTATAAGCTGCTCTGGGACCCCAGGGACTATGAGAACGTGACTTCCATCCGCATCCCCTCCGAGCTCATCTGGCGGTCTTAGGCTCTACAGCAGCGGTTCTCAACCTATGGGTTGCACACTAGCAGGGTCGCCTAAGACCATCAGAAAACACACATATTTACATTGCTATTTATAACAGAAGCAAAGTTACAGTTATGAAGTAGCAACGGGATAATGTTATGGTTGGGGTCACCACAACATGAGGAGCTGTATTACAGGGCCTCGGCACCAGGAAGGTTGAGAACCGCTGGTCTAAGACAAGCACCTGGTTCCCCCCCTTCCCGTTCTCTCCCCTACCCCCTTGCTGCCCATCTGAACTGAACTGCAGCCCCTGCCTCCCCACAGCCCTGCCACAGCCCCTCGGGGGCACCGGGCCTGACCTACAAAGGGTTGCTCTTTGATTAAGAATGGCTAGGTTCCTCTTCTAGCGTAACTGATTGCAGTGATGGCCTGTGAGGCAGCTGGGAGAGGGTTTCGGCATTCATTAGTGGGGGTTGGGGAGGAGAGTGGGCGGGCAAGCTCTCTGCTCTCTACCAGCCACTGGTCTGAACCATAACCCTGAGTCCTCCAGCCACCCAGCCACCTGGGGTCCATGCTCAACTCCCTAAGGCAACCCCACCTCAGACCTCTGATCCCGAGAATACACATCAGCTCAGCGTCCTGGGACCCAGGGAAGCGTCCGTTCCCGGGAGAGCTAGAAATCTCCCATGTGCTCTGGGGGGTCTGGGCACGCCCCCCAGGCTGCAGCCCAGGAGAGGGGGGCTGCCACCCAAACCCTCTACCCTATTCTCCCTGCCAGGACCTGTGGGTGGTATGGGGTAGACAGCAGCTTCTCTGTGGGGCTGCGGTCAGTGCCAACTCCAGGAATGGCCTGGAGGAGGGAGGGTGAGGAGCTGGTGGCTGCTGGCCCGACGTGCACAAGCACGGCTGCGTGTCCAGGCTGAGCTGACAGGTGAGGGAGGGCAAGGGCAGGCCCCGCTTTTCTGATGGCTGTGGTGTCCCTGGTTTGGAAGCCGCGCGGTGAGGCTTCTGTCCACCTGAGGATTTATACAGGGTCCCTTTGGGGCAGAGGCTGTCATGGTCCTGGGGCATCTCAGGGCCCAGAGCCTGAGGAAGAGCCCAACTTCATGAGCAGAGTCCAGAGCCAGGGCCCCTCGCCCACCCCGTCCTTCTGTGCCCCCTGGACCCAGCTGGCCTGCACAGTGCCCTCAGATCAGGTGCCCGGTCTGCAGCCAGCAGAGGCCAAGAAAGCCAGCCCCTGCCTGTCGCCCAGCCCTTGCTGCCCCACCACCAGCATCGGGGACCCGGGGCTCGCCAAAGCCCGGTCTCTGAGCATCCAACCCTTGTCCAGCCCCAACAAGGCCCCGGAAGACGGCGTCTGGTGCCGGTCTCGAAGCATCCAGTGCTGTGTCCCTCAGGACCGGGCTGCTTCCCAGGCCAGCGGCGCCATGGCCAGCTCCCCTCCCTCCTTGAAGGCTGAGCGCCCACCCACAGAGCAGGCCTCTCCCTGCAAATGTAAGTTCAGGGAGCCATCCACAGGGCCCTCAAACACAGCGTCAGGGCCCTCAGCGCCGAAGCACCGCCCTACCCCCTGCCTCTGCCGCCTGCCCTGACCCGGACTGCTGAGGGAGTCCGGCACATCAAAGACTACCTGAAGGCAGAAGACACCGACTTCTCGGTAAGCTCCTGTCCTGGCGCATCGGGAGGCGCCCCTGCCCTGTGGGACGAGTGGACGCTCTGATGGAGGGAGTGGCTGGTGACAAAATTGAGAAACTGGACCCCACCCAGGCTGCCAGCTTTGGGCAACCCCCACCCTGACCTGCTCCCTCTTCCTAGACGGCCAGGTCCCTGGGGTGGAGCTCGGGCAGACGGCCCAGAGCAGCTTTGAAGCAGATTCTGGGGACACCCCTCTAGACTTCAGGACCGAGGCGCCGACAGGAGGGACCCCTAACCCCACCTGTGGCTGGCCAGCTGCTCCGTGTCCATCCGCAGTGCCCCCTGGGCCTGGCTCCCTGCCCACTGGCTCTGGGGAAATGATGTGACTTCCCTGGTTGCCCGAGCAGCCTGCACGCCATGGCGCTTTGGTCCCTGCCGGCCTTTCGTCCTCAGGATGGCACTCAGCAGCGAGAGGCAGGGAGCAGTGTGCCTCCGCACAGCAGGTCCTGGCGGCCTTTCTGTTTATAAGTGACCCGTGCACGCAGGTGTCCTGGAAACAAACAGCTCTGTTTAGGTTTGGTTTAAAACTGTCAGGACACCTGATTATTTTTAAAAATCAGAGCAAAAAATGGAAATGAAGGACCCATTTTTCCTCAGTGCTCCACAATGGGAGCTGAGCCCTGTCCTCGCTCAGCCTGTCTCACCCACTAGGGCTCAATGCCGCTTCTTTCCCAGTCCTTCAGGTGCCAGTGGGCCGCCCGGGACCCACTGTGAGGCGAAGGCCAGAGGTGGGTTAGGAGCCAGGACCTCAGAGCGGCCGCTCCTCCCACAGTCACTCTGCCTCAGTGTCCCCGTCTGCAGACAAGACGGTACTACTTCCTTCCAAGCCGCCGCTCACGCAGGTGCCGTGCTCGGCGTGCTGCGTCCATGGCCACCCTCTGGCCTTGGCATTCTGGATTCCCCCTGAGTCCTGGCCCCTCCCTCCTCCTTGTGCTCATAGCACAGGCTGTGCCCCACCCCTCGGGCTTAATGGACAGAGCTGAGAGACTCCATTGATCCCTGAGGGGCCACGGGCCCCCTGAGCAGCTGACTCCTGAGCACCCGCCCAGGAGGGGAGGGCAGTCAGGCCTCAGCTGTCACTCAGACACTGGGCCCCTGTCAGGCCTTGTCACTCAGGTGCTCCTGGCCCTTGTCCTGCGGCCAGGGGGTGTAAGCAGCTCTTTCTGGGCTCGATTGGTTCGTTAGAAAAATGGGGGTGCACAGGATGGCCTCCAAGGCACCCCTCAGCTTTAGCAAACCTGGAGCAAATTCCATTGTGAAGCAGCCTGGACCCTGATGTTCCTCCATGACACCCCCGGCCTCTGGGCTCAGGCACCCTGCCAGGCACAACACCAGACCTGTCTCCCAAGGCAGCCGTGATGTTGGCACCTTGAGGGTGTTGCCCCCTCTGAACCCAACTTCAGTGGACATGTGGCTTCTCGGCACCCCAGCAGGTGCACCCGCAGCCCTGGCAGCCTCGGGCAAGGATGGAAACCGAGACTGTCACGCAGAGCGCCGGGTTCTATGGGTTCTTGCGGCCTGTGAGATGCATGTCTGCATTGCAGGTGAAGGAGGACTGGAAGTACGTGGCCATGGTCATCGACCGTATCTTCCTCTGGGTGTTCGTCTTTGTCTGCCCACTGGGCACCGCTGGCCTCTTCCTGCCGCCCTGGCTGGCCGGATGATCTAGGGGCCCCTGCGGGCTACGCAGCCTCCGTGTTCTGCCCCTGCTCCCTGAGGCACTCTGCACTATACGGGGCCACGCACCTGCCAGATTGTCCCCTTCTGTCTGCTGCCTCCCAGGGAAGCCCATGTGGCTCAGGCTGGGACCTGCCCAGGAGGCAGCAGCCGGGAAAGGCTTGTTCTCACTGAAGGTGGCGGTGCTGCCTGAGCCCCCAGCGTATGGCCGCACTCTCCTCCCAGGTCCCAACCGTCCCCATGTCCCGGGCCACACCCTTGGCCCTCTCAGCCCCTGCCTCCTCCCTGTGGGATCCCAAGGGCCCTGCCTGTCCACCTGAGTGTGGGGACACCACCTGCCCTTGGTCCTTGGGCCTGCTCTCTTTGACCCCACAGAGGCCAGTCACAACCATACGAGTCTCACTTGCTAGGGCCTAAGCAGGGGTTTTATTTTATTTTATTTTATTTTATTTTAAAATATATTTATGTTGATTTCAGAGAGGAAGGTAGAGGGAGAGAGAGATAGAAACATCAGTGATGAGAGAATCATCGATCAGCTGCCTCTTGTACACCTCCTACTGGAGATGTGCCCGCAACCCAGGTACATGCCCTTGACCAGAATCGAACCTGAGACCTTTCAGTCCACAGGCCGACACTCTATCCACTGAGTCAAACCGGTTTTGGCTTGATTTGTTTTTGATGAATTCATGAAAACCTAAGTTTTGTGCCCAGAGGCCCTTGGGAAGTGGAGCTATTAGACCTGGTCCTCCTTGGAGGAGATTGGGGGGCAGGACCCGATGAGGAGAGACTTTGGACTTGGGGAGTTCAGATGTTTGCCTTCCCTGGGTCCCGGGGGATCCTGGGCAAGCTCTTTGCAAGGGTCATTGGTTCCCATGGCACTGGAGTTTGTGAGGACCTCTGAGTGTGGCCAGGGGAACCTCCACAGGCCTCTTGTCCTTGGACCCCTCTCTCCAACAGTGGGAGGCCAGCTCGCCAAAGGGCCTCTCTCCCACAATGCAGGGGCCCTCTGGCCAGAGGTGTAAGGGCTGCCCCAGAGGGAAGGTCCTGGGGGCCTAGTCTCACCCCAGGGCAGAGTGCTGGGTTCCACCCTGTGACCTCCTGACCCTGGCACCAGGGTCCTGGGTGCTGTGATGATTTGGAATCCTCAGTCTCCAAGTGGAGGTGGCAAGGACGCCATGTTCCCTTCCTGGGGTGGAGACAGCTGTCCCTGTTGTCCATGGTCCAAGTCCCTTCTGCAGGGCACCAAGGTCAGGGCAGCGGTGTCCTGCCTGGCAGGTGCCTGGGTCGCCAGGGCCTTGGGAGAAGTGAGTGAACAACTCAGTGAAGTTTGGAGCCGAGTGGGCCTTGTGGCAGAGGCCAGATTCCCTGGCGGCAGCTGGGCAGCAGTGCCATGCAGGAGCTGGAGGGGCTGCACCCTCACCCTGCACTGAGACAGGGACCTGACTTGGGCCAGAGGTCCTCTTCCCGAGAGGGGTGCAGACCCCGGAGTCTAAGTCCTGGTGCTCTCTCCTCCCGGCCCCTGGGCCATGCAGGCCCTACTGCCCAGCTCTGTTCTGCACCTGCTTCCTGGGGGTGTCGAGCATCAGTCCCAGGACCCAGGACAAGTGAGACTGAGCGGCGGGGCATCAGGGCGGTGGATTTCAGGTGTAAGTGCCTCCGTCTTCACATAAGCAGATTCGGCCGCCAGATGCACAGGCCCAGCACTGTCCTGGTGCTGGGCCCGCTGAAGATGTGTTTTCTGGGTCGCCAGGGATACCTCGTACAAAGCTTCTGGAATGGGACAAAAGGTATCAGGAAAGCACAGAAATAACCGAGTGGCATAGTCCCACCACAACAAACTAGCCCAGCCTGTCTGCCTCAGCGAATGGTTTCTTTCATGTAGGCTTACATAGGGAAAATGCATGATCTAAGCCCCGAGTGGGTGAGTTTTACTAAAATTTGACACCAAGGACCTAGGGCACCATTCCTCAGGCAGGATGCCAGCCTCCCCCTGCCCCCCAGGCAGTCCCCTTCTGCCCCCAACCTGGGCTTCTCCATCAGCCAGTTTCTGCTCCTGAACTTGGGTAAGGGCCCTCCTTGCTGCCTCCCTCCTCATGTGTTGAGACTCACCTGGTCCTGTCTCCTCCTCGGACAGTCCTGTTTCAGCTGTGAGTAGAGTTCTTCACCTGAATAAGTGAACACGGCTGTTTCTTGCCCACTTAACGACCTTGGTCTGGGTCTCTGCTGTGTCGTCTTCGTGGATTTCCTCTCTCTGCATCAACCATGTTTTGTGATGTTTTGACATCTTGGGGGCCTTACGGAGCCAGGAGTGGTGGACACTGCCCCATCCAGGGCCCTGCTCCCATTCCCCTCCCCTCAGCTCACTCACACACCAGGCCAGTATTTCCCATCCTAGATCGCAGGGGCCAGATGAGGAGGGACGGCCCAGTGCCCTGAGGCCCGCTGAGACTATCCTAGTTCGTCACTCCTAAGCTGTGTACCTGGCTGCCTGGCCCTCTCCTCGCACCCCCTGCCTCCGACCAAGGCCTGACCTCCCCCACACAGTGTGGCATACCTCTTCTCTCCGAAAATCAACAGGTTCTCTTCTCAAAGGCATTGGCCCTTCGGGACATCCCTCATCACCTTTATGAGACATGATGGCCCTGGCCCGCGTAGCTCAGTTGTTAGAGCATTGGCCCGCACACCCAAGGTTAGCAGGTTTGGTTCTGGTCAAGGGCATGTACCTCAGTTGCAGGTTCAGTCCCCGGCTCCAGTCAGGGTGCATGTGGGAGGCAACCAGTTAATGCGTTTCTCTCACATCCGTGTATCTTTCTCCCCTTCCCTCCCTCCTTCCACTCTCTAAAATCCAAGGAAGAAAAAAAAGATAAGTTGTGATGGGACCCAGAGAACTCACAGGTGCACACCTGTGTGGGGTCACTAGGTCACGGGGTGCCGAGGCTTCCCAAGTGGACACACTCCCCCAGAAGCGGCTGCCGGTTAGTGGTGGCTGGAAGTTGGCTCATTTTCTCGTGTGGCTTTAGAGGGTGTAAGTCCCCTATGTCTGTCCCACTGGGGGAGACTCTTCCCTTCGTGAGGATATTTTCACCGACTGTCTCCAAGAAAAGCTTTAATTCCGATGGGGCACTGTCATTCTTCCTGTCTATGGCTGTTGTTGGTGGGTCCTGTGTGAGAGAGCCTCGCCTCCCGGGGGCTTGGGGTGCAAGCCCCAAAACTTTTGAGCACTCCCACTGCCTTCTAGCATCGGGAACATTTACAGCTGTCACGTGTCGTTAGGGTGACCATGTTTTTCTTTTTTTATTAATCCTCACCCCATTGATTGTTTTAGAAGAGGGTGGGAGGGAGGGGAGGAGAAGAGAGAGCAATGATGTGAGAGAGACACATCGATTGGTTGCCTTCCGCATGCACCCTGATTGGGGCTAGGGATCAAACCTGCAGCCCAGGTGCGTGCCCTTGATTGGGAATTGAACCTGAGACTCTTGCAGATGGATGCTCTAACCACTGAGCACGCTAGCCAGGGCTCCCATGTTTTCTAATTGTTTTGTGCCTAGTGTAGACAAGGGCAGGGCATCAATGTTTCTGGTTCGAACCTCTAGCTGTTTCAAACCATTTGTTGAAAACACTGCCCTTCCCCAGTAAGATGCCTGGCCACGTGGCCCCTGATCTGCTTCCTGGTTTCTCACTTGTTGGTTCCTCTGGCCCGTGGGAGCAGAAAGCGTGCCCTAGCTTCTGATGTATTGGAGGCCTCCCTCCCCCACTCAGATGTGCCAGGGCCTCGCGCTGCCTGTCCCCCAGGCCCTCCCTCGAGCACAGACTGCTCCAGGCCTGCAGCCGCAGGGGTTGATAGAAGACCCCCAACAGAACCAGCGTCCTGCTGCTCGGCGTGCTGTGGCCCGGGAACAATCTAGAATTCCGGGCTGCTGCAGGCGCTGGTCTTCAGAGGGCTGAGCTCTTCAGAGCAGTCCTGTGCTTCCTGTGTGTTGGGCCCCGTGTGACTCCGTCCGTCCTTCCTTCCTGCAGAATGCACCTCGTGCCCTTGGACTGGGCCTCGTCACACAGTGAGGTTTTATGGGCTAAAGTCAGTGCTTTTCCTTCAACCCCTCCCGCCTCTGCCGTCCGGGGGCTCTCATTGTGTGGGGTTTAAAGTCTGTTTACTCTATCCTATGTTTTGTGTGAATGAATCTACATTTAAAAAATCAACCCAGTTTGGCATTCTGAGCCTTTTGATCTGAGATCATAAACTTCCTCTAATTCTCAAATCTTAAAAAAAAAACACAAAAAACTTTTGAGCACTCCCACCGGCTTGCTGGCCGCCCTGCCAGGAGCTGCATGCTGCCGCCTGGGTTGTGCTACGCCCTCCGTCTCCGGGCGGCCCAGCTGTGTCCGTGGTCACTCAGCCACCGGCTGGCTATTCTCCCGATTTGTGTTCTGCACCTCACTTCCCATTGCCTTTCCCGTGTTTTCATGCCATTGATGCCACGTCCCTCCGCAGAGACCCCGCAGGTGGTTACAGGCTTGGAGGACCGTCCTTCTCTCCTGCTCTGCTGTGCTCACGGGTGTTACACCTTCCCCGTGGAGTCCTCTCCCAGACCTTAGGAGCACTTCGCACAAGGAGGCGTGTTAGCAGTGGCAGGTGTGCATGGGAGGGTGTGTGTGCATGTGCAGATCTGTGCTGTGATGGCTTCACCAGGACCCCTGTACAGTGCTCCACTAGGCCCAGAAGGCAGCAGAGGTCCTACGCCCATGCAAGCCTCATTCCCAGGATGGTAGTTCCTTCCCGTGGTGACCATCCCAGCACTGGCCTGTGTGTCCAAATGGTTAGAGCATCTGTCCCAGCACCAAAGGATCTCGGGTTAGATTCTTAGTCAAAGGCATGTATCTGGGTTGCAGGTTCGAACCCCAACCCCAATCCAGGGTGTGAGAGAGGGAACCAACTGATATTTCTCTCTCTCTCTCTCTCTTTCTCCACGCACGCACTCCTTCCCTCCCTTCTACTCTCTGAAAATCAATGGACAGAATATCCTCAGGTGATTAAATAAAAATCAAGGTGCTGGCTCCTTGACCAAACACCCTCCAAGATCTTCTGGCCTTGCTCTCTCTGCACCCACATCCTCCGGCCTCGGAGGAGCCTGGGACTCAGTCCTGGGACGAGCCACGCCACCTTCAACCCCAACCCTGGCTTCCACTCGCCTCCCAGATGGTGCGGCTCACACTTCTGCCCCGTGAATGCCAGACTCACCAGCCTCCTCCCCCCACACACATGCTCCTCTTCACCACCTGCTGCTAGAGGCCTGGGCCCACTCTTCAGTCCGGGCCTGTTCTTGGGGTCCCCCCAACCAGTGGCTTAGCCAGCAGCCAGCCCAGCCAGCTCCATCTCAGTGGGCAGCAGGTGAGGTCCCCAAGCTGGCTCTCAGGCGGGCACAGCAGTCCTGCTCAGGAGCCTGTGGCGCCCAGTGCTTCTTGGGAGAACCCCGACTCTGCGAGCCCGGAGGAGCGCCCTGCTGACCGCTCCTGGCCGTGGGCCGGCCGTCCTGCCACGCTGGTCCCACCTGGCTGGCCCAGCCTCCGGCCTCTGGGGGCTGTGCCCCTGCTGGAGCCTCCTATCATCTCACACCCCACTGGGGTCCTGCCTCTACCCACTGTCCCCGTGGAAGCCCGTGGCCACTGTGCATGTAGGAACCCCCACCCCAAATTCTGCCTGGTGTTCAGAAAACCATTTGGTGTGGAATTGGCCCGAGGGCGCAGCTGGTGAGAGTTCTGGGTGGGCAGTGTGCTGGGAGGCTAGGGCGTGCTGAGACGCCCGGACGCAGACTCCACGTGGCCTCTGAGGGTGGCTGGGCACTGTTCTTAAAGCCCACCCTGCCCAGTGACCCAGCGTGTGGCTTAGGCTGAGGGCCTGGCCCGCAGTACTGAGCTCTGAGGCTCGGGGTGGGGGGAGGGGGGGCTGCCTGCCTCGGGGAAGGAGGGGGAGCCCCAAGGCAACAGGGAGACCGTGGCGTTGAAGGTGGGAGTCTGACTCCATTGACAGACGCACACGCCTCCCTATAATGAGGTTTATGTGGCCAAGGGAACGGTACAGAGGAGAGTGCCACCTCGCTGCGGTGCGCCCGTCTCAGCTGCTCACACACTCCGGCTCCTCTGGGACTCCAGGGCAGAGGTGAGGTCACTCCAGGTGGCAGGGAGAGCAGCCTGGCACGAGGGGAGAGAAGACCTGCAGGTTTGGGGGTGCAAGGGACACCTGACCCCCGGCAGCCTGCCCAGCCCCTCTGTCCGGTGAGCCCATCTGGGCCGTGAGCAGGGCAGAAACAAGGGGAGCCCTCTGCAGGACCCTGCCCTCGGCCAATGCTCCCCGGGTCCCCATTACTCCTGCCTGGCCCAGGTGTCCTCCCGGTGCACACCGGCCCCTCCCTAAGGTGGCCCCCCTGCCCCCCCAAAGCCCCGCACACCTCTGGTACCTCCTCTCCCCATGCCGGGCTCCCCTGCTCCTCCCCAGGATCCTGGAGCCTTGCTCCCCTGTGGCTGAGGGCTGCCCACCTGAGCCAGGGCTGCGGGTGCGCCTGAGGAAGAGGGGCAGCTGAGACTGAGGGCAGCGGTGGCAGCACTGCCGTTCTCTGGACCCTATGCTGACCCAGAGGAAGGTGAGCGCCTGGCAAGGCTGAAAGCTTGGGGCGGGGTCCCTGAGTCCCAACAGGCCCTGATTGTGGGCTCAGTGGCTGAGGTTCAGGGTGAGGTGGGACCGCCATGGGGCGGGGTCTTCATGAGAGTGCCTGCCAGCCTGGTCTGGGCCCTGGTGGGCAGAACCCCTCCCCTCCCCCCTCACAATGTCTCCCCTTCCCCCCCAACTCTCCCCATTCTCCCCATGGAGGCCCCGAGCTCCTGACTCTCAGTCCCTCAATCAGCCTCTCCATCCACCTCAGTAACCGAGCCATCCCCAGCCGGACGGGAGGGGTTGGGAGGTGCAGGAGAGGAGGAGAGGGGATGGAAGGACAGTGGTGGCCCTGAGCTCGGACTTCCTGGGAGAATGGGAGAGGGACCACTTTGAGGACTCTGGGAAGCCAGGCAGGCCCTATGTCTCCCCACCCAGCCAGCCCCAGGACGCTGCAGGTAGGGGAGCCAGTACCTCTGTCTTCAGGGTGGAAGCCACCATTTCCCCCTTCTCTGGGGAGCTGGGCCTCACTGGGTGTGACCAGGGGCCCAGGGGCCTCCAAGATGGGCATGGGGGCCTGGTACTCTTGTGGAAGAAGGAATCAAACTTCAGCACATGCGCTGTGGGGGGCTGGGGAATGAGCAGGGGGCTGTGGAGATGGGGAAGTCCCCCCTGCCCAGGGCTCCCCGGTGCCCATCCAGAAGAGTGGCCAAGCAGGGCTGGCTGCTGAGATGGGGTGCGGGACTCTGTCTGGAGTAGGGGCACTGAAGGCTTGGGGTCCTCACTCTGGATGGTGGACTCGCAGACGTGGCTCACAAGCTGGTAGATGGCGGCCAAGGACGGTGGCTCGCCCTGAGGAAGAGGCCACAGCAGTGACCAGGCTGCGGCCAGGGCAGGGGGGCGCTGCTGTCTCCATGCACAGGCAGTGCCTGGGCCCTCAACCCCGGCTCGCTTACCTTCTCTCCTCGCTCTCCCTTGGGCCCAGGCAGACCCTGAGTGCGAGGAAAAGGAGAGAGAAGTAAGCAGGGACTGGCTCCTCCCTCCCTCGCCGGACCCCGGCAGCCCTGATCCCTTGCAGCCTGGGGCTCAGGGTGTGGGGAGGGAGACCAGGCATTCAAGTCCCCACAGGGTGGGCACGATTTCTGCTCCTTGGAGGGTCAGAGGCATAAATCCCCCGTGGGCAAGAGACCTGCTTCTCAGATGGGTTCAGTGCCCACAACTGGGACCCCACCCCAAGGAGAACAGCCTTCCTGGCCCAAGCCTGCACAGCACATCCCTGTCCCTGCTCGCCAGCTTCCCCTGCCTCCATCTTCCTTGCTCCCAGAAAACTGCTGGAACCCCATCCCTCCCCGCCCCCTGGAGCCCACGGGCCCATGACCTGCCCCCCACCTGTCTATCTTGGGCCTGGCAGGGTTACCCCACTTTCCTTGCTGCAGACCAGCCTCAGCATCCCTTCCTGCACAGCACTCACTTCGCACAGGTGTGGGTTCAGGCCCCTGAGCATCAGTGACACTGAGTGTGCACACATTTGCCCCTCCACACACACACACACACACACACAACTGTCTGTTGAGCTGTCCAGGTGTGGAGAGGACTTACCGTGGGCCCCACAATCCCTGGGGGTCCTTGCTCCCCAATGGTCCCCCTGGCTCCCGCCATGCCTGGGTAGCCCTGCCGAGATGCAGAGGTCCAGACTGCAGCCCCAGCAAGTCTGGCCCCTCCTCCCTCTAGCCTGGCCTGCTCATTTGGGTCCCCACAGTCCTGGACCCAGACCAGACCCCGTGGTTTGCCCCCAGCTCCACAGGCCATGTTCCTGCGGGCTGTGCCTCACGTCCACCTCAGCTGGACAGCTCAGCACGCAGCTTAGGACCTCTGCTCAGAGCAGTTCCCAGGCACAGAGCTCAGCATGGACCGTGGGAATGGCCGGCTCGGGAGGGAAGGTGCTTCTGGGTGAGGAGGTCCCAGCCCCCCAGAGGCAGGGAGAAGGGGCTGGGGCCGCATCCCCAGCCAGGCCCACCAGGAGCGCTGGCATCTCCCTGCGATGTGGAATTGGGGTGCAGGTGTGACTGGGGCTTTCCAGGGGGGTGAGAAAGCCCCTCTCCAGCAGCCCTCCAGGGCACAGGACACTGCATGTTCAGCAGGGCCCAGGGAGGGCTGGCCCAGCAGAGCAAGGACTCCCAGGTCACCTCGTGGCAGTGACCACACTCAGTTCAGCCCCAAGGAACCAGGGGGTGTGGGTAGGGATGGACAGTGGGGGAGGTGGTGCCTACCCTGGGTCCAGGGGGTCCAGGCAGGCCAGCGGTGCCCTCCAGGCCTCTCATACCCTGATGAGAAAGGAAGGGCGGACTGGAAGGGGGCTCGGACCCCACACATCCCTCCCACGGCAGCCCACACCTGAGAAGGGGTACATGCTTTGAGAGCAGTGAGCTGGCCAAGGTCAGGCCCTGAGCCCACTCTGCATGGGCTGACGTTCCCCTCCCCCTGGTCAGGCCCTGGGTGGGGGCAGGATAGATGGGAGTGGTGAGAGAGAGGGGAAACCCCACCCACAGCCTCCATCTCAAGAGCCTCCCTGGAGGGCTTCTCTCCCACCTTTGGACCCTGGAGGCCAGCCTCCCCGGGGTCGCCCTGGTGGCCGGGGTAACCCTGGAAGAGAGCAAAGGTGCTGGTAAGGTGGGGCCAAGTCTGACCCAGAGCAGGCCCTGTCCCCAAGACCCTCCCCCCACTACCTGCAGGCCCGGGAGTCCATGGTCCCCCTTCTCTCCTTTGATCCCTGGCGGACCCTGGAGGGGAAA
The DNA here is from genome assembly GCA_963924515.1 of Vespertilio murinus. Taxonomy (NCBI): domain Eukaryota; kingdom Metazoa; phylum Chordata; class Mammalia; order Chiroptera; family Vespertilionidae; genus Vespertilio; species Vespertilio murinus. The sequence continues at coordinate 89,151,006 of OZ004709.1, read as the reverse complement.
TGTAGACTGAGCCCCAGGGCAGAGGCTGAGGGGGCCTGAAGCAGCGAGCGTGGGGCAGTGGAGAAGGGTAGGGAGGCAACACCTACCACAGGTCCCTGGACAGTTCGGCCGTGGGTTCCTGGTGACCCCTGCTGACCTCCAGGACCTTTGGGTCCGATCTGTCCAGGTGGCCCGGGCTCTCCCTGGAGACACAGGTGAGAAGGCACCGGGCTGTGCCTGCAGCTCCCCTGGTACCGTGTCTGCAGCACCCTGCCTCTAGCCGGCCTGTGGTACCCAGACCAGGTTCACAGAGGTCTTCAACCCACGGCCACCCCTGGGGTTCCTGCTGCAACCCCACTCCACAGCCAGGAATGGCCTGGGCCACTTCCCCAGGTCCCAGAGATGGGGAGCAAAGCAACCCAAACACCAGGACACCTCACTACAATGTAAGCCCAGACCTCGAAGGGGCAGACAACACCAACGCTATTTAAACTGAGAATGTATGGGGAAATGCTTTTAAATCATTGTTTTGTGAATTAAGCATATCAATGCACCAAACTCCATAAAGAAGAAAACAAATCTCTGAGTGTGAGTGTGAAAATCAGCGACCCCATAAACTGTCACTCCCAAGCCGCACCCAGTGTGGACTCCTTCCCTCACGCTGACCACCAAGACCCGGATGACAGACCCAGGCGCGTGGCCTGGAGGGAGGAGCCCTCCTGGGAGGCACCTCGCTCCCGGGTGGAGCCCCTCCGGCTGGTGTCGGACCGCGTGAACTCCCTCCTGTGCTCTGTGAATGTGTTGGGGTCCTCCCCCGGAAGGTAGGATCCAGGCCCCCCAGGACTCCCTGCCACTTACCCTGGGCCCTGGGAAGCCCTGCTGTCCTGAGGCTCCATTCCTGCCAGGGGGGCCCTGCAGGGGCACAGGCAGGGCTGAGCCAGCATGGCCCTGGGACCCGGTCCCGCCCTTGGGGAAAGGGAAGGGGCTTCCGTGCCGCTGCCAAGGTGCAGCCTCAGGGCAGGCGGCCTCCCTGGGGAGGGCTGCACCCAGGGCACAGCCAGTGCTCATACACCTGCCTTCCCACTGCAGCGGGCCCTGGAGCCTCCCTCAGGGGGGTAGGGGGACCAGACCTGTCCCAGGTGGGGGTCACGACCCTGCTGCAGGCCGGATGGTCCTGGGATCCACCTCAAACAGGGAAGATGGGACATGCAAGGTCCCACACCAGAGGAGGGGAGGTTGGCTGGGAAGAGGAGCCAGGGGGAGGAAGGGGCTTGCCAGGAGGGGTGACAGGCAGCAGGGAGCCGTGTACAGTGCACTCCAGGGTGCTGGGTCCAGGCTCGCAGCTGAAGGGTGTGGGAGCCACCCCATCTGCCAGTGGCAGCAGGTTTCCAGGGAGGGGCTGCTGGACTCACTGGAGGCCCTTGGGGTCCCGGGGGCCCAGGTGTCTGCGAGGAGCAGGTGCAGGCGGGAGGGAAGGCAGGGCAGGTCTCTCCATCTTTCTGGAAGAAAGGAGCCCATCGTTAAATGGACCCTCTCCCAGCTCTTGTCTGACACTTGGAGGCTGGAGGTGAGGGTGGGGACCTGATCCTGGGGGCTGAGCCCAGGCTGCCCAGCACACGCCTCACTGCCACGCAGGCCCCAGCATGGCCAAGCCGGCAGGGTGTCAGGGGAGTCACAGATAAGGGGAGTGGTCCTGAGGACCGGCTTTCCACCACCCAGCAGCTGGGACCTTCCTGGCCAGCTCCAGCCTGCTTTGTCACCAGGGCCTCCAAGATGCTCCCCAGAAGCCACTTCCTTCAGGAAGCCTGACCAGATCTCTCCCAGCACCTTGATGACCTGAACAGCCAGCCTACCCCAGACTCTGTGGCACTTGCCCACCTACCAATGCAGGGAGCTCGCAGCACCTGTCCTCCTCTGCCCAGGTGTCACTGCACACGATCTGCAGCAGCTGCAGCTGGAGCTAAATCAGGGCAGAGCTCGGTTGGCCAGATATGGCTCAGGGCAGGAGGGGCTGGGGATCTGCTGGCCCTGAGCGGCCAGCAGGACGAAACCAAGGCTCACCGCAGCCGAGCTGCTCCGGGGGCCCCGGGCCTTGGCCAGCCTCCCCAGTGTGACGAAGCCTGTGGCAGGAGGGCTGCCCGCTTCCCCGAAGGGCCTCTCGGCCACCTTCCTACAGTCCACATAGAGCCGGACCTTGGAGCGTCCCACGGCCACGTGCACCTGCAAGACACCACAGAGGTTCCCCACAGCCCTGTCCAGGTGGGAGGATAAGTGCCCATCACTGGGGCCAACCTCCCGCAAGGCTCTGGGCCCCCACCCCATTGTGGGGCCTGAGTTCCCCCTCTGTGGGACAGATGAAGCGCACCCACTCGGGCCCTTCTAGGACTTGCAGGAGCGGAGAAAAGGGCTGGGGTGCTCTCCAACCAAATAAAGGATGGGCCCACATCCTGAGAGCCCAGGGGAGTCTGCTCCAGAACTTGGGGGGCACTGGAGATTCTTAGGTGGGAGAGGCACAGGCTTTGTCTGTCTGGAACCTTCCAGGACCTTGTGGAAGCTCCCGAAGAATATCCTCCTCACTTCGGGCAGGTCAAAGGTCACCTCCTGCAAGGCCATCCTGGGGTCGTGGCTGAAGTAGGTCAGGGACTTTCTGCCTGCTATGGGGCAGGTAAGGAGTGCATGAGACCCCACCCCACCACGCAGGGGGTGGCGGCCCCATGGCCAGTGTGGAGAGCAGCCCCGCCTCCTGATGGTCAGAAGGACCTCGCTCAGGGTCGTCAGCCTGGGCCCCCCCCACCCTCTCGACTGACCATCCAGCAGGACTCCCAGGACAGGGTGGAAGTCCTCAGCTGTCATCTGCCACAGCGCAAAGGCCTCGCGGGGCGTGTCGGGGAGGAGGCGCAGGAGGAAGACAACGGTGTGCTCAGGCGGGAGGGCTGGGTGGATGTCGCTGTGGGGGCACAGGTGGGGGGCACCACAGGCCTGAGAGGGCTGGGGTCTGGAGGGGCCACAGCTATTCCCCGGGGCCCAGACCCACGGGACCAAGATCTCTCCTGACTCAGTTTCGCCATGCGTAACAGGGTGTGAGGAATAGAATTCCCTCCCGGGGCTGTTGGGAGCTTCAACCAGAGGTGCCCAGGGCTGAAGGGCCACTCCATCCCAGCCAGCGTCACGGTGCCGTGTCCACACCCAGGCCATCCCACCGCCTGCTCGCCCACCTGGCTCGGCGTGTCAGCTGAGCATCTCTGAAGAGTGTGAAGGTCCTGGTCGAGCCAAATGCAGAGGGTTCCATGGCCACACCCCGGAGGGAGGCGTACTCCCTCTCCACGAGCCCGAAGGCCACCATGAGGTCAAAGCCTGGAGTCATGGGGGGGAGACACAGGGACAGGCAGGCAGGAGGCGAAGAGAAAGAAAAGCAGGTGTCAGGTGCAGGGCAGGGGAGCCAAGAGGACACCCAAGGCCAAGAGCTCAGCGCCGAGATGGGGTGTGTCCACCTTCTTCCTGCTGCCGGCCCGGCCTCCCCAGGCGCTGTCTGTCCCGGCCCACAGTCACAGGTGCCCAGCGGGGTCTCACCACCCACCAGATAGCCATGCGGAGCACCTGCCACTCCTTCACTTCTGAGCGCACCAAGTGGGGGTGATGCTCACCCTACTGGGTGCTCAGAGCCTGGGTGGGAGCACAGGAGTGACCAGCCCACCTGCCCCACTTCTGGCCACAGGTAGGCCCACCTGCTTCGGGGTCTGAACGGCGCAGCCTCACTGCTCACTCTCGGGAGAGCCCAGAGAGACTCGGCCATCAGGACAGGATGGGCTTCCCTCCCTGACAGCCACATGCAGCTGTGGGGGGTCTCACCACCGGTGACTGGGCAGCTCCTCCCCCACCCAGAGCTTGGTCAGCAGCTGCCTGGCCTCTGCCCACCGAGTCCTAGCTATGACCTTGGACAGTGACCTTGCACAGGCCTCAGTAACTTCCACTGTGAACCCTCTGTTAAAGTGTGGGCCCGCCTGCATGGTGCCCTCCACTGTTCCCAGCCCTTTCCTAGAGGACCCGAGAGGAGGGGGGACAGCTGGGGGTGGGGAGCGAGAGCGTCAGTCTCAGGACAGGACCCACCTGCAAGGGAGCCATCTGGGTGGAGGGCTGGGCAGGCTGCTGAGTGGCGACAGGGAGTCAGGGTCAGCGGGGCAGGACCCCGGGCAGTGGGCCTGCCCTGCAGCCTGCAGCCCAACTGCTGTCCCCCCTTCTCACAGGCTGGTGGGCCTGTCCTGCGCCTCAGGGAGGGGAGAGACAGGGTACTTCCACCCAGAAGGCAGCACTCCCCAAGGTGCTCCCACCAACAGCATCAGCCACCCCGATGTCCCAGTGACAGGGCCAGGCAGATGCCTAGTGTGCGGACACGTCCACCGGGTGCACGCCGTTCAGGCTGGCGCAGACGTGGTCCACTGTCAGGCGCTTGGAGCGTTCTGGGGGCGTGAAGGGCGCTGAGTGCAGCAGCTGTCCACTGAGCAGTGAGCCCCTGACCCCAGAGGCATTCAAGCCAAAACTAGAGGAGCCATGGAGGACACAGAGGGAAGCTGAGGGGACCAGGCTGGCCTGCGGGCCTTGGGCTCCCAGCAGAGTCTGGGCCTGTTCACAGCACCAGCAGACAGCACGGCGGTCCCTCCCGTGGGCCTGGCCTGCAGGGTGGGCCCAGGAACACTGGCACTGCGTCCAGGAACTGGCACCCCTCTGGTCATCTGCCATGGCCTGTCTGTCTGCGAGCAGCCCTGTGGGCAGACGGCTGGCCTGACCTCAGGACAGACACGGGCAAGGACACGGTCCCCAGCTCTGGGCCTTGGGGATGAGGGGCTGGCCAACCAGTGGGAGCTTTGCTGTACAATGAAGAAATCTTCATACAAAAACCCAATTCCCTTCTGCTGTGTACTGGCAGCGACAGCCCACCGCCTGGGGAGGCCTCCAGAGCGGCCCCGCAGTTCTGGGCACTGGGGGCTGCCCAGGGCCCAGGGTTGTGTGCCCACTCACCCGTGTGGCCTGTAGCAGTCACTGCCACACTCTCCCCTGCTCCATACACCGCGGAGACCAGGACCCTGTACTTGGTGGCTGCCAGCAGGTCAGGGAGCATCACATGGCTCCTGGGTCCTGGAACAGAGACCTGGGAGGCCCAATCCCTGAGCCACCCACCACCCAGCACCTCTGCTCACCAAGGCACCTCAGCTCCTTTGTCTGTGTCTCGCCACAAAAGCATGCCTCCCCCTGCCACCAGGCCCCAGGCTCCCGGCTCCACCAAGACTCACTGATTTTTCTGGTCCAGAGCCCGAAGCCAGCGTGTACGTGAGCCGGTAGTGGAGGACGTGGCCAGTGGGGGGCGTCCAGCTGACCAGTAGGCTGTTTGGTGACTCAGAAGTCAGGGTCAGGTTGGAGGGTGGGCTCCAGCTGACTGAAAGGCAATGGGGGGTCAGCAAGAACGGGATCAAAAGGCTCCCACACACTTTGTGGCACTACTTCCCACACCCAACCACACCTCCCTACTGCCCCATAGCTCCCCTTCACCTCCCCAACATCCCACCCCCTACCTTCCTACTGCCCCATAGCCCCACCCCTCACCTCCCCAACATCCCACCCCCCCACCTCCCTACTACTCTATAGTCCTACCCCCTCACCTCCCCAACATCCCACCTCCCTACTGTCCCATAACCCCATCCCCTTACCTCCCCAACATCCCACCCCCCACCTTACTACTGCCCCATAGTCCCACCCCTCACCTCCCCAACATCCCACCTCCCTACTGCCCCATAGCCCCACCCCTCACCTCCCCAACATTCCACCCCCCACCTTACTACTGCCCCATAGCCCCACCTCCTCACCTCTCCATCACCCCCACCCAATGGCCTCCATTACCCCACTGCGCCCTCCACACCAGCACCACACCCGCGAACCTGCGACCTTGGGCAGACAGGGCCACAGGTCAGCTCTGAGACCACGTGAGCACTGTGCCCACCAGGTGACTTGGACCCTCGGCCACCCTGGACACCTGCCTGGAAGGCCGTGGCCTTGGGGGACTGCCTGTGGGTGATTCTGGGAGTGTGGGGCCCTGGATGGTAGGGCTGAGGCAGTCTGGGGTCCCTGAGGCTGCACTGTCCCCTTAGCTGAGGGGTCACCTACGGGGGCTGTAGTGGAAGGACACGGGGTCGCTGTAGGCCCCATCCCTGTAGTAGGCCAAGATGGTTATCTCGTGCTCCAGGTGCCCCCCGAGGCCGGGTAGGACAGCCGTGCGCAGGCTCCCTGGGACAGAGATCTGTGGAGAGGAGGGCAGTGTCTGCCTGGGCTGGGCAGGCAGGTCCCGAGATGCCACGCTAGGTGGGAACCTAGGAGCTGGGGTGGGCAGGGTCTTCTCTCTCACGTACCTCATGGGCCTTCCCATCCCCCAGAGGCGTCCACTTGATCTGGTAGACCAGCACGCCGGATACCGCTGCAACCGCCCACGCCAGCTGGACCTCCCCCCCAGGGAGCTGTGTCACGGACAGCTGGCTTGGGCTGGGGACTTTCCCTGGAAGAGGGCAGGGAGATGGGCTGGATGGCAGGGCCTGCACCCCTCTTGGTTGACTCATCAAAGGCCCTCATTGCCTGTTAAGGAGGTGTCGCTGGCATGAGTCATACTTGGGGGCCGAGGGGACCCCATTCTCCACATGGGGGCTGTGCCCACATTCCCATCCTCCTTGGAGGACTCATGTGTGGTCAGGTGGCCGGTCATGGTGGAGGAGCCGCCCCCGGGGTAAAGGCGGGTGACTCGGATGGTGTAGGTGGTGGAGGAGGAGAGAGGGCCCAGAGTGACTGAAGTGGCATTGCCAGGAGCCTCCATCTGCGAGGGGGGGGGGGGAGGGCGCCACAGGGGCAGGGCCGTTCACCCACATAATGGCAGGGCCTCCTGTGGCTTCCCCGCCCCCCAAACAGCACAACAGCACCCCAACCCACGCCTCATCAGGGCTGCCATTCACAGTCATTCCTTGCTTCACACATGTCCCCCCACCCCTGCCAGGTTGGGGCTCCCAACGGCGGGGACAGTGTCAGTGCTCTGTGAATACAGGGGGCAGCTGGAGTGCTGGGCCCTGTAATGACGCTTCAGCACCCTGGACACCAGGTCCCCCAGTGACCTCACAGGATATCAGCCTGCTCTCACCTGCCCCGAGTGGCTGCCCTTGCTGGACAAGTAGCTGACCCTGAACAGCTGCACTGGCCTCAGGGTGCCCTTCCAGGACACACGGGCCGAGTCATGGCTCACGTCTGAGAAGGTCAGGGGTCTGGGGGGTGCCAGGGGAGCTGGGAATACAGCAAGGCTTCAGGGACCAGCCGCTTCCCTCACCCCCCCCCAAGTGAATGGGAAAAGCATGGGCAATGTCCAGGCCAGTGGGGCCACTAGACAGGGACTCCACCCCGTAGAAGGCCTTTGCCCACTGGTGGGTGGCAGACTGGGGAGGTGGGCACTTACGGGTCCTGGCGTGGATGCCCCGAGCCTCACTGGCCTGTGCACCTTGCAGGCTCTGCACCCAGATGTCGTAGTCCCTACCTGGCTCCAGGCTTCCCAGCAGCACCTCTGGCTCTGCAACCCTCACCTGGTGGGACACTCCATTGGCCCCTGTCCACCTCTCCCCACCCCATCGGCCCAGCTGCCTTCTCCACCCTCTGCCACGCACCTCTCTGCCCTTCTCCTTGCCCTTGGGGAAAACCAGCGAGTACCGCACCAGGTACTGGGTGGCCCCCGCTGAGGGTTGCCAGGTGAGGCGGATGGTCCTGGGAGTCACTGTGGCCAGGGCAAGTGCCTGGGGTGGAGGCAGAGGCACTGGAAGAGGGGGCATCACAGGAGAAATCATACCACAGATCAGGGACACAGGCTGGAGGACAGCCCTGCGGGCACACACAGACAACTCCCGTCTCTGTCCCCAAACTCCACCCTGGGCCAAGCTGCCAGCTCACAGCTCTGGGGAGACTCTGGTAGGCTGCTGCTGGGGTGGGAGAGCCATGGTCCCCACGGGGTAGACAGCCCACAAGGAAGCCAGAGCAACTGGCCACATGCTGCGTGCCCTGGAACAGAGGGGAAGGAGCAGCGCGGGGCTGCACTGTGAGCTGAGGGGCGAGGTTTCCGTTCTAGAGCTGACAGTGGGGTCAGCGCATGACTCCATGGACACCTCTGTGCACACTTCCAGGGCAGAACTGCAGGTGCCTCACTGCGTGGGGAAGGGCTCAGGGCAGGCCCACTGCTGCAGCCGGCAGGGGCCGGCGGCTCCAGAAACATGTGAGCAGTGACAGTACTGTCTGGCTGTGGTGAGGCACAAATGACATCCATGGTACTCAGAAGAGAACACTGAGGGTCAGGGAGGCCCAGTGACTGCCTCTGTCACACGGCAAGTTGGGAGTGGTGCCCCACCCTGGATTAAGACTAAGACCCCTAACTGCCAGCTGCCCTGCCCACCTGTGGTCACCAGGCCCTGCAGGCCCTCCCCCGCCCCCGCCTCGTTCACGGGGAACACGGACAGCAGGTACTCCGTGCCGGAGGTCAGGCCATGCAGCTCCACAGATGTGCGGGGCCCGTCCACCTCCACCTGAAACAGGGGGAGCCTGGCTGGAGCTGGCCGAGTGGGCACGGGCAGGGCGGGTCAGTCCTGGCTTCCTGCCAGCTCCGTCCCAGCTCCTGGAGCAGAGCAGCTCCTGGGCACCAAGCAGGCACAGGGGGCGCGGCACCTGCCCCTGCTGCTCACTGGCCACCTGAGTGCCCTGAGGGCTCGGCTTCGGCAGGGCTGCCTGCACGCTGCCCTTGCCCCACATTGATTCCATCCTCCCGGGTCTGCATTTCAGGCCCCACTTTGCAGGGAAAGGAGGAAGGCACTCTCACCTCCTGGGGGGGCCCACCCCTAGAAGGCCGCCACACCACCAGGTACTTGAGCGGCGGTTGCAGGGCTGGAGTCCAGGACAGGTGGACGCTGGAGGAGGTCACCTGGGTCAGGACAAGGCTGGTGGGAGCGGAGAGGGGGTCCAGGGCTGGAGTGGCTGCTGCCGGTTGAACTGAGGGAAGCAGGGCAGATGGTCAGCAGCCCAGCGGCACTGGCTTTAGAGGCTCTTCCTACTCTCCCCGGTGACCACTTCCAGAAAGAACTGGTGCTCCCCTGGTGGGAGCTGCAGATCCACACAGGGCCAGGGGGAAGGGGTGGGAGAGTTTGGGGGAGTCCTTCCAGGGAAGGGCAGGGCCTGGCCAGGCTGCAAGCATAGGTGACCTGCCCTGGAGTCCCCACCTGACAGCTCACCTGGGCCCAGACTTGGGCTCCTGCCCTGGACCTGCTGGCAAACGAGGCGGCTGAGCAGGCCGGCCAGTGTGCTGAGCTGGGGGAAGTCCTGCACGCTATGGACGGTGATGTCCAGCGGCGGGGACGCCAGGAGCCTCAGTTCAGCCTCATCAGCATTCTTCACACCTGCCCGCGGGCCAGAGAATGGGAAGGGCCCCCTGCCACAGCTTGCCATCAGTCCCCCAGCAGGTTGAGAGGCCGTCCTGGTACCCAAGACTCCACAGGCCCTAGGACTAGGTCACCTAACAGGGCCCCAGGAAAGATGTCAGCTGGGGTTGGTACAGAGGTGAGGCTGAGCGGGGATATGTTTACAGATGTGCAAACTGACTCATGCCCCTCTGCTGTGACTGCAGCCTCCCTGCAGGGGCCCGCGGTGCTCAGAGCCTGGCGTGGGCACTACCACAGCCCCCAGAGCAGGAATGGGTCCTCCCATTTTGCAGACTCAGTGCTAAGGCTCAGAGAGGCCAGGGGACTCCAGCCCCAGAGGGGGTGGGGCAGGTGTGCAAGCTCCCACCTGCACGGCTATGAGAACTCTGCCGAGACCTAGCTGCTCACCCACAGCAAAGATGTCGACATCCAGGCTCCTGAGGATGAGGCCAGCAGCACGGGCATCGTCTTGGGACTTGCCATCTGTCACTAGAATCACCACCTTGGCTGCCTCTGGACGGGGACCTGCTGCAGGCTTCAGGTTCTGCTCTAGCACGTGGGTCAGGGCCAGGCCTGGGAGCAATGAGGAGAAAGTGCGGGGCCTCCACCACCCGCTCACCCTCCTCGCCAAACAGCTCCTCCAGCTGTCGGCCCCATGCTCTGCCACCATGTCAGTCCTGGACCCTCCAGACTGGGGCATCTGCAGGGCAGGGACATCTCCCTACCCTCAAAGGCAGGGAGGCCTTCAGTGTGGGAACAGGGAGGAGACTGTGCTGTGGAGACATCCTCAAGGAGATGCTTCCGGCAAGGCCATGACCGCACCCACTGGCAGCCCCTTCCAGAAGCTTCTGTCTACCGGAGGAGCCACTCACTTTCAGCAAGACCACCCACCAGAAACCACATTCTGGCCAGAAAGAAATGAGGTTGAGCACGGCCTGTGTGACTCAATGGTTGAGCATCAACCTATGAACCAGGAGATCATGGTTCAATTCCCGGTCAAAGTTCATGCCTGGCTTTCAGGCTCCATCCCCAGTAGGGGGCATGCAGAAGACAGCTCATTGATGATTTCCTCTCATCATAGATGTTTCTATTTTCCTCTCCTTCCTCTCTCTGAAGTTAAAAAAAAAAACTTTAAAAAATAAATGAAGGTGATTTGCCATTACAAAGGTGAGAGTGGGGTCAGCTCCACCCAGCACTGGGCTTGTCTTCTGCACAAATCTGCAAGACTGGGAGGGGCATGGAGGGAGGCAGGTGCATGGAGGGAGGCGGGTGCTCAGGGCAGCATGCAGGGAGGGGCTGCAGGGGGCAGACCTGTGAATGTGTTTCCCCCTCTGTAGTGTAGGCTGTTCACAGCTGCCAGCACCTCCTCCTTGGTGCTGAAGGTGTTCAAGTCCCACTCAGTCTTGGGGTCTCCACTGTATTGAGTCAGGCCTGAAAAGATGGGTGCCAGGCGTGGCTGCTAGAGTACTGGGCGGAGGCGGGATGCACACAGCCTGGCTTCCTGGGGTCACTAGGGAGGACACATGCTTGAAAAACCCTTGTTTCAGGAGGGGGAGGCAATGGTAATATATGTAGACGGATAATAATTTAATAAATAAATATTTTTTAAAATAAATAAATAAAAATAAATATTTTTTTAAAAGGAAAGAAAAACCCTTGTTTCCACACAGGATTTGCCAGAATGTCCCCCTAGGAGCCAGCTGTCCCATCAGTCCAGCTGGGACCCCCCCACCTAGCTGGTGCTGCAGGCCACACCAGCCAGCAAAACGCTCTCCTCCAGCCCCTGGTTCACTTCACGCCTGCTCGGGGATCGAAGGAGAGTCTGAGGATCATCAGGCTGAGGTCTCAGGGCATGGGCCAGAACTCACCTACTTGGACTTTATCCGGCCCAATCTCAAATGGTTCAATGATGCTGGCCACGAAGTCTTTGACTTGCTGGAAGTGACTGTGGCCAATACTCCAAGACCCGTCCACCAGGAAGATCATGTCGGCAGGTGTTGGGGGCATGCAATGGAACTGGAGGCCAGCTGGTGGGCAAGGAGGGAGAGGTGTAGACAAAGCCCTGCAGGGTGTAGACAAACACCCACTGCAGGCCACCAAGCTGCTCTGATCTGGGCTCCAGCCACTCAGGATCTCCTTCTCTGGGGTTAGTGAGGGGCTGAGCCACAGGGATTCGGCCTCTGGCTGAGTCTTGGGGGACAGGGCCTCCAGAGGTGTTTGGATCTCACCAGACTTGGGATACCGCGAGTGGACCTTGGGCCATGGGGTCAGCTCCTCCAAGCCCGTCAGAGAAGGCTAATGAAGCCCCGGGAGCTTTGCGCCTCTGCCCACCAGAAGCCTTGGCAGGGCTGGTCACTGTGTGCTGTCCATGTGAGGGCTGCTATTGGAGATCAGCCCTCCACCACACACACACACACACACACACACACACACACACACACACACACAGAGAGAGAGAGAGAGAGAGAGAGAGAGAGAGAGAGAGAGAGAGAGAGAGAGAGGCTGACACCCAGGCCCAGTGGGCAGACGTTTCCAAGGTGGACTGATTGACTGACTGGAGTGGGTGTGGTCAGCACCACGGACAGCTCCATTAGCCTGCGCTGGCCTGAGGCCTCACCCCTGGCCTAAGGGCTTGTCCTGAGGACCCAGGAGCTCGGAGACAAAGCCCAAAGCCTTGTGATCCCAGTCTGGGGTCTGAGGCTCCGAGTTTTGCAGAGAGACAGCACCTCCAGGCTGAGCCCAGAGTCAGGGCCAGATGCCATGTGGAGGCTCCTGAGAAGGCAGGTGTGGTGAGACCATCTGAAGAGGGAGGCACAGCACTGTGTGCAAGACCGTGTGCAGAAAATGGCACACCTGCCCTGCGAGCCACGGCAGCGGAGTCCTGGCTGCTTTACCTGGTTTCTCTCTGTTTCCCGTGGACATCCTGGGGCGGCTGGACTTTTCTGGGCTGAGCTGAGCGGGGGCCGTTCCCCCGGGGCCTCTGGGGGAGTGTTGATCCTTGCCAGGAAGTCCTGGGGAAGGTCACAGCTGTCACTTCTCACCTGCCACACAAGGCTGGGGGGTACCTGAGGTGTCGGGAAGATGGGACCAGGCACTGGGGCCCTGAGGACATCCCAGTGAATGATCTGCCCTGTGGCTTTGAGTGAGCCCCAGAGAGTGGCTAGAGAGAGTGAGGTCAAATATCAGGAAGAAAGTTATGGCCACATGCAGAGAAAACATGAGATGCTGGATTCCCCTCCCCATAGCAACTTACCCTCACCCCACCTGGACCCACCCAGAGTGGGTGGGTCTTGGCTTGGGGCCAAGATGACTTGTGGGTCAGGGTCTGGACTCCCCATGTGGGAAGATGTGGGCTCCAGAGCTGCCCCCAGCAGCCTCCAGCTGCTCCTGCTCACAGAGTGACTCCTCAAATCCTTGACTGCAGAGATGCAAGGGGTTGTCAGGACCCTACCAAGTAGCAGAGGCCTCGGGGGGCCGAGGGCCTGCCCACACAACCCTCCCTACAAGGGCAGATCCAAGGCTCCATGGGACCCCAGCCCCATGGGAGACAGGCGGGGTCAGGAGTTATAATTAAGATTCCTGGGTGGCCTCATGGGGAGTGGAGCTCAAACACAGGCCTAGGCTGCCAGCCCAGAAGCATTGCCACGGCTCAGCTGTAGCCTCCTTGCCACACACTCACCCCCAGAGACAGGAACCTGCAGGGGGAGGACCTGGTGGACTTACTCACAAACTCCTTCTGAGCCAGCAGGATGTTCCCTGAGTGGATGAGCTCAAAGATCTGCAAGGTGTACCTCTTAGAGGGGCTCAGGCCCCCCACTGTGGCCTTGGGGGTCTTGGTGGTCAGCATCACCTCCTGCTCCATGTCCCCTGGGATGGGGTTGGGAAGAACTGTTGAGGCCAGCAAAGTGCGTGTATATGTGTGTGCCCACATGGGTATCCCGTAAGTGTGGATGTGTGTGTCCAGGCTCCTCTTCGTTCTGCACATACACTGCGCTGCTCAGGCCTTGGGGATGCTGGACTCCTGGTGTGTTAGTATCAGCTATTCTCACACGCACCCTGTCCTGCAGCCCTGTCATTCTTTCTTCCAGCCCAGCTGCACCCCATCTGCTACAGTGCTAGACGCAGACTTCACTGAGCCTTGGACCTGAGAACAAGGTCCACTCCCATGTGCCTGCACACTCTTTCAGAAGCTGAGCACCTTTCCCAGGGAGAGCATGACACAAATAGCACGTGGGCAGCATTCACACATCAGCTCACAAGCACTGCCTTTGCCCATGGCCCCACACCAGCTCGGGCTGCACACCAGGCAGCGCCAGGCTTCAGCTCAGCAGGCAACCCTCCTGCTGAGCTACGAAGCCTGACAGGCTGTAAAGAGTGGGAAGAAAGGACAGGAAAAAGGTGAATGAGTGTAACAAGAAGATTAGGAAGATGAAGATTTAAACCCAAATTTGAAGGTCATTCAATATAATGGAAATGGGGAAAACGTTTCAACCAAAAAGCCAAGTCTGTCTCACTGTACAAAAGCAACACCAACTCTATGCTCCTTGGAAGATGCACCTAAAATAAGCGAATAAAAGATCTCCCCTGCCCTGACCTGTTTGGCTCAGTGGGTAAGAGTGTCGGCCTGCAGACTGAAAGGTCCCAGGTTCAATTCCAGTCAAGGGCATGTACCTTGGTTGTGGGCACATCCCCAGTAGGAGGTGTGCAGGAGGCAGCTGATCAATGTTTCTCTCTCATCAATGTTTCTATCCCTCTCCCTTCCATACATTTAACAAAAAAAAAAAAAAAAAAAAAAAAAAAAAAGATCTCCCTGGACCAATACAAAAGGTAGTACCTCAGGGAGAACACCACCAGAGAGCACGAGGAGCCTCCACAGTGAAGGGCAGTCCGCCAGGAGGACATGATTTAAATGGCGCCCCTAACAACAGCCTCAACTACAAAGCAAGGGTTGTGAGGCAAGCAGAGAGACGCATCTACAACCACAGCCGGGGTTACAGATGAGTGGACTAAAAATCAGTAAAGATATGAAAGAAATCATCAACAGATGTAAAAACAACCTGCTGAACAGGAAAAATATTTGCAAATCATATATCTGATAAGGGGCTAGTGTTCAAAATATATAAAGAACTCATACAAATCAATAGCAAAAATCCAAGTCATTCAATTTAAAAATGGACAAAAACCTGAAGACACTTTTTTCCAAAGAGTACATAAGGGCACATGAAAAGATGCTCAGCGTCACTGATCATCAAAGATGCAAATTAAAATCACAGTGAGGCACCACCTGTCAGGATGGCCAACCATGCTGGTGAGGATGTGGAGGAAAGGGAGACCTGGGCACTGCTGGTGGGGATGCAGACTGTGGAAAACAGTATGGAAGTTCATAAAAAAGTAAAAATGGCCAGGCCGGTGTGGCTCCACGGGTAAGCATTGACCTATGAACCAGGAGGTCACAGTTTGATTCCTGGTCAGGGCACATGCACGGGCTGTAGACTCAATCCCCAGTGTGAGGCATGAGGGGGCCAAGAATGATGTTTTACATCAGTGTTTCCATCTCTCTTTCCCTCTCCCTTCCTCTATCTCTCAAAACATGTTTAAAAACAAACAAACACTTAAAATGGAACTGGTTTGGTTCAGTGACTACAGTGTCAGCCCATGGATTTGATTCTGGTCATGTACCTCGATTGCAAGCTTAATCCCCAAGCCCAGTCAGGGTGCGTGCAAAAGGCAACCAATCGATGTATCTCTCTCACATTGCTGTTTCTCTCTCTCCTCTATCTCTCCCCTCCCTACTCTCTCTCTAACAATCAATGGGAAAATATCCTCAGGTGTGGATTAGCAAAAAACAAACAAACAAACAAAAAAACAGAATCTACAGGCCAAGCTGATTTATAATATGAAATTAAATGGACTGCCTTTAGGCCCATCAATCCCAGTCTGAGTATCCGTGCAAAGGAAACTAGATCCCTGTCTCCAGTGGGTACAGCACCACGTTCTGTGAGTGCTGCTCACACAGCTGATGATCTTCACTGTTCACAATGCGGCGGGTGGCTGTGGGAGTGCAGTAGACACACTGAGATATGACTCAGGAAATTACACAGAAATGAGGAACGCTTACCATTTTACAAACATGGATGGACCATGGAAGGATTGTGCTAAGAAAAATAGGTCTAAGACAAATACTGCACAATCTCACTTAGTGCGGAATCCAGAAACTCATAGAGAAGGAGATGGGACTGTGGCTGCCAGAGGTGGAGGTTCAGGAGGGGACTGAGGAAGGTCAAAGGTACAGACTCCCAGGCATAAGACAGTAGAGGGATGGAATGTACCAAACTGACTATGTCTGACGCTGGTCTAGGATACACAGGGAAGGGTTCAGAGAGTGAAGCCTCAGTTTTCATGACAAGGACAAAGGCTCATCACTTCACTGTGTCTTGGATAGAGGACACTGTGAGGCAGCTATTGTGTCCTTGCACAGCACACGTAAGCCAGCCACCATGTGGGCCGCACTGCTATGCTCATGTATGTCCATTACTTCTCACTAAAACTGGGAAAGGTATAAAAGATTTGAAAAGTGAGGTAGAAGAATTTGACTTCATAAAAATATTAGAAAACTATACCCAAGTCAAGGGGTTATTCCGGGGTGGGACTGCAGGGCCAGGGCAGCCTTCCCCCCAGGGGGCGAGCTCAGGCCCACCTCACTTCCTGCCTGTGCCTGCGATGACACCCTTATCCATGGGCATCCCTTCAGCCATGTCTGCGGAGCTCTGTGGCCTACCTGTGCTGCCTTCCAGCACCCCTCGGCCTCCTTCCTGCCCCGGAGGCCCTCGCAGCCACTGACACGCAGAACCCTGAGGGGCTCTAGCTGAGCAGGGACCCACTGTTTCTTCAAAAGCCTTCTGCATGTACCGGGCACAGGGTCAGGTGGGAAACGTAAGATTCTCCCACTATACACCCTGCCCCAGCAAGGAGGGCAGTCACACAGCCGTGAGGGTGCTGAGACCAGGCTGCCCACAGCCCGTCTATCCTCGCCGCGGGCAGGAGGTGAGGGCCATACCTGCCACGGGCTTCACCTGCACCAGGTAGCCCAGGCCATGCCCCTCCGGCTCTGTCCACTGTATCTGCAGCTGGTCCTCAGGCAGCACAGCTAGCTGCAGGTGGCCGTTTGCTGGAGAGACAGGACAGGGTGGTCAGGACTGACCCCCAGGAGCCACCCCAACGGATGTGGAGGGCCAGGACCTGTCTGCATGGTGTGAGGGGACCTTGAGAAAAAGAAGCCACTGGCTCTCTAAGGGGTGTCCCCTGCCCGGGCTGAGTGAAGCCGGGCTGGAGTCCCAGAGATGCCATACTGTCCCATGGGCAACAGCAGGCACTGAGACAACTAGGCAGCTATGCCTCCTGGATTTCCCCGCCACTTCTGGGTGGGAGAGGGCAATGGGAGAGGCAGCTGTGTGGCTACTGCAGACCCCTAGCTTCGGAGGTTACAGCGAGGTTCACAGCCCTTGGGGTGGACGCCCTGAATGTGAGAGTGCATCTTGGAGGCCGGGGAGCAGTGGCAGCCTGAGTCCGGCATGTCCTGACCTCCCAGGCAGGCTTCCGGAGCTCCCTAGCGGTCGCAGCTGTTTGTGGAAAATGTGGACAGAGAAGGGCTTCTTCTGGTCCTGAGAGCTGGGTGCGCGGGGAGTGGGCAGGGGGGGGGGGCATGCTGCAGACACAATGATGCTTCAGAACAGGAGCAGCTGAGCCTGCCTGGAGGGGGGTGGGGGCGCTGCTCCCTGCAACGCCAGGCGGAAAGACAGGAATGTCAGGGGCTTTGAAAAGCCCCTATGAGCAGGAACCCAGCTCTGGCTCATGAAGAGCCTGTGTCCCTGCGCCTCTGACGTGCTTGGGAGGCACCCCATGCTGCCTGGGTCCCAATGTAGGGGGTCTACACAGGATGCTGTGCAGACAGCGCCCCCCTCCACAGGCACCCTCAGGGAAGGGCTGCAGGGACCTGGTGAGGGGCTGCCCAGCACCGGAGTCCTGAACTCAGTTGTCACAGAGTCACCTTGGCTGGTTCTGTCGAAGAAGCCGTGCGGACTGAGGGACCCACCCAGCGGCAGTCACCAACCTAGCAAAACCAACCGGAGTCCTGCCACAAGAGCAGAAAGCAGGCCGGCTCCCAATGGCCTGTCTGCGCCGCACCCTGAGCAGAGCAGCCCTAAGGCAGCATCAGCCCTTGCCATGAGAGCCCTCGCCGTGAGCCACGGGTGAGCTTGGACAGTGGGAGGGGCCCTGCCCTCACTCCCAGGGACTGCGCCTGGCCAAGCCGGCTGCTGTCAGACCAGAGCCTCAGTCCCGGATGCAGAGGCCATCCCAGTGCCCACTAACCCAGCTCTCCTGGGACCAACTCAGTCAAGATGTGATCCTTTTGGGGCATCACAAACAGTCCTGCAATGGATGTTTCCTCCAAAGGGAAATGGAATACATGTCCTATAAGATGTGGTCAGATTAAGGGCTCCACACAGAGCCCGGGCCACGAGAAGGGCTGAGGGAGAGGCTGCGTGAATGTAACTTGCCATGTGCCTGAGCGAGCAGGGAGGCACTAGAAGCAACATCTTGTGCTGTGGGGTCACCGTTCCTGCAGGGTTGTACTGATTGGAAAACAATCTTCATGGAATAACAGATATTAATATAAGAGAATTAACTGCAGAGTATTAATACCTGTTTTTAAAAATGAACCAGAGCCCTAACTGGTTTGGTTCAGTGGATAGAGAGCATCAGCCTGGGGACTCAAGGGTCCTGGGTTCCATTCAGGTCAAGGGCATGTACCGTGGTAGGGGGCATGCAGGAGGCAGCTGATCGATGTTTCTAACTCTCTATCCCTTTTCCTTCCTATCTGTAAAAAATCAATAAAATATATTTATATTTTTTAAATGAACCAGAAAATAGAAGCCTCCCCAAGGCAAGGTGAAAAGTCACAAAGCCAAAGGTTAAGCATCCAGCTGGAGCCTAGACTTGGCAGAGGAGCACAGATGACCCCTTGGACAGCCACCCCTGGGGGTCCAGGGCAGGCGGGGGCTCAGTCCCCAGAAAGACCCCACCCCTTGTCCTTACCTTGTTCTGGGCCAAGTCCCAGGGTGACACTCAGCCACAGCCAGAGGCAGACCCCTAGGTGAGGGTGCACCTGGGCGCCCATGGTGCTCAGCCTGGGGAAGGAGAGGCCGCTCAGCCTTCTGTCCATCTGTCCCCTCCTGACGGCAAAGTCAGAGCTTCTCCAGCCACAGCGGGGACTGCGCCCAATCCAGGCACCCCTAGACACTGCGCTCTCAGCCACTCGCCCCTCCTACTGAGGGTGCATCTGCAGGTCTCACAGGAGCTTCCTGAGCGAGAGGTCCGCTGGCCCTCTGCCAGCCACCCACCCCTGACTGGTTCAGCCACAGCTGGGCCCCCATCCCGTCCTCAGGACTTCCCCGTGGCCAGCTGGCCAGCTGGGCCCTGACCCGAGGCTGCACTCACTCGTCACTAGACCAGACTGGGATGGCTGTCAGGGTCGAGGGGCCTAGGAAGGAACGGGAAGCTGGGGGTAGGACCCAAGTAGAACCTCTGGGGAGAGCAGACTTCTCGGTGGGGAGGGGAGGCCTAGGGAGGTGGGGTTGGGGTCATGCCCCTGAGCCTCTGCTGACAATGCAGAGAGAACACTTTGGCCCTTGTCCACCCTCCCCCAGGGCAGGGGTAGCCGAGCTCTTGGGCTCCCCAGAAACCTGGCCTGACTCAGCTGGACCCCTTCTACACACGGGTAGAGCCCTCCACCTACCTCTGGAGCTCAGCTCCTCCCAGATTTTCAGAACGGTCGAGGTCACCCTCAGACCGAAGCCCCAGGAGGACCCGCTGGGACGCTCCTCACTCACCCAGCCGTGCCTCAGGCCAGTCCCCCACCTGCTCAGGCCACTGGGTCCTGTGCAGACACTGCGAGGCCAGGGCCTATGAAGCCCTTCCTCCTCCCCCCCCCCCCCCCCGTCACTGCCCCGCCCACCCTCAGCCTCCTCCCACCCTGGCTCTCCACCCTCCCCAGCTGCTGCCCAGGCCTTCATCCAAGTGGGGCAGAGATCCCAGGGTAAAGGACCCCATCTCCTGGTAAGGACCCCACAGAATGTGGGGGCACAGCACTGACCCAACACCTTTACCCCTCACTCCACATGGTCTGCCCCAAAGAGGGGCTCAGGAATAAAGGCCACCCCCGGGTGCCCTGGACACCAAGATGTGGGGGATGGGCACTAGGGTCCTCTGGCAGCCTGAAGCAGCACCTGGACCCCAAAGGCACACCAACCAACATCCCTCCCCAGTCCTCCAGCATCACTTCCAGGGTCAGGACTCCACTGGGTCTATGCTGTGATCCCAGTGCCCAGGCCCACACCCACCCTCCCAGGGAGCCCTCTGCACAGGCGTAGCCTCAGCCATGCTCGGCCCCTCTGTCCCCACCTCAATGGTCCCACAGCCAGGCAGACCTGGTCCCAGAAATCTGCCTAGATTGAGTACCCACCCCCGCCCTCATCCCACCGCTGCCCAAGTAGAGATGGACAAGCCTGACCTCTGGATGCTCTCAGGCCCCTCTGGGCTCAGCTTTTGCAGGCAGAGGTATTTGGCCGGGGAGGGGGGGGAAGGGAGGGGAGGACGGGGGGACAACAGGCACAGAAAGCACAGGCCCTCAGGTTAGAGGAAGTGAGACTTGCTGGAGGCTGGGGCACATGGGGGTGGCCAGAGCTAAGGGCAGGGCTGGCCCTCCCCAGAGCCCTGCCTCACCCAAGGTCCCAGGACACAGAAGCCTCACAGCATAGGCAAGGTTGTAGCAAACAGGAGGCAGACCGCAATAGCATTAGTGCCCAACCTCGGGGACAAGCCAGCCTGCAGCAACTCAGAGAGAGCAGCTCCGGATGGAGGGGAGACCCAGTCAACAGTGCAAGGAGACAAGTGCTGCCAAATGCCACAGGGACAGTGGGGGGACAGGCCAGACACGCCCACTCCAGCTGCTAGGAAGGCCTGGCCATCAGGCAAAATGGTTACTGGTCACCCAGGCGAGGCCCCATTCTGCTCCTTGCCTGGTGGGGATGGACCTGGGCTTGGGGTACTGGCCTGCCTTCCTCCCTGACCACACTCTAATGGTCACTTCTGAGTTCTCTAGGGCCATGGTCGGCAAACTGCGGCTCTCGAGCCACATGCAGCTCTTTGGCTCCTGAGTGTGGCTCTTCCACAAAATACCGTACCACAGCCTGGGCGAGTCTATTTTGAAGAAGTAGCGTTAGATGTTCAAGTTTTAAAAATTCGGCTCTCAGAAGAAATTTCAGTTGTTGTTCTGTTGATATTTGGCTCTGTTGACTAATGAGTTTGCCAACTACTGGTCTAGGGTGTCCTGAGTGTGGCCACCATGGCTCAGAGGGCCAGACTGAGTTCAAGTGCTGACAGGGCTCAGGGGTAGGGATTGGGGAGAGCCCCTTGTGTGGGGGGTAGACGGCAACAGGAGCTGGTGCTGCTTTTGCTATCTCTCAAACTGGGCATTCTCTTCAAAGAGAACTGCAGCGAGCACAGGCAGGAGTCAGACACGAGCACTCACATCACACAGCTCTCGGAGGGTTTATTCGTGCATGTGGCAGCCCCCCACCGCAGCAGCTCCTGCCCCCCATGGCACCTGGAATGCAGAAGGGGAGGTGGGGAGGCCGGAGCAGGACAGCAACAGGCCTCCAACCCCTGCAGCCATGGAGAGCGAGTCCCGTGCTTAGTCCCAGAGTCCAGCCCAAGGCCGTCTCCATGCTGCAGCCGGGTTTCCGCTCACGTAGAAGGTACTGGAAGAGGGTAAAGTGCAGACACAGTGGTCGCCAGCAAGTGGGCCGGGCCGAGCACGCCTACCAGTTGTGGTTGTCCCAGCCCTCGTCCACCTGGGCAGCCTTCGGGGCTGCCTTCCTGGTGATCTTGGGCCGGCCCTCCCCGCCACCCCCCCAGGCCTCCCCGCCGTCGCTGTTGTCACTGTTCTTATGGTTGGATGGGGAGCCCGAGCCCCACACGTCCCAGCTATCTGAGCTTCGCTTCTCGGCAGAGGCGTCGGCGCACGTCCAGCTGTCGCTGCTTGGGGACCTGTGGGCCGTGGCAGGGTCAGTGCTCCCGAAGGTCTCCCAGAAGCTCTGGGTGAGGGTGCTGTTCTGGGAGTTGTCCCCTCCACTGTTCTGGTAGCTCTGGTCCTCCATGGGCCTTGGAAAGAGGGGGGCTCTGAGCAGCTGTTTCTCAAGCGCCTGGCCTTCCCTTGACACCCCCTTTGAGAATGGGGATCCCCAGGGAAGTCCGGCCTCAGGGCAGCTCCAGCTCGGCGCTGGCTGGACGAACAGATAGGCCTCCCACTGGAGCCGAGAATGGGAATGAAAACCCAGTGTGGAGGCCCCATACTGTCCAGGCGACTGCTCAGGCCGAAGGCTGCCCCGCCCCCAATACACCAATGGGAACACCACAGCGAAGCAGTGGCTTCCTGCCCGGGGCCTGGGAGGCACATCCAATCGGGGTGGACTGGCACTGCCCACTAGGCCCCGCACGGCCACCTCCCCACCAGCTCCTCAGGGTCAGAGGAAGAGAAGGGCGGCACACTGGGCTCTAGCAGGAAGGCCTCCTGTCCGCCCCCCAGTGCTGGGCAGCAGCTGTTCAAGGTCAAGGGGAGAACATCAGAGCGAGGGGTGAGGGGCACCAACCAGCCACTGCACCTCTGGGCCTCCTGCACTGGGACCCTCAGCACCCTGGACCATGGGGGCACTGACTGCCTCTGAGACCTGGGAGGAAAAGCCCCAGGGAAGGGCCACATTAGGACAGGGGCCTGGCATACCTGTCTGAGAGGTCCTCTGCTCTCCCAGAAAAGAAGGTGGTAACGTCCCGCCACCCCTTGCTGCCAACGCCCTGGACCTGGCAGGGGATGGGACGAAGGTCAGACACGGAGCCCACCAATGGCTTTCTGCTCCGAAACGCAGCTACAAAGCCATCCCCGCTGTCACCACCGTCTGCCCCAACAGGGTCTGCTGGCAGCCAGCCACTGGGGGACAGTGAGGGCTGGGCCTCAGGAGCAAGGAAAACTCACTGCAGGCACAGGAGCCAGGGCTGCACCCACACGCACACTCCCCCCACGGCCCCGCGGTGAGGTGGAGACAGGCGTCCCCAGCGTGCCCAGAGGGTCCACACTCACCAGGGCACGGTCAGCGCAGCAAGAGGATAGAAGGAAAAGAAGCTATAGGTTAGCGCCTGTGCCACCCACGGAGCTGTCTCCACATTCCTCCGGCCAGCACGGAGCCAGTTACAGGCAGCAGCGGCCAGGGGCCCGCCACAGAAGTGACCTGGGCAGTAGTGCCCTGCCCTATGGCGCCTGTGTCAGCGCTCAGAATGTGGAGACCGGTTCCAGCTGTGCCCGCATGTGGACGGGCACCCTACCTTGGACGCCAGCTGAGACACCCCACTGGACACATCATCAAAAATCTTTCCCTCCTTCACCTGCGTGGGCCAATAGTGTCGTTAACGGGGGGCCGGAGGGAGGGGAGCCCAGCACCATTCCTAAAGGGACAGCAGCTGACCCCACGCTGGGCTAACACTGCAGCATCTCCCACCACCTCCTGAGGACGAGGGCCCTGCCGCTGAACCCCAGCCCACTGAAAGCTTCTCCTGCAGTCTGAGCCTCCTCTGTGCTACCAGCCCCTTGGGAGGGGGCCCCTCTGAACCTGGGGACACGAGGAGAGGCGGAAGCACACAGGGAAACACAGGAAGTGCATGGGGGCATGGGGAGAACATGGAGAGCACACAGGGACTCAGGGGACATGAGGAACACAGCCTGTCCACTGCACCAGCTGCCCTGGGACCAAGGCCCATAGGGCACAGGAGCATGGCATGCGGAGTGGGATGTTACCTTCTCCTGGGCAGGTTTGAGGACATTCTCGTTCAGACTGTGGCCCAGCTCTGATGCCTGCACGAAGGACAGATTCCATGAGAGGGAAGTTGGGGCACTCCTAGGTGCCATGTTCCCCAGGAGAAGGCTCAGGACAGCAGCCAACCGTTTTACAGGCAGACAGCGAGCAGCCCACTGGCACAGGGGACTCACGGCAGCTGTGCAGAAGTGGACCCGAGCACCCTGACCACACAGAGGCGGACACGCTGCCCCCTCTACGCAGTCTACGGGAAGGGGCCAGGGACGGCACAAGCCCTGGGGTCCGCCCTGCCCAGCCTTCATCCCCAGGGTCTCCCCTCAGAGCCCAGTGAATCCTGTCTGGTGAAGACAGCCAGCCAGCAGCAGGTCACCTCACATGCTCTCCAGGGTGTAGGGGCGCACCTCAGCAGCCCAGCGTGAGCCCCGCACAGCATGGAGATGGAGCATCAGGAGCTGACTGGGGGAAGGGACAGAGCTGGAAGACGATGAAGTGAGGGCAGGGGTGGGATGACGAGGCCGTGAGCAAGGCCTCAGGATGGGTGTCAGGACCTCACTCCTGGGATAAGACACCTGGGGAGTGCCTGTTCAAGGCAATTACTCCATGCAAGTCCTGCCAAGTAGCTCCGCGAATCCCAGGCCATCAGTGCCCACTGTGTTCTGGGTCACAAAGGAAGTGCGGGTCCCCAAGCAGCTTGCATGGGCCAAATAGAAGCCCATGAGGCCAGTGCAAAGCTCGGAGCATGAGCACACATAAGCACAGACACAGAACAGGCCACAGCAGAACCCAGCACAAGCCCAGCAGACGAGGGCATGCTGAGGGCAACATGCGGAGCCTTACCAGCTCCGGCTGCTGCCTGGAACCCCAGAACTTTACCCAGCAGCCCAGGAATCGAGTGGGGAGAGAAGAGAGAGCAAGGCAGTAGAGCAGTATGGGCACCCCCAAAAGCACCTCAAGTCATGTCACTACATCACTCTGCCGGGGCCCCAGAGTGACATTGGAGGCCCCTTCACTGTTGCTGAACCCTGCTTTCCACTCCCATTGACCACCATCCAGAACCATGTGAGCGAGGGGTTCAGGGGCTGAAAGTGGGGGCTCAGAGAAAAGCAGAGCAGGAGCCCCCGCAGCAGGGGAGAAGCCACTCCTCCCTCACTTGGGGCCTAGGGCAGCCCTGTGGCCGCTGCCTCATGAGTCCTGATCCCCAGCCCCAGGAGGACAAGCCAGCCCAGAGCCCTGGTACCTCCTGGGGACTGCAGGGACCACTAACCAGGATTTGAAAAAGAAAAGGCTACAACCGAGACCCTGCCTACAGGAAGAGAAGGCACTGACCAGGGACACGGGACAGAAGCCAGCCCCAGGGCCCAAGGAGGCTGGCTCGCAGACACAGCCTAGCCTCAGTGACGGAGCCTCCTTCCGCCCGGTGGAGGCGCCTGCCGCCTGCTCCTTCTTGATAAGGGGGCTCTGCCGGTGGCCTTGCGGCTGCCCAGCACCCAGGCTGCAATGGACAGGGTGAGTTTTCAGCCCCACAGGCCCTCAGCAGGTACAGCCTTTTACCCTGGCTGCCAAACTCGCGGACACCTTAAGTAGTGCGTGCGGACCTGAGCTCGGGGGACATCTACACCCACAGGCCAGTCAGTGCCTGGCTGCACACAGCACTGCTCCCTCCCGGAGTGTGGGGCTCAAGGGCACACCCGGGCGTGCAGACCCTGACGGACTAGGAGGGTAACAGAGCTCAGGGCACAGCCTTCCTGTTACCTTCTGAGTTGCCTGCGATCCAAACCTTGTAGCCTGGAAAGGAAACAGAAGGCTCGGACACACATTTCTGCTGGGCTCACAGCACTGTCCCAGGCCTGCCGATGCCACTGGGCACAGTGCTCCCACAGGGCTCCAAGGGCCCAGCACACCAGCCCCCACTGGAGGGAGGCTGAAGGAGTCACTGGTCCAACTGGCCTACTTGCTCTCTGGGATGTGGGGCCCCCACTGGTGCCACCCCAATCCCACCTTCACGTGCTTTTCCCAGTCCAGCCGGCGCCACCCCCCTCAATGCCCAGTTCCCCAATTACTATTCTAACAAGAGAGAAGAAAAGCCTGGCCACACACGTTCCACTGAAAGGTGCTTGGACCTCCCAGGCCACAGCCCTCCTGAGAGCCAGCTGGACCACATGGCCAAGTGGGGGTGCCAGTAGGGGTGAGGGCATCGTGCCATGGAGGCTCCTCTCAGGGCCTCCCCACGCCCATTCACAGTGACCCTCCCCTGCAGGCCAGCCAGACTGTGCAGGTTGGCCCGTGACGCGGGACGGCACTTACGCCTTCTTTAGCTGCTGAAGCGAACCTGCTGGCTCCGGTGGTGAGGCTGCTCCAGCCCTGGAGGGAAGCAGAGGCCACGTCAAGGCCACACACGCTGCCCAGGTCGCACCGTCGCACTCTACTTCCGAAGGAGGCCTGGCCACCTCTAGTCACTTTGGGGCCCCATCAGAGTGACGTTACTGATGGAAGAGCCAGGCTAGACCACAGGATGGCCCCATGAGCCCTGCCCAAGCCCCCGCCTTAAGTCCCTCCTACAGCTCTCGATGCCCGACCTGCTCTCTGAGGGGCAAGTGGTACCCCTGCAGACAGACCAGTCCTGGGGCAGATGGGGCACTACAGCCTCTTCTCTTTTGATTCAGGTTTCCTCCTAAGCCTCTAAACCAACTGAAACTATTTAGGAATATAGACATCTGCCTTAAACCCGCCACAGCCTTTTGCTCCCAACAAAATGGCTTGTGGGCACACAGGCAGCGTACTCATCAGATAACGAGACCAATGCCTGCGGGTGCCGGGATAATGAAGACACAAAACCTGACATTCTGGAGGGCGGGCATCTTTCTCCAAAGAAACTCCTACCCAGGAGGCTGTCACCACAGGCCTGCTTCCCACCCCGAGACCAGCTGAGCCTGGCGACAGGTTGTTTTATTTTTTTTTTAATATCTTTTATTGATTTTTCACAGAGAGGAAGAGAGAGAGAGAGAGAGAGAGTTAGAAACATCGATGAAAGAGAATCATCAATCAGCTGCCTCTTGCACACCCCCTACTGAGGATGTGCCCGCAACCAAGGTACATGCCCTTGACTGGAATCGAACCCGGGACCTTTCAATCCGCAGGCCGATCCTCTATCCACTGAGCCAAACCAGTCCCGGCGCGACAGGTTGTTTTAAACCACTTGCTGAGAAGCTCATTCCTTTCCGAGTACGTGTGCCAGGGTCAGGGGTGTCAAGGAGCAGAGTGAGCCTCCTGCCACACCTGAGCCAGGACCCTGAAGCTTCCCGGAAGCTCCCTCCAGCCTCTGCACACACACGGCCTTGTGGTCGCCCGCCCACATCCCCTGTGCTTCCTTCACTTGGCCCTCCTAAGACCCTGTTCCACCAGCAGCAGAGCCCTCTCCTCCCAGCATGGCCCTCAGGTGTGTGCAAGTATTCCTATCACATCGATGCTTTGATGCAACAACTCCAATTTTTTTAAAAAGTGACTATTTCTTTGGAATATCAGAAGCAACCTAGGCAGGTAGGGACCATGCATGGCTGAGTGCCATCCTCAGTGTAGAGACTCTGCCACCAAACATCTTTACTAGACTGGCCAGCAGAGCAGCACGAGGACCAACATGGGCTGGGCCGGGCAGTGCCAGCACTTGCCCGTGAGAGAGATGGCCTGTCAGATCCACATGGAATGTTCATTCTTTGGAGGAAATGCACCTTGTTAACTTGAAATGTATGTTTGCTGTCAAAGTAAATGAGTGAGGACTTCTGGGATCTGAATGAGACACACAAGACATGGTAAAGGAGGGAGAGATCAGCACATGCTGCCTAGGCAGGCGGCCTCAGCTCTGGGAGGCCCACAGCGCCTCCCCTCCCGCCGGGCACACTCACACAAGATATGCTGCTCACCAAGTACAGGGACGACATGGCACTGTTGAGGAAGTCGTCATCTTTCTTCGGAGGCGGCACGGTATTCCCAAACCCCACGTAGCGACTCTCTGGGGCCCTGACAGGAAACACAGCAGCCACTGCCCACTGGAGCCCCTCCTTCTGTGTCCAACTGAGGAGCCCCACGCGGCAAGGCCACGCCACCACACAGGCATAGGAGCCATCCAACACAGCAAGGTGAAGGCTCCAGGACAACCCTCGATGGCCAGGCAGAGCCCATACAGACGCGTGTCCCCCCTAAGTATTAGACTCCTCCCATTCCAGACCCCATTCCGAGCGGGCTGGCCGTCCTCATCTGAGTGACCAATCTCCAGCTCCCCACACCTGGGCCTCACCCTTGGTAGGAGCTGAGGTCCTCATTCAGCCAGTCCTCAAAGGCCTTGTCCGAGGAAGCCGTCGAGCTCTGCAGCTGGCCAGAGGCCCTGAAATGGAGCCTACAGTTGGTGCGGCCACCAGAGGGCAGCAGATGCCTGCTGGCACCACACGGGCCTCTGGACAACCTGGCCACACCTGGGCTCCTCTAAGAACAGCCAGGGAGGCTGAGGTGGACTCCAGCTCTATCCAGAAGTTAGCTCATGCAGCAAGAAGCAGGGGAGACGGGCAGCCTTATGGACGACCTAACGATAGGGGCAGCAGGTGGGAGGACCCTGGCACCCCAGGATGAGTGAGAGCCTTCTGAGACAGTCACACCCAACACCACCCTCTGATGTCTGAGATGCAAGATGAGCACCTGCAGTCTGGGGGGTGGGCAACCCTCACAAAGGACAGGAGACATATGTCCTACAGAACTGCATGCATGTCATGGGCATATTCTAGAAGGATCTGCACTGGGCTGGTGCCTGAAGAATGTGGAGAGGGCAGGCTTTCTTTCAGACACATCTTCCCTGGTTGACAACAAAAGCTTATATTGCTTTACTCCCTGAGAGGTGGTTTCCTACTGCCTCTGGGAAGAGTGCACACTGTAGCTGTTACCAGGACAGCATAAGGACCCCGAGCTACAGTCAGAAACAGCGGAGAGCAGTGGCCAGACGAGCGGCTACCGGTAGGCAGTGGATGGCAGTGTCTTGGACTGCGGCGGGGTCCAGTTCTGCGCAGGTGATGACTCCAAAGACCATTCTCTGCCTTCGGCCAGAGCTGCCACCTGCCAAGGAAACAGGGGCTTAGAGTGCAGACCTGTGAGGGCCACTGTGGGTGGTGCTGTCTCCAGTGAACTCTACTGTGCCCCCAGGCTGTCCTCCCGGGCTCAGTGGCCATGGGCAAGGATCTCTGCCTATGTGAACACTGAGGCCAGCCTCCCTCTGCAGTGGTGTGGGGAGTTCTTGGTCACCTCTGTCCCCCACAGGCTCCACTGTCCTCAGGACTATCTTCACCAAGATGGACAGAGGTGTGTGGATGCCAGTTTCCCAGAGGTGGCAAGGAAGGCTCCTCCTTCACCCTTGCTAACCACACGCCACCTGCCTCCCTGGGTCAGGGGATATAAGGAGACATGGTCCAGAGAGGGCTACGTGCCCCTCTGTACATGGACTGGAGTTACTAAAGTCTAATGGGAGCAGCCTGGGCCCTTCACCTTATCCCTGAAGAGGGCGGCTGCTTTGCTGTTGTACTTGTCCTGCAGGGACCAGCAGGGGTCATAGTCCTCTTGAGACTCCAGGAACTGTTTGAACTTCGCATTCCCACCAGCTTTCATCTTCTCGAGCTCAATGTCCTTCCACTTATCCATAGTGACAGAGCGCACGAAACTACAGATCGAGGATCGAACTAGTTATCGAGTGCTTGGTGGTGAAGAGCCCCCCAAACTGTGGATTAGACACGTGTGCTTCCATGACAGAAGCGTCAGCCACGGGAGCTATGGAGTGAGGTACTGCGCCCTCGGGTGCTGAGTGGCAGCAGGGCCGGGCACTGACCTGAGGTGCACTCCAAGCCCGCGGTGCTTCCCCGAGCACTCCAGGCAGATCCAGATTCCGTAGGTCACACTCACCCACTGAGGGTTGAATGCACCACACTCAAAACACACCTGTGGAGAGGGTCATGTGCAACTTGCCCAGGTGGCTCAGGGCGACCCCAGAGCCCAGGGACCCCAGACACCCAATGGGTGGCCCCAAGAGGAAGCAGAGGAGAAGCTGACTGGGAAGCTGACAGAGACAGGAGGGCAAGCTCTGAGGCTACAGGCCACTCCCTGGAGGTTCAGGAGCCCTGAACCAAAGCATCAAAGAAACACAGAGGCTCACGTTGTTTCCATCCTGCACCCTGACTTCCTTAAGAGCCTTCCTGGTCCTTGGGCTGGCCATGATGCTGAAAAGAAGAAAAACAAACTTTTAATACTTACAAATAGGTCACTTCACAAAAAATCCACAGTCAGTGCAAAACGTTAAAAAAACAGAGCTTCCGAGCCGAGGTCAGTTTGGCTCAGTGGTAGAGCGTCTGTCTGCGGACTCAAGGGTCCCAGGTTCGATTCCGGCCAAGGGCATGTACATTGGTTGCGGGCACATCCCCAGTAGGGGGTGTGCAAGAGGCAGCTGGTCGATGTTTCTCTCTCATCGA
The DNA here is from genome assembly GCA_963924515.1 of Vespertilio murinus. Classification (NCBI taxonomy): domain Eukaryota; kingdom Metazoa; phylum Chordata; class Mammalia; order Chiroptera; family Vespertilionidae; genus Vespertilio; species Vespertilio murinus. The sequence goes on along the minus strand of OZ004709.1, from coordinate 89,121,129 downwards.
CCTTTCTGGCTCTCTATCTCTCTCCCTTCCTCTCTGTAAAATATCAATAAAATATATTTTAAAAAAAACAAACAGAGCTTCCGAGAAATTCCACTAAGCCACTCAGAAGCAACAGGGGAGCCACTTCAGAGCTGTCTCCACTCTAAGAAAGACCAGGAACAGCTAGACTGCCTGGCCAAGGCAATGCAATGATCAGAAACAACACAGGTTGACCTCTGCTTAACCACCAGGTGCAACACTGGGTATGTTATGTGGAGTCCTGAATTGCTCACTAAAGACTGACATACCGCTGAAACCAGTTTGGCTCAGTGGATAGAGTGTCAGTCTGCAGACTGAAAGGTCCCAGGTTCGATTCTGGTGAAGGGCATATCCCCAATAGGGGGTGTGCAAAGGCAGCTGGTCGATGTTTCTCTCTCATTGATGTTTCTGACTTTCTATCCCTCTCCCTTCATCTCTGTAAAAAATCAATAAAATATATATATATTTTTTAAAAAGACCGACATACCAGACTGGGCTGACAGCCTTCAGAGACAGGGAGCCGTGTGCTCTTCCCACCAGCCCCAAAGGGTGCAGGGAGGCTCCCAGCCTATGGGTCCTCAGAACAGTGGCCCTGACTGATTCGAGGAGGCTGGCTCACAGGAGGGTCTTTAGGTAGGTCTCTGTGGGGCCATCCTGAGGGATCAAGGTGACAGCATGGCCACAGTAGGGCAGACCAGTCACCACATCTCACAAGGACACTGCTGGGGAACAACAGCCACACACCTTGACTAGAAAGCCTTTTCTTTTCTTTATTCTTTTAATCTTTATTGTGGAAAGGTATTACAGATGTCTCCCTTTTGCCCCACTAGCCTCCTCCATCTCACCCCACCCTTTTTCTCTTTTTAAGTTTTTTTAAATTGATTTTTTAGAGAGAAGGGACAGGGAGAAATACAGATGTGAGAGCGAGACATCTATTGGCTGCTTCCTACATACCCACTGGTGAATTGAGCCTGCAACCCAGGCATGCGCCCAGACAGGGATTGTGCAGACAACCTTCTGGTGCACAGGATGATGCCCAACCCACTGAGCTACACCGGCCAGGGCCAGCCATTTGTTTCTTTGTAGACCTCCTAGCTTTGGCAAAGTTCAGCCTCCACTGGTGGCCCACTGACTTCATGAGCAGGAAAATCAAAGTGACAAAAAGATTCAAGCTGGAGGCATGAGGTGGGGGCCACACACAGCTTTGGACATTAGTGATCCCCACAGGTTCTATGTCCATCACCTGGAGTCAGACCTGGATTCCAGGTCATCTCCACCGCCACTAGCGGTGGCCTCTCCGTAGATGGTCTTCTCCGGACTGTGAGTGGAACCTGTGAGCTGCCCCTCTGACTCACATGGCAGCACACCCCCACAGGAGAACACCTGAGGGTGTCAGTGTGAGCAGCGTGCCTAGCCACGCTGCACACCTGCTCTGTGGCTGGACACTCCTACACCACCAGCTCTCTGCCCCTCACTGACTGCTCAGCCAGCTCTCTGGTGAACAGCGTTGTGAAGCTTCAGTGCAGGCGCAGGTAAAAGCAAAACCAGAAGAATTTCCGTCCAAATTTCATCTTTAACCTTAAGCTACTCAGGGAGGGGAACCCTGTTCTCACACAGCCAAGCCTAAGCCTGGAACACCAGGACTCTGATGTTCATGAGCCCACTTCTAGGCCAGATAAAGTGAAGAAAGAGAGATCTGTTTTCTGTAATTGATGGAAATAGACCAGACTTCGCCCAATACTCCGTTCTGCCCTGGAGTTCTCTGTGCTGCTGTGATAGTCCCTAGAAATGAGCAGATCTGAGGGCAAACACACCAAAGCACCAAGTCCTGCCCAGGACTGGCCCCCAGACTGAATCCTTCTGGGAGAATGCTGTCACCAGTGTGACAGGCAGAAAGGAGCTGAGACACTCTTGGCGAGATGTGCTGGTGGGTCTGAATTTACAAAGCCCTCTGCAGACCCTCGTCTCCCGGCAACCACAGGAGAGCCCTGTGTGGTGTGGTGTGGTGTGGCATGCAGAGCAGACCGCACCCCTGCCAACACAGGTCCCCAAACAACTCCAATCTGGTCCACAGAACACAGACAACAGAAGTCAGAACTGGGGGGGAGCCTGCTCTGAATTCTCACTGTGTCAAATAAAATGGAGTGAACATTTGCACAATCGCTAAAGGGAAATTATATGAAAAGTAAATTACTTAGCTTCAATTTAAAACGAACTCCCCCATTGGCAATTGGTTTGGGATGTGAGAATCCTGATTTCTCTGAAATGCTAAGGTATTGTTGTTGTTTTTTTAATCCTCACTGGAGATTTTCCCCATTGATTTTTAGAGGCAGTGGAAGGAAGGAAGGGAGAGGAAAAGAGAAACATCGATGTGAGAAAGATAAATTGATTGTTTGCCTCCCACATCCACCCAGACTAGGGCCAAGGATTGAACCTGCAACCCAGGTACATGCTCTTGAGAAGGAATCAAACCCACAACCCTTGGGTGTGCAAACCAACACTAACCACTGAATCACACGGGCCAACCTGAAATGTGTTTAGCATAAACACCTCCTCCCTTTTAAAACCTTAACTATGGCCTGGCTGGTGTGGCTCAGTGGTCGAGTGTCTTCCTATTAACCAGGAGATCCCCGTTAGATTCTGATCAGGGCACATGTCTGGGCTGCAGGCTCCATCCCCAGTAGAAGGTATGCAGGAGACAACCATTAGTGATTCTCATCCCTGATGTTTCTCTCTCCCACTCCCTTCCTCCCTCTGAAATCAATAAAAACATCTTTAAAAAAACTTTATTATTTATCTTGAAAAATGATCCAAGAACTCCCATTTTAACGCGTGAAACCGGGATGGTCCAATGGAACTCTTTCTGCAACTGAATGTAAGCTGAACACAGTGAGGATCCGGTTTCCTAGTTTCCTAGTTCATTAGGCCATTTGTCAGACTGCAGAACGTTTGGTCTTATGTTAGGACTTTCTCAACATCTGAGATCCCCAGGGATGACTAAAGGACACTGCTTGGCCTTCACGTTTGTGAGGGCTGTTACCCAGGTGACAGGTAGAAAACACCCAAAGCGGCTCCATCTAAGAACAGCCCTTTCTCATTCCAATAGGCTTATTTCTTTGAAAGCGACTCCAAAACCAACCCAAGAGCCGGTTCTCGCGCCAATTCAGCACCATCATAAGCAGCATGGCAGAAATATCAGGCCTGCACTAAATGAACACAGTTTTTCCTCAGAGTTGGTGGTTTACAATGAGGTTACCAGGCCATCAGACAAGAAGCATAGTTCTCCATAAATCCACGTAAACCGGGGAATTAGTCCTCTCCGGGCCCCCGCCCCCAGACGATCGCCCACCGCAAAGGGCAAGAGCCCTTCAGACTAGCCAGGCCCCCGACACCCGCTGGGAGGCTCCGAAGTAATGGACGTTGTGTAGAGGCCGGGTCCTGGGTCCGAGGGAGGGAGCAGGGGCCGGCCGGCGGGGCTCAGGGTGGGAATTAGGGGCGGGGCCCACCGCCGCAGGGTAGAGGCTTGGGGGCAGCTGCAGAAGAGAGGACGGCGGGCCGGGGGCGTCGTGGAGCCGGACCGATGGGCGGGCGCCGGGAGCTCGGGCCGCGCGCTTACCAGGCAGGCTCGATCCTGAGCACCGGGATCAGGCGGGGGGTCGGTGGGGTCCAGGCCGGGGTCGGGCGGCGAGCTGTACCGAGGACTCACAGCCTACCCAGCCGCCACCAGCTTCCGGCTACGTTGCTCCTCGCAGAGCATCACGGGAAACCGGGGCTGCTGGCAGGGGCGGGATTTCCGCCTCTGCCCGCCGGGCCTGAAGCGCCTCCCAGCCACCGTCGCCTTGGGGACGCGTCGCGGAAGTGAGCTGAAGACCCGCGCTGACAGCTCTGGGTCCGCACTCCAGTCCTCTTCGCGCCACCTCCGCAGCGCCCAGTTCGCCCGGCAGACCCCCGACGCCGCTGCGCCAGGCAGGGCGGGGCTGGGCCAGCGGCCTTGTGTCTGAAAGCGTGGTCCTGCGGGCTTGAGTCCGCCTGGCACCCGTACCGCGGACACGGAAATGCTTGCGCGCGCATGATCACGATCTGCAAGAAATGGATGGCCTGCTCAAATTACCGTATTTGCCGGCGTATAAGACGATTTTTTGGCCCTGAAAAATACGTATTTGCCGGCGTATAAGACGACCCACTAAAATTTCCACTAAAAATACAGTTTGTTATATACTCACCGTATAAGACTACCCCCCCACTTGGAGGCATATTTTTCAGGGCCAAAAATTCGTCTTATACGCCGGCAAATACGGTAAGGTGATCTGAGGACGCCTTATTTACGAAAGGACTAATTAGAAAGGTGTGGACGGGTTTAGGGGAACCACAGGAATTGTGCAGGAAGCCTGGCCGGTGACGTCTGTAGGCTCCAAGGAAAGGGGGACGTAGAGGTTCCCGCACTCAGGAAGGAGTCTTTAGGACCGCTGTCACCTCATTGCCAGCGCAAAGTGACCAGCAGGAGAAACTCGAAGAATAAATACCTGGCCTCTCTGACCTCTCGCCCTCTGATCTGATTTTGCCTCCCGTTGGCCGAGCCCATTGCTGTGTAGGAGAAGGTGAGAGGGTAGGAGGGGGTGTAGAGCAACTGGAGAGAGACAGAGTCAGGAAGGGAGGGAGAGACAAAGTAGGCACATCTGACACAGATATTGTGAGCCAGCTACAAAGCAGTGTGAATAGTAGGATCCCAAGTATGTGAGCATGTGACTATGGAAAGGGAACTGTTCACATTAATGATTTTGGGGGTTGGGGTGAGGAGGATAATTGCAAGTGATTTGTTTCACTTTGACATTATGCTTTCCTGTGCATTTCACATATTTCCACTCATCTATGTAACTTTTGGAGTGATCAAGTGTAAACATTATTACTGAGGCATGATTTATATTCAATAAAATGTACAGTTCAGCCATGGCTGGTGTGGCTCAGTTGGCTGGAGCATCATCCATGTTTCTCACATCAATGTTTGTTTTTCTTTCTCCCTTCTTCTTGCTCTAAAATTAATAAAAGCACAGTTTTTAAAAAGATTTAAACAAATAAAATGTTCAGTAAGTTTTGACAAATGCATACCCTACTGTAACCTCCACCAGAGGCAACCACCATGCTCAGTTCTCAGACCTTAGTTTTGTCTGTTTGAGAATTTTGTATAAATGGAATCACACAATAAGTGGCCTTTTGTGTGGCTCTTTTGCTGAACATCATGTATTTAAGGCTCATCTACGTTGTAACATGCAACAGGGCCCTTCATTCTTTTTTATTGATGAATAGTATTCCATTAAATGAACAGACCACTTGATCTATTTACATAATGGATACTGGAGTCATTTCTAAGTTTGGTGATAATGAATAGCTTCCCTGAAGCTCATGCACAAGTCTTTTTGTGGGCATATGTTTATTTCTCTTGTTTAATTACTTACGAGTCAAATTGCTGGGCAATGGGGTAGGTATATGGTGAACCTTATAAGAAATTGAGTTTTCCACCACAAAGATGATCACATTACTATAACAGAAATTTAATGAATTATTGGCAGTTCTAAGACAAAAACACATTATCCATCCTTCCCAAAAAAACCTGAGAGTTCCAGTTGCTCCACATATTTGTCAGCACTCAATGTTGTCAGTCTTTTTATTAAAGCCACCCTCGTGTACAAAGTGGCATCTCATTGCAGTTGACCATAATTTGCCTTTGCCTGTTGGTTTAGTGATACCCTAAGTGCTTGTCTTGACTCCTGGGCATTTCCAGCCTGCCCTATCCCAGCTGAGCATGAGCCACCCTCCTTACGTGGGAACCACCTTCAGGGAAGAGTCACCAGTTCCTGCAGTAAGAAGCCACTGGCATTCCCAGGAATGATGAGCTGAGGTGATGGGGATGAGGCACCAATAGGGTCTGTACAGGTGGGAATATGAGACTGTAGATTTCAGATCTGGTAGTTGGGCCTGTGTAAGCTCCATGAGTTGAGAGAGTCAGAGGTGAGTGCTGGGTCAATTATAGTGGGCTTCCTGGAAGAGACAGGCTGTGAAGGGTGAGACATGGCAGAGGAAGAGAGAAAAAGAGAAAGTGTTCCTGGAAAGAGCACAGCTATAGCCGGCATTTTACACTGACAAGACCAAACAGCCAGTGGAGGCTGAATTTTCTGTTTTCAGATCATAAAGCAAAGTTAACCTTGCACTCCACGGTGGGATTATGGGAGGTTTGGGACCACATTCACCCCCAGAGTGAGACCTACGTCCCCGGAGCCAGAAGGGTAGCCCTTCCAAGGACAGAACAAGCCTGTCACCTCCAGCCTCTGCCTTTCTCTGTGACCCTCTGATGTACGATGACTGTGTCACAGAGGATGTGACACGCTCTGACAAAGGCAGAGTCGGGCAATAAAGTGAGTAGTGTAGAGCATGCAGCAGAGTGTGCAGCTGCAAACTGGAAGCATTTTATTACTCCATCTACAATATGTAGATGATGTGTTTTTGTCTTAGAACTGCCAGCAACTCATTAATTTTCCGTTATAGTACTGTGGTCATCTTTGTGGTTTCCTCCCTGGGCTTTGGAAGTTCTCGATGTGAAGGAAATTCAAGGGAGGGGAAAGGAAAGCCTCAAGGTCACTGGCTGTGCAGAGCTGGAGAGCTCCTGACACCAGAGGGCCACACACAGCGAGCAGGGAGGAAGCCCCACAGCCAGGCGGCAGCTGAGATGGGCAAAGTCGCTATGGGACTGGTGAAAATCTCTACTTTTCCTGGACTCAGTTTCCCTATCTGTGAAAAGAGGTATCCATTCCCCTTTCAGGCCGGGGCCCACATTCCTGAGCACCTGCCATAAGTCAGGCCTTGGGCTTGATAAAGACAATCTTATTTAAACCGCACGCCAGCCCTGCACACTCTGAGAGGAAACCACTTTCATGTGAAGAGACCAAGGCCCACAGCAATGAAGTAATTTGCCCAAGGTCAAAGGGTCATAAGTAGTAGAGCTGAAGTTTGCACCCAGCTTTTGCACAGTCCTCAGAGCACAGAGCAGGAGGAGGGCGTGTGGAGCTAGGACATGGGAAGGGGAGGGGGAGGGAGTCGTCATGTTCTCTGATCTGGAAACCCAGCACCAGGCTCAGAGTTAGAACCACAACAGTTTTGTCCATGCAAGTATCAAAAAGAAAAAATGGCTGTGGGCTTGGGCACTGGTTGTGAGTGGCTCCATGGACCCCACAGCCTGGCCAGCTGGCTCTGGCAGGGGTAGCAGAGCCCAAAGAAATAGTTGGAACTACACAGGGCTGGACCTGCCCATACTGGTTCTCCCAAAGCAACACACAGATGGTTCCACAGTTTCCCCACCCCTGGGCACCATGCGAGGCAGGCACTTCTTCTCCATCAGTCTCTACAATAGGGCCTACATGTTATAGTTTCTCTAGCTGGCTTCTGTGGCAGCCCGGGGCTCTGTTGTCACTATTACCATTATTTTGCTTCGTCACCATTGTGTACAATGGTGTCTCTGCACTCACGTGAGTATGTCACGACATAGACATCTAGAAATGTGAATACTGAGTAAATTCTGATTGATTCAATTATATTGCTCCCCAAACCTTGGTGTACCAAATGCCCTGAGTGCATACAGCTATTCCTATGGCCTCTCCCTCGCTGGGAATTACCAATTTGCTCATCATTGCTGAAGAAGTTTTCATGTCCTTGATGGTGGCGGGCCGCACACACATGGACAGGACAGTGTGCGGCCTCCTGAGGCCCCTGGTTTGCCCTCTTCCCATTGTCCTCCACTGATCACCCTCCACCTCCAGGTCCTTCCTGAAGCGGCTTCTTCCTGTGTCTGGAGAGAAGAGTATGAACTTGGTTGAGGTCTGCCCAGCCCACTGCTCCACTCCTGGCCTCTGGCCTGCTGGCTGCTGGGACTCAGCAGGTCACCTCCTGCTGCTCTGCCTGATGCACAGGAAAAATTGGGGGCCAGTGCAAAAGGAAATAAAAGGAAGGTCAGAACACAGGGCCCTGTTAATTTGAGAAACCACACATCCCACAGAAATGCAACTGTCCCTAAAAATCTGAGCTATCATTCTATCCCAGAATCCCCAGAAGCTGGCAGCTGTGCGGGAAGACACTCAGTCATACAGGCCAAGGAGTCAAGGCTAAGAGTATATTGAGACTAGGCCAGCTTCTCAGATTGCCAGCCTGACGGCTCAGATCCTGAGGCTATGACAGTTAAAGATCCATACACCAAGGGCCGTAGCCCAAGGGTGGGACCCTTGTTTTCTGCGCAGGATCATTTGGACATGTCCAACATCATTCTTGGGCCATGCAAAATTATCAACTTAAAAATTAGCCTGCTAGCCGAAACCGGTTTGGCTCAGTGGATAGAGCATCAGCCTGTGGACTGAAGGATCCCAGGTTCGATTCTGGTCAAGGGCATGTACCTTGGTTGCAGCACATCCCCAGTAGAGGGTGTGCAAGAGGCAGCTGATTAATGATTCTATCTCATCAATGTTTCTAACTCTCTATCCCTCTCCCTTCCTCTCTGTAAAAAATCAATAAAATGTATATATTTTTAAAAAGAATATAATCTAGACTGAAACAAGATGGCAGCCTAGGTAGTCTCCTAAGCTGCCGCCTCATCAACAATGTGGGAAAAAAACAGCTAAAATCGAAAAGGATCACATCAGACCCACAGGAAAGCTGGTGGAATGGGATGGCTACAACTAGAGACAAAGAAAACCGCAGCTGCCGCCATGTAGAGTTTAAAACTATGGTGGAACCAGACCTGCAGGAGCTGCCGCTGCCACCACCGCCACCAAGAGTGAGGGAAGCCCACCAAGAGCAGAGCTCGCTCCGCCCTGGGCCCAGGGAGTGGGCTGATTCAGAGCCTGGCCTCCTCGTCCGCAGCTGTCCCAGCCTGCTCGCAATGGGAGCGAGGGAACTGACGATGGCCCTCAGCCACACCTTCCGCTCCCGCCCGGACGCCTTGGAGTGCAGTCTCCAGGCCCGCAGCCATCTCAGCCTGGCCTCCGCACCTGCAGCCGTCCCAGCCTGCCTGCCGTGAGCGGTGGGTCCTGGGGGGACCCATGTGCCCCGGGTGAGCTGTGTGCCCCAGGGTGCCGTGTGCCCCGGGTGAGCCATGTGCCTCAGGGGGGCCGTGTGCCCCTTGGGAACCATGTGTCCCGGGAGAGCCGTGTGCCCTGGGGAAGCAGTGGGACCTGGGGTGAGGGGGCGGTGTGAACTGGAGGAGGAGCGGATTCTATTCGTGTGGTCCTGAGACATTTAGACAGTCTGCAGCCATTAGCTACAGAACACTTTGTTGTATTGCCCTACAAAAACAAATGAGAGTGTCCCACTTGAAATTCATATACGAAAAAAAGGAAAAGAGAAGGAAAAAAAAATCTGAGGAACAGAATAAAGTGGTGAATATAGTAGAATCAGGAGCAAAGAAGGGGAGTGGACTGATAATTATCAGGAGGATAAGGGGGTGGGGAAGCAGTGAGAGACTGGATTGAAATCATATTACCAATGGATGAAGACAATTGGGGGGAGAGGGGGTAAGGGCAGAGGGTGGGAAGAGAACTGGGTGGTAGGGAGCTTTGGGGGAGAAAAAGGAGACACAATTGTAATAATTTGAGTAATAAAGATTTATTTTTTTAAAAAAATAATATAATCTGCCGAAACCGGTTTGGCTCAGTGGATAGAGCATCAGCCTGTGGACTGAAGGGTCCCGGGTTTGATTCCAGTCAAGGGCATGTACATTGGTTGCGGGCACATCCCCAGTAGGGGGTGTGCAAGAGGCAGCTGGCTGATGTTTCTCTCTCATCGATGTTTCTAGCTCTCTATCCCTCTCCCTTCCTCTCTGTAAAAAAAAATCAATAAAATATATATTTTAAAAAAGAATATAAGCTTTACAAAAATTAGCCTACTATATTTGGTCAAACATTTAATGAACTCACCCTAATGCCTTGGCAGGGCCAGACCAAGTGATTTCATGGGCCACACAATATCTACCCCTGCCTTAGCCCCTCCCATGCCTATCTTAGCCAGGAATCTTTCCACACTAGTTGCTAGGGACAGAAAATCCAACCCTAAATCGCTTAAAAGGAAGTCATTGATTCATGTGATAAAAAGCCCAATGGTAAACTGGCTTGAGGTGAGATTTGGTTCAGCAGCTCCAGAATACTGCCAAGAGAGAGATTAAAAATGGTGACAGAGTAAGTGGATGCTGCACAGACATGCTCCCAGGACCGAACTGGAATTGCAACTAAAATATAGAAAACTTCCTGAATAATTAATGGAAGACTTGCTGGAGAGAACTCTGATAACCGAGGACAGAAAGTGGAGACCACATAGAAACTGAAGGGGGGGGCAGGTTGCGGCGAAAGGGCTGTTGTGGTCTGACAGACAGCAACTGAGGTTCTGGAGAGATATCTCAGTTGTGGGGGTTACCACTGAGAGCTTTTTGGCCAACCAGCAGAGAGCACCAGAACTGAGAAGTGTATCCACATAACATCTGGCTGTGAAATGTAGCAGAGTTACTGTCTATCAGGGAGAGACAGCTAGAAAATCAGGCACCTTCGTAGAGGTCCAACACACAAAATTGTCTGTCAAGCTACTGGCCTTGTGTTCCAGCATAGGTAAGGCTGGGTGGCCTGGAGCTGTGTCAGCAGAAGCCAGAATCAGGGGCTCTAAGGTTAGAGCCTGGAAGGCAGACACCCCAATTTCCTATGCTGAGTCATTTCCACACACTGTGAAGATCATCTTTCTTGTGTAGACATTTGCTATACAAGTGACCTTGCCTGGGGAAAGACAGTTGACCACCCTATTGTAAAACCCCTTACCCCACTGAGCTAAATTGCTGAGGCATTAAGAGATTGAGAATAACAATTAGCCTCCAGGAAGAAGCAATTGCCCAACACTGTTGGAAAAAAAAAAAAAAAAAAAAAAAAAACCTCTTCCCATACCTGTGGACAATTGCCTGAGGGCAATTCAAGACAAAATCCTATCTGTCTGTAGATAGAGGCTTTGAATCTTTGCCTGATCTAACTAGTCAGAAACAGCTTTTGATATTGTCCTGCAATATTGAGAGGTGTAGCAGGTCTACCTAATACACAGTCATAAACCTAATCAGGCAGTGAAATAGCCCCCAAGTGAAAGGACAACAAAATTCTCCAGAAGAAGAGATGAATGAAATGGAGATAAGAAATTTATCTGATATGGAGATCATAGTAATGATGGTAAAGGTGCTCAACAGCATGAGAAAAGATGTAGTGACTATAAAAACAGAAATAAAGAATGGCATGGCATAAATAAAGAACATATTAGAAGGAATACACAGCAGAGAAGGGGAAGCTGAAGATCAAACCAGTGAATTAGAAGACAGGTTTGAAAAATCACTCAATCAGAAAACCAAAAAGAAAAGAAAGAAAAAACAGGAGGACAGCTTAAGGAAGCTGATGGACAATGTGAAATATAACAATATTCAAATAGAAAGTGTGCCAGAAGAGGCAGAAAGGGAGATAGGAATAAAGAACATGTTTGAAGAAAACTTTAATATTTCCTAACTTGGTAAAGGAAAAAGTCACACAAGTCCAGGAGGCACAGAGAACACCAAGCACAAAGAACCCAAACAGGCCCACACCCAGACACATCATAATTAAAATGCCAAAAATTGCCCCAACCGGTTTGGGTCAGTGAATAGAGCATCAGCCTGCAGATTCAAGGGTCTCAGGTTCGATTCCAGTCAAGAGCATGTACCTTGGTTGCAGGAACATCCCCAGAAGGGGTGTGCAAGAGGCAGGTAATTAGTGTTTCTCTCTCATCGATGTTTCTGACTCTCTCCCTCTACCTTCCTCTCAGTAAAAAATCAATAAAATATTTTTTAATGCCAAAAATTAAAGACAAAGAGAGAATCTTAAAGACAGCAAGAGAAAAGCAAACTGTTACCTACAAAGGTGCTCCCACAAGGCTGACACCTGATTTCTCATCAGAAACTCTATAGGCCAGAAGGGAATGGCATGAAGTACTCAAGGTAATGGACAGCAAGGATCTAAAACCAAGATTACTACATCCAGCAAGGCTCTCACTCAAAATAGATGGTCAGATAAAGAGTTTCCCAGACAATAAAAGGTTAAAGGAGTACATCACTACCAAGCCAGCATTATAAGAAATGCTAAAGGGACTGCTGTAAGTTGAAGAAATATAGAGAGAAATACAGAATTTAAAATGGCAATATATAAGCACCTATCCTATATAATAAAAGGCCAGGGACCATATAAGCATAACAACCAGAATGACTGCTCAACCCACTCGCCATGAGGTGCATTGACCACCTCTCAGTCCCTTTCCTCCCCGACCCCACACCCACCCGTAGGCGAACAGGGAACAACTGAAAAGTGGGTGGTGGTTGATGGCAGGGCAGGACTGGGGATTGGTGAGTGGGTGGAACAGCTGACCTGTTGGTCCCTTCCCCCCTTCCTTCTCTTCCTCCCTCCCCGCCTCCCCCCCCCCAGCTCTGATGGATCAGTGATGGTGAACAGGGGAACCAGGGTGGGTGATGGGAGGACCAGGCTGGCTGTAAGCCTATTGGGACCCCCAGTTTATCCCTGCCTGCTCAGGGGCTCAGGCAGGAAGGAAAGCAGTTGACTTCACCACCACTGCCTGCTTAGGGAAGCTCATGTGAATACCACCACTGATGCCACCGCTGCCCTGCTGCTGCTGCCTAGGGACTGGCTAATGGGCAGAAGATGGCCCCGATCGCAGGTTAGGCCTAGGGACCCTACTTATACAATTTTGGCACTGGGCCTCTAGTCTATAATAATCTTAAATGTAAATGGATTAAATGCCCACTCAGAAGGTGTAGGGTAGCTGAATGAAAATGAAAACATGACCGAACTATGTGCTGTCTACAAGAGAACCATCTCAGAACAAAAGACACACACAGGATGAGAGTGAAGGGATGGAAAACAATTTTCCATGCAAATGGAAAAGAAAAAAAAAGTAGTAGTAACATTCATATCTGACAAAATAGACTTCAAAATGAAGGCCATCACAAGAGACAACAAAAGTCGCTACATAATACCAAAGGGTTGATCCAACAAGAGGATATAACCCTGGTAAAACATATGCACCCAATATAGGAGGATCTAAGTACATATAAAGACTTCTAGAGGACTTTAAGGGAGAGTCTGACAACAATACAGCCATAATAGGGACTTGAACAGCCCACTGGCTTCACTGGATAGATCTTCCAGACAAAAACTTAACAAGGAAACAGTGACTCTAAAGGACACACTGGATCAGATGGATTTAATTGACATTTATAGCACATTTCACCCCAAAGCTGCAGAATATACATTCTTCTCCAGTGCACATGGATCATTCACAAAGATAGACCACATGTTAGGACACAAAACAAGTCTCTATAAATGCAAGAAGAGGAGACCAAAACAAGATGGCGGCCTAGGTAGTCTCCTAAGCTGCCACCTCCTCAACAATTTGGAAAAAAAACAACAGCTAAAATTGAAAGGGATCACACCAGACCCACAGGAAAGCTGGCAAAACGGGAAGGCTACAACTAGACACAAAGCAGGATGCCGCTGCTGCCATGTGGAGTTTAAAACTACGGTGAAACCGGACCTGCTGGAGCCACTGCCGCCGGGAATGAGGGAAGACAGACCTCACTCAGCCCTGGGGCCCAGGGACTGGGCCAGCCCTGCCGGTGGCCCTGGGAGCCAGGGAGCTGATGCGGGGCCTGCGCCGCCCCTTCGGCTCCTGCCCGGACGAGAAGCCTGTGAGCACGGCCTCCCTGCCCACAACCATCCCGGCCCCCAGCTGTCCCAGTCTGCCCACCATGCTGGTGAGGAGATGGCGAAGCGTCTACCAGCCCTCAGCCAGCTCGGCCCAGCCTCCTCGCACGCTGTGCTGGTGAGGAGCTGATACGGCGCCTTCCGTTCGAGGCCCCGGCCAGTCCTTCCTCCACCGCCTCCCGCAGCCAGCTCAGCCCGGCCTGCATGGACTCCTTGCTGGTGAGGAGCTGGTGCTGCGCCTTCCTTTCGCTCCGCCGCCACCGCTGCATGGCCGGGCCAAAGCTTCTGCCACTACCGCCACGTGGATTTTAAAACTACAGGGGAAATTGAGCCACAGGAGCTACCGTCGCTGCTGCACCCACCGCCGCCGTGAATAATAGGAATCCACGGAAAACAGAGCTCACTCCGCCCCGGGCTCAGGGAGAGTGCAGCTTCAGAACTTAGCCTCTGTGTCCACAGCAGCTCCGCTTCTGCACCAAAGGAGACACCATTGAGGGCGGTCTCTCTGCCCGCAGCCATCTCAGCCCACCCACAACCTTCCCAGCACACCCTCCATGCTCATGTGGAGATGGCACGTGCTGGTGTGGAGATGGCGCGGCACCTTCCGTTCCTGGCCCCAGCGAGTCCTTTCTCTGCCGCCGCATGGCCGGGCCGAAGCTTCCACCACTGCCGCCAGGTGAACTTTAAAACTACAGTGGAAATTGAACCACAGGAGCGACCGTCACTGCCACACCTGCCACCGCTGCCGCAAATAAAGGAAATCCACCGAGAACAGAGCTCACTATGCCCAGGGCTCAGGGAGTGGGCTGCCTCAGAACTTAGCCTCCGTGTCCGCAGCTGCTTTGCTTCCGCACCGAAAGAGACACCTTTGAGGGCGGTCTCCCCGCCTGCAGCCATCTCAGCCCGCCTGAAGCCATCCCAGCCTTCCCGCCGTGTTAGCGAGGAGCTAGCACGGTGCCTCCAATTCTCGACCCCAGCACCCCAGAGGGGCCATGTGCCCCGGGTGTGCTGTGTGTCCCAGGGGGCCATGTGCCCCGGGTGAGCCGTGTCCCCCAAAGGGGCCAGGTGTCCTGGGTGAGCCGTGTGTCCCAGGGGGCTGTGTGCCCCGGGTGAGCCTTGTGTCCCAGGGGGCTGTGTGCCACGGGTGAGCCATGTACCCCAAGGGGTCCAGGTGTCCCGGGATAGCCGTGTGTCCCAGGGGAAGCAGTGGGACCCGGGGTAGGGGTGGTGTGAACCAGAGGAGCGGCGGACTCTATTCATGTGGTCCTGAGATAGTCACCATAAAACAAGCAGACTGCCAAATGAGGAGCGGATTCTATTCATGTGATCCTGAGATAGTCACCATAAAACAAGCAGATTGTCAAATGACAGGGGGGAGAGGAAGGAGACCTGGGGGGAGATAAGAGAACAACCGAAGGACTGGTATGCTTGAATATAAGTACAACCACGGAACACAGAACTCTGGGGAGGAAGGGCATGAATTGGAGGTGGGGGGAGGGGGTGGACAATGGTAAGCTATGTACACATATAATACCTTAATAAAAAAAATTTAAAAATCCAAGAAGATTGAAATCATATCAAGCATCTTCTCAAATCACAGTGAAATTAAATAAAAAATAAAATAAGTGAAAACACCCAAAAACATTCAAACACATGGAGGCTAGATAGCATGTTTTTTAACAATTAGAGACTCGGTGCATGGATTCAAACTTCTGGTTTCATTAGCCAGACTCATCAAGAAACAAGAGAGATAAACCAAATAAATAAAATCAGAAACTAAAGCAAAGAAATAACCACTGACACCTCATAAATAAAAGGATGGTAAGAAAGTACTTTGAACAGCTATATGCCAACAAGCTGGACAATGTGGATGAAATAGAAAAATTTCTAGAAAAATACAATCTCCCAAAACTGAATCAGGAAGAATAAAAAAACAGGCCAACAACAACTGATGAAATAGGAGGAGTAATCAAAAATCTCCCAGCAAACAAAAACCCGGGTCCAGATGGCTTCACAGGGGAGTTTTACCAAACATTCAAAGAAGAACTAACACCTCTACTCCTCAAACTATTTAAGAAAATGCAAGAGGAAGGAACACTTCCAAACTCTTTTCATGAGGCCAGCATTATCCTAATTCCAAAACCAGATAAAGACACTACAAAGAAAAAGAATTACAGGCCAATATCCTTGATGAATATAGATGCTAAAATCCTCAACAAGAGTGGAGTCGCTCTCTTTTTACCTCGGCATAGAAGAGGCGATGGTGGCTCTGGCATCTCTCGGCGCCCTGGCGCTCCTCCTGCTGTCGGGCCTCTCCTGCTGCTCAGCAGAGGCCTTCATGGAGCCCCAAATCACCCCTTCCTACTACACAACTTCTGATGCCGTCATTTCCACTGAGACTGTCTTCATTATGGAGATTTCCTTGATATGCAAGAACAGGGTCCAGAACATGGTTCTTTATGCTGACGTCAGTGGAAAACAATTTCCTGTCACCCGGGGCCAGGATGTGGGACGTTATCAGGTGTCCTGGAGCCTAGATCACAAAAATGCCCACGCGGGTACCTATGAGGTCAGATTCTTTGATGAGGAGTTCTATAGCCTGCTGAGGAAGGCTCAGAGAAACAACAAAGACGTTTCTATCATCACACCCCTGTTCATAGTCAGCGTAGACCATCGGGGTACTTGGAATGGGCCCTGGGTTTCCACTGAGATATTGGCTGCAGTCATCGGAATAGTGATCTACTACCTGGCCTTCAATGCCAAGAGCCTGACAGTGCCCCCAGGCCCCCTTGCTTCTTTCAATAAACAGTTAGAGGCCCCTCAAAAAAAATAAAATCCTCAACAAAATATTAGCAAATGGCATCCAGCAATATAAGAGATCATACACCATGATCAAGTGGGATTTATTTGAGGGATGCAAGGCTGGTACAATATTCAAAAATCAATAATGTGATAGATCACATACATTAAAAGATAAAAATCACATGATCATATCAACAGATGCAGAAAAATTATTCTACAAAATCCAATGCCCATTTTTGATAAAAACTTTTAGCGAAATGGAAATAGAGGGAACATATCTCAACATGATAAAGGCCATATATGACAAATCTATAGTGAACATCATACACAATGGGCAAAAACTAAAAGCATTTTCCCTTAGAACAGGAACAAGACAGAGATGTCCACTTTTACCACTCTTATTCAACATAGCACTGGAAGTCCTAACCACAGCAATCAGACAAGAAGAAGAAATAAAGACATCCAAATTGGAAAGGAGGAAGTAAAACTCTCATTATTCTCAGATGACATGTGTACATAGAAAACCCTAAAGACTCTATCAAAACACTACTAGAATTAATAAATGAATTTGGCAATGTAGCAGGATACAAAATCCGCACCCCAAAATTGATGGCTTTTTTTATATACCAATAATGAATTCTCACAAAGAGAAACTAAACAAGCAATCCCATTTATCATTGCAAAAAAAAAAAAAGTTAAAATGCTTAGGAATAAACTCAACCAAGGAGGCAAAAGACCTGTACTCAGAAAACTACAGACATTGAAAAAAGGGATAGAAGAAGATATACACAAGTGGAAGGATATACTGTGTTCATGGATTGGTAGAATTAATATCTCTAAAATGTCCACACTACCCAAAGAAATCTATGGATTCAATGCAATCCCTATTAAAATACCAACAGCCAATTTCACAGATATAGAACAAATACTCCAAAAATTTATATGGAATCAAAAAAGACTCTGAATAGACGCAACAATCTTGAGAAAGAACAAAGTTGGAAGAATCACAGTACCAGATTTCAACTTATACTACAAAGCCACTGTAAACAAAACAGCCTGGTACTGGCACAGGAACAGGCATATAGATCAATGGAACAGAATAGTGAACCCAGAAACTGACCCAAGCCATTACTCTCAATTGATATTTGACAAAGGAGGCAAGAGTATACAATGGAGTTAAGCCAGTCTCTTCAATAAATAGTGTTGGGAACATTGGTAAGATACATGCAAAAAAATGAAACTAGACCATCATCTTACACCACATACACGAATAATCTCAAAATGGATAAAAAACCTAAATGTAAGTCATGAAACCATAAAAATCCTAGAAGAAATCATAGGCAGCAAAATATCAGACATCTCTTGTAGCAATATGTTTACAGATAAGTCTTCTAGGTTAAAGGAAACTGAGGAGAAAATAAACAAATGGGATTATATCAAAATTATAAAAAAAAAAAACTTCTGCACAGCAAAAGAAACCATAAACAAAATGAAAAGAGATCCCACTGTATGGGAGAACATATTTGGCAACTAGAGGCCTAGTGCATGAAATTCATGCACAGTGTGGGGCGGTGTCCTTCAACCCAGCCTGCACCCTCTCCAATATAGGACCCCACAGGGATTGGACCTAAACCAGCAATCGGACATCCCTCTCACAATCTGGGACTGCTGGCTCCTAACCGCTTGCCTACTGGCCTGATTTCCCACAACTTCCCACCCCTTCTGACTAAGTTGTGGTGGCCATGTTGTGGCAGCAATTTTGTGGTGGCCATCTTGTAATGACATCACGCGACATCCCCTAGGTTTTTGTTTTTTAAAAAAATATATATTTTATTGATTTTTCAGAGAGGAAGAGAGAGGGATAGAGAGTTAGAAACATTGATGAGAGAGAATCATCAATCAGCTGCCTCTTGCACACCCCCTACTGGGGATGTGCCTGCAACCAAGGTACATGCCCTTGATCGGAATTGAACTTGGGACCTTTTAGTCTGCAAGCCAACACTCTATCCACTGAGCCAAACCAGTTTTGGCTCACCTAGGTTTTTATTATATAGGATGATTCATCTGATAAAGGGTTAATTTCCAAAATATATAAGAAACTCATACAATTTAACAAAAGGAAGACAAACAATCCAATTAATAATGGGTAAAGGATATAAATAGACATTTCTTCAAAGTGGACATATATAAAGCAAGAGGCATATGAAAAAATGCTCAAAGAGATGCAAATTAAAATGACAATGAGGTACCATCTCACATATGTCAGAATGGCTACCACCAACAAATCAACAAATGGCAAGAACTGGCAAGGATGTGAACAAAAGGAAACCCTAGCACACTGCTGATGGGAATGCAGACTGGTGCAGCCATTATGGAAAATAGTATGGAGTTTCCTCAAAATATTAAATATGGAACTGCCATTTGACCCAGTGATCCCACTTCTAGGAATATATCCTAAGAAGCCTGAAACACCAAT
Source organism: Vespertilio murinus (assembly GCA_963924515.1). Taxonomy (NCBI): domain Eukaryota; kingdom Metazoa; phylum Chordata; class Mammalia; order Chiroptera; family Vespertilionidae; genus Vespertilio; species Vespertilio murinus. The sequence goes on along the minus strand of OZ004709.1, from coordinate 89,102,028 downwards.
CAGAAAGAATGTATGCACCCCTATGTTAATAGCAGCACAATTTACAATAGCTAAGATCTGGAAACAGCCCAAGTGCCCATTAGTAGATAGTGGATAAGAAAGTTGTGGGGAGAAACCAAGATGGTGGCATAAGGTAAACACCTATATGCAGCCTACCACAACAATTTTATTTTATTTTTTTTAAAAAATAAATCTTTATTGTTCATATTATTACAAATGTTCCTCATTTTTCCCCCTCCATAGCTCCCCTCTACCAAGTTTCCATCCCACTCTCTGCCCTTACCCTATCACCCATTGTCCTCATCCATAGGTGCAGTTTATGTTCAGTCTCTTCCCACCGCCCCCACTCCCCATTTCCCTGACAATCATCAGTCGACACTCCCCTTCCATACCTCTGATTCTATAATAATCACCAGATAATATCTGATCATGATATTTACTTCCCTTGGTTTTTAGATTCACTTGTTGATAGTTATGTATTTGTTGTTCATAATTTTTATCTTTATTTTCTTCCTCTTCCTAAAGAACCCCTTTTAGCAATTCATATAATTCTGGCTTGGCGGTGATGAACTCCTTTAGCTTAAATTTATTTGTGAAGCTCTTTATCTGGCCTTTGATTCAGAGTGATAGCTTTGCTGCATAGAGTATTTTTGGCTGTAGGTTCTTGTTATTCATCACCTTGAATATTTCTTGCCATTCCCATCTGGCCTGCATGGTTTCTGTTGAGAAATCAGCTGACAGTCGTATGGGTGCTCCTTTATAGGTAACTACCTGCTTTTCTCTTGCTACTTCTAATATTCTCTCTTTGTCTTTTGCTCTTGGAATTTTAATTCTGATGTATCTTGGTGTGGTCCTCTTTGGATTGCTTTTGTTTGGGGTTCTGTGTGTTTCCTGGACTTGTAAGTCTCTTTCTTTCACCAGGTGGGGGAAGTTTTCAGTCACTATTTCTTTCAATAGGTTTTCGGTATCTTGCTCTCTGTCATCTGCTGGGACGCCCATAATTCTGATGTTGGTTCGCTTGAAGTTGTCCCAGAGGCTTCTTACACTATCTTCAACTTTCTGAATCCTCTTGTCTTCTTGCTTCTGTGGAGGAGTGTCCTCTGGCTCTTTGTGTTCCAAATCTTTGACTTGATTCTTGCAATTTTCCAGTCTGTTTTTAGGACTCTGTATAATATTCTTTATTTCAGAGAATGTATTCTTTATTTCTAGTTGATCCTTTATTATTTCTTGTTGATCCTTTATTAATTCTTGTTGATCCTTTATTATTTCTAGTTGATTCCGTTTCATATCCTCATAGGTCTTGTTTATTTTATCGGCTTTTTCTAGGAGATTCTTGAACAACCTTATAAGCGTGGTTTTTGTCCTCCATTTCCTTCGTTTGTGATCTGTTTCCTCGTCTCGGCATTTTCGCTGCTTCCCTGAGTTGTTAGGTTGGGAGGATCAGCTCTGTCTATGCCATTATATAGCCTTATTCCACTAGTCTTGAAAACCTGCAAAAGCCTCTGTGTTCAGCTTGGATGGGACAGAGTTTCAGGGTAGAGCTAACCTTGGCTTCTGGTTAGCCCCACTCTCTGAGGTTCCTGAGTCTCAGTGTACCTCAGTGTCCTTTGGTATTTCCTGCAAGCACCTCTGAGAGAAAGGCGCCCTAGAGTCTCACCCACTACCAAACAGTCTAGTCTCTCCCCCAACGAGCCGCAACTGGGGTTCAGTGCAGTTGGAAGTGGGGTTAACAGCAGTCCAGAGCTTATGTCTCCTTCCCACTAGGGCAATCCAGCGGCCCAATCAACCGTCTGTCCTCTGTGCGAAATGTGCATAACTCAGGGTCTCTGCCTTTCACCGCTTCCCTGAGCCTCTGCCTTACAGCCCAGATTCCCTCTGTATAAAGCTGGGGCCCAAGGATCTCGCCCAGAACTGGGGTTCAGTGCAGTCAGAACTGGGACTCAGCACAGTCCTGAGCTTTTGTCTCCTTTCTGCTAGGGCAATCCAGCAGCTCAGTGAACAGTCTGTCCTCTGCACGCAATGTGCACGATTCTGGGGTTCTGCCTTTCGCCGCTCCCCTTAGCTTCCGCCTTATAGCCCAGATTCCCTCTGTATGAGCCTGGGACTCCAGGGTCTTGCCCAGAACTGAGGTCAGTACAGTCGAAGTTGGGATTCAGCACAGTCCAGAGATTTTATCTCCTTCCCGCTAGGGAACGCCAGCCAGGCACTCAGCCACCCCCTCCTCTCCAGCTCCGTCCTCTCACCACACACCCACCGTGTCTCTCCGTACCTTAGGCTTTTACAGCTACTCTGATTTTCCTTCTGGTTTTCTCTTTCCTTCTAGTTGTAGAATTTCCAGTCAGTAACTTTCCTGTAATTCTGGATAATGTCCACTTTATATTTAGTTGTATTTTTTGAAATTGTTGAGTGAGGCTGCAGTTAGGCGTTTACCTATGCCGCCATCTTGTTTATTTCCAGGGTGTGCCAGCCTACCACAACAATTTTAAAATTACAACTGGAAAACAGCAAACATCTCCCTGAACCACCAGAAGGCTGGCTGAGTGGAAGCTCTGTCATCTAGGAAGGGAAGAGAAAGGACGCTGAGCCTCAGGAGCTGTGGAGGTGCGGAAATCTGTGCGCACGGAAAGGATGGCCGCCGAATATGCTGCTGGCTTACTCATGTCATATGTGGAGAGGGCAGGCAGCTAACTCATGGCTAGCTTTCTTGTTCAGGAGGAAAACAAAACCTCCCTATTGCACTGATAGCCAGCTCCAGTCAAAGATAAATTGGACTGTCAGGCAGTGGGCAAAATTTTCTCAGAGATGTACATGGCCAGCAGCCATTACTGCAGGACTCAGGAACAGGACCCACTTAGGGCGTGGCTGAGGGGAAACCAAAGGTTGTCTGCACCACCCCGAGACTCCGCCCCATACAAGCAGAGCACAGAAGCCCTCCCAGTGTCTAGTTTTCTGTTCAGGAGAAAAACAAAACCTCCCAACTGCATTGATAGCCAACTCTTATCCAGGAAGAAACTGACTGGCAGGGAGCAGGCAAAACTCAAGAACAGCTTTCCCCCATGTGGTGCCCGCACCAGCAGCCAGTGTTGTGGAACTTGGCAAATAGGACCCTCTTAAGGCGGGGCTGATGGGAAACCAAAGCTTGTCTGCGCCACCCCAAGATTCTGCCCCATCCAAGCTGAGCACAGAAGCCCTCCTACTTGAGACACTGCTGATCCTCACAGCCAATTGGCTTGGAGATAAACTCTCCCCAGTGATATCAACATTGAGCAAGGCTTAACAACATGACTGCACACACAGCCCACAAAGGGCTGCACCAAAACTGTCCACCTCAGGTAATTGGGAAGTTGAGCTACTGGGCACTGCTAGGACACCTAGCACACAAAGCTACTCCATCAACTCAGGGAAGCAGCTAAAATGCAGAGAAGAGACAGGCCACAAAGGAAGGAAATGGAGAAAAGCAAAAAGAATGGACAAAGAGTTCAAAACCACAGTTAAAAGGTTTTTCAAGAATTTCCTAGAAAAGGCCAATAAAATAAACGAGACCTTTGAGGATATGAAAAAGGATCAACTAGAAATAAAGAATACACTGACTGAAATAAAAAAATATTATACAGAGTCCTAAAAACAGAATGGAAGATCACAAGATTCAAGTCAAAGATTTGGAACACAAAAAGCCAGGAACACTCCTCCACAGAAGCAAGAAGAGAAGAGAATCCAGAAAGTTGAAGATAGTGTAAGAAGCCTCTGGGACAACTTCAAGCGAACCAATTTAAATAAATAATGACTGAAAACTTCCCCCACTAGTGAAAGAAATAGTCTTACAAGTCCAGGAAGCGCACAGAACCCCAAACAAAAGCAATAAAGAGGACCACACCAAGACACATCATAATTAAAATGCCAAGAGCAAAAGACAAAGAGAGAACATTAAAAGCAGCAAGAGAAAAGCAGGTAGTTACCTATAAAGGAACACGTATATGATTTTCAGCTGATTTCTCAACAGAAACTATGCAGGCCAGATGGGAATGGCAAGAAATATTCAAAGTGATGAATAGCAAGAACCTACAACCAAGATTACGCTACCCAGCAAAGCTATCACTCAGAATCAAAGGCCAGATAAAGAGCTTCACAAATAAAAAATAGCTAAAGGAGTTCATCCCCGCCAAACCAGAATTATATGAAATGTTGAAAAGTATTCTTTAAGAGGAAGAAGATAAAGATAAAAATTATCAACAACAAATACATAACTATCAACAAGTGAATCTAAAAACCAAAGGGATAAAAAATCTGATGAACAATATTAACTGGTGAATATAATAGAATTGGAGGTATAGAAAGGGAGTGGACTGACAATTCTCGGGGAAAAGGGGAGTCGGGGGTGCGGGAAGAGACTGAACAAAAATTGTACATGATGAAGACAGTGGGGGATGGGGAAAGGGCAGGGGTTGGGGTAGGAACCTGGTGGAGGGGAGCAATGGAGGGAAAAAAGAGGAACAATTGTAATAATCTGAACAATAAAGATTTTTTTTTAAAGAAAGCTATGGTATGGTTATACCATAGAATACCATGCAGCAGTAAAAAAGAAGGATCTCACCCAGCCAGCATGGCTCAGTTATTGAGTGTGGACCTGTGAAACAGGAGTCACAGTTCAATTTCCAGTGAGGGCAATACCCACGTTGTGGGCTCCCAGTTTGAGGCATGCAGTTGGCAGATTATCAATGATTCTCTCTCATCATTGATGTTTCTATCCCCCTCTCTCTTTTCATTCCTCCTGGAAATCAATAATACCCTGTTTCCCTCAAAATAAGACCGTGTCTTATATTAATTTTTGCTCCCAAAGACTCGCTAGGTCTTATTTTCAGGGGATGTCTTATTTTTCCATGAAGAAGAATACGTTACACATTTATTGTTAAATGAAAATAAAGGAAATTTATTACCTGTATGCGGTACGGTAGTACGGTAGTTGTCAACACAAACCAGACAAACTGTTAATCCTACAGTATCAAGAATTTACTCATTTATTCAATGACAATCATGTCATCATCTTCTGGAACATCATCATAACAATCCAATTCCTGAATTTCCTGGTGAATTTCTTGTGACTCCATTTCTTTCAGAATCAGTGGACCAAATGTCTCCTGTTTAGCAATAGCACTGTCTTTATTTTTTTAAAATATTTTTATTGATATTTTACAGAGACGAAGGGAGAGAGATAGAGAGCTAGAAATGTCGATGAGAGAGAAACATCGACCAGCTGCCTCTTGCACACCCCCTACCGGGGATGTGCCCGCAGCCAAGGTACATGCCCTTGACCGAAATCGAACCTGGGACCTTTCAGTTCAAAGACCGACACTCTACCACTGAGCCAAACCGGTTTCGGAAGCACTGTCTTTAAATGAGTACTTCTTGTCAAGGTAGCCTGCTTACAGTGCATTTGCAATGCAACTGTCAGTTATTTTCTCCCATGAATTCTTCACCCAAGTCACAACTTCTTGCAGTTTAGGTTTCACAGTTTCCATGCTGATTTCTCTCCATTCACACAGCAGTGACGTCAGGACTCCGTGTAATGTCACTGGTTGCTAGACGCCAGTCGGGGAGGCCCTAACGACCAGTTTACGGTAAATTAATTTTCATTCTGAGACAGAGTCTGGGGCCTTATTATCGGGGGATGCCTTGTATTTCACTCAGAAGGAAAACTGTAAGTAGGTCTTATTTTCAGAGGATGTCTTACTTTTGGGGAAACAAGGTATGTATATCCTACATAATAAAGAGGCAATATGCAAATTGACCATCTCTCCAACACACAAGATGGCTGTTCCCATGTGGTCAAAGATGGCACCCACAAGATGGCCAACTGGGGAGGGCAGTTGTGGGCATTCAGGCCAGAAGGGGAGGGTAGTTGGGAGAGACCAGGCTGGCAGGGGTGTGGTTAGGGGGTGATCAGGCTGGCAGGTAGGCAGGAAGGCAGGCAGGTAGGCGAGTGGTTGGGAGCCAGCAATCCTGGATTGTGAGAGAGATGTCCGACTGGGATTGGGCCTAAAAGGGCAGTTGGATATCCCTTGAAGGGTCCCAGATTGGAGAGGGTGCAGGCTGGGCTTAGGGACACCCTCCCCCCACCCCCCGTGCATGAATTTCATGCTCCAGGCCTCTAGTATAATAATATATATGTACTAGAGCTCCGGTGCACGAATTCGTGCACTTGGGGGCCTGTGCCCTCTCACAGTCTGGGAGCCCTTGGGGGATGTCTGACTGCCACAGTGGTGGGAGAGGCTTCCACCAATGCCACTGTGCTTGCCAGCTGTGAGCCCAGCTTCTGGCTAAGCGGCTCTGTCCCTGTGGGAGAGCACTGACCACCAAGGGGAAGGTCCTTCATTGAGCATCTGCCCCCTGGTGGTCAGTACATGTCAAAGTGAATGGTCATTCTGCAGTCGGGCTGGATGTGAGAGGCCACAGGCCAGGCTGAGGGATCCTACCAGTGCACAATTGGAGCCAGGGAGGGACATGGGAAGGCTCCAGGGCATGTCTGGACCGTCTCTTTCAGTCCTGATCATCCGAACCCCAGCAGCCAACTAACCTTCCAGTCAGAGCACCTTCCCCCTGGTGGTCAGTGCCATAATAGCAATTGGTCAGCTAGTCAACTTTCTGTTCCCTGGTGGTCAGTGCACATCATAGCAAGTGGTTGAATGGTCTTAACATTAACATATTACACTTTGGTTGAATGGCCGACCAGATACATAGCATATTAGGCTTTTATTATATAGGATATGTATATGAAGGATCTCTTACCCTTTGAGACAGCATGGAGGGACCTGGAGAGTATTATGCTAAGTGAAATAAGCTGCTTAGAGAAAGACAAGAATCACATGATGTCACTCATATGTGGAATCTAATGAACAAAATAAACTGATGAACAAAATAGATCCAAAGACATAGAAGCATAGAACAGACTATGGATTCTCAGCGGGAAGACAGGTGAGTGGGAAGTGACCAGCCAAAGAACTTATATGCATATGTGCGTAACCCGTGGACACAGACATCAGGGTGGTGAAGGCCAGGGGTGGGCTAGAAGGGGTCAATGGGGGGGGGACATTTGTAATACTTTCAACAATAAAGATTAAAAAAAAACAACACCTCACCACATGCAGACCAGCCTGTTCTGCGCCTCTATCCCTCCTACCAGTCTCGATGTTCTTACTTCTCTGGTTGTAGAATGTCCATTCAGATCGCAGGTGGTCTGAATGGTGGTTGTTGTGTATTTCAGTTGTTCCAATCAGATATTTAAAGAGAGGAAGTTTCACAGCTGTAAAGTGCTATGACTCATAAAAGCAAGGCAGGGTTTCTCTGTGGGGGAGTAGCAGGAGCCCTGAGAACATGAGGATTTGTTGGGGACCAAACAGCTCCTCAGAATGCACAGGGTGGGCTTCTGGATTAGGCATGTGCCAGAGTTTAGCCAAGGTGACCAGGAGTAACCAGTGCTGAGTGGGCATCTTCATCACTATTGGGTCGATGGGCATTTTCATTTGCAGGCTCCCAGAGGCCAGCTGCTGGCTGAGCCCTGTCCAACACCGAAGGCAGATTTGCTCCAGCCAGGCGGTCACCTGAACGCAGACACCCCCACCCCTGCTCAGAGGGAGGTCTGTCTCCCTGCTGGCTCATGGACCCAGCCTCTGTGGGTGGTGATCTGCCTGATTCAGCATTGGTGGCCAATGTGAGTGCTCTTTGATCCCACCTGCAGGAACCTCCCACCAAGTGTCCTTGCTCAGGTTACACATTCCTCAGCCCCAGGACACGAACTACAGTGAGGCTGGAACCTGAAGAGCCTGGGATTGACCATGGGAGGGACATGGGGAGTGGGCAGTAGGCATTCAGTGAGACTTAGAACCACCTGCTGGCCAGACAATGGCATGGGGAACACTCCATGCTTACACGTACAGTTGGGGCAGAGGGTATGGAGAACCCCAGATCTCTCAGTAGTGGGACTGTGGATGGGGGTAGTGCTTTCTGCCACCCACCTTGTACCTTTGAGTTCAAAGGTGGGGTGTTGATTTTTTTTTTTAATTTAAAAAAATTGACTTTAGAAAGAAGAAGGGAGGAGAGAAAGAAACTTCTATGAGAGAATCATTGATTGGCTGCCTCCTGCATGCTCCTATTGGGGATCGAGCCCATAACCTGGGCATGTGCCCTGACTGGGAATCAAATGGTGACCTCTTGGTTCATGGGTCAACACTCAACCCCCGAGCCACACCTGTGTTAACATAAAAGCACTCACACCTGTAAAGAGTTGTTGTGAGTTTGAGCCAAACTGTCGACAATTGCCAGAAAGCAGAATCTCAACGTATTGGGATAATGCTCCAGAGAAGGGCAGTACTGTCCCTTGTTTTATACATTAACGTTAAAGGAGAAAAGAAACCCATTGGTGACAGATTAGGGGGTGGAGGTGGAAGAAAGCAAAGCGGGGAAACCTCTGGGATTGGATAAAAAAGTAAAATGACAGACACATACTTCCTTTATTTAGGTAGGTGCAGGATAGTTAACAGTCAACAATTAACACGATAACAATGAGGGGATTGATGATCTCTGCTGAGTGATGCCTGTGTTTGAGGGGTCTAAAAAAAGGGAAATCACTTTGACACTCCAATGATATGTTATCATAGATAGGCAAAAAGGCAATAGGCTCAGTTAAGGTAAAGATTGGCCTTTGTCAGTGAAGATACTGGCTGGGACATGACTACCCACCATGACTGCTTTTAGTTAAAGCTGCATTTCAGACCATGCTTAGTGGTTACTTTAGGTCTTTGAGTTTGCAAAACTGCTTCACATGTCTTTCCTGAGCTAGTGAGGTTGGCATATGGCCCTTTTTTGTTCACACCAGCCAGGGCAAAGATGAGGTTTTTAGCCAAGTACCTGTACTTTTAAGATAAATAAAAAATCAAACCTTTCATCCTGGCAATGTTTAGAAAAATCCCATTCCAGCTGGGCATAGCAGCAATTTGGCGAGGAGGGTGCCGTCTGAGGGTGGCAGGCCCAGGATGAGTGGGCTCTCTCTGTTTGACATGCACAACTGGAGACCCATGTGCCACATGCCTGCATGGACTCAGCTCCCCAGGCCAAAGGATGAACAGGAGTCAGGTGGAGAGAGCAGGAGTAGTGTCCCAGGTGAGAGGCTGTTGGTCCCAGCATAGCACAGACCCAGGCTGGGTCACCCCGCCCTCAGGTTCCTGTGGTCTTCCAAAGCCTGAGCTGGTCAGGGTCACTGAGGCCTCCACACACCCTCTGTGCCAGAGCCTGCAGGGGCCAGTTCTGCTAGTCCCGGAGAAGCTGGCCTGGGAAGGTAAGACTGAGGCAGGTTTTCCTCCCTTTCACAGTCCATGCTTTCAAGTTGCTTTGTGACCCATAGGTTTGCTGCTGGCTGGGACCCACTCTGCCCCCTGCTCTGGTGGCCTGAGGGCTAACTATCAGATCCTGCCTACATCCTTAACCAGCAGCCTGCGTGACCGGGCCTCCTCAGCCCTCTGTTTTTTGGGGGCCACTCCTACCACATTGTGGTGGAACCCAGCTCAGCCTCTGGAGGCTCTCCAAATTTTCCATTTTACATCACCTGTGATCCTTGTCCTGGGCTAATAGTGTCCCCAAAGTTGTGTACCTGTGAGTGGGACCTTATTGAAATTAGAGTCTTTGCAGATAGAATGATGTTAAAAGAGGTCACATTGGATTAGGGTGGACCCTAAACCCAATACAGGCAGTCCTCGAGTTACACTGGACTCGACGTATGTCATTTTGTAGTTACGTCGCCATCTCCCATTTATAGTAGTAATACAAAAAACATTCTGTCATTTCGACGTATGTACACAAGTGCTGTACGTTTTTTTATTACCACAAATAAAGGTCAGGAATTATCTTTCTTTTAAATTTTTTTTACTATGTCACTTCATTACTCTGTGTCTGTGCTCCATCTAAGTGACGGAGGTGCTCATGCAGGTGGATTCCGACTTACAGCGAAAATCGGTTATGTCACGCCATTGGAATGGACCTGCTGAAAAGGAAAAAGGCCATGTGACAAAGGAGCTGGAGAGTAGAGGAACACCAAAGCGCCTGGGGCCACCTGTAGCTGAAAGAGGCAGGAAGGATCCTCCCTTGGAGCCAAATTGCAGGTCAAGAACCTAACATGCAGACTAGCTATCAACTGGGGAGCCCGGAAAGCAGCGACCTTAGGGACGCGGGAGCCCCGGACTGCTGGAGGACAGCTGCCCAGAAGGCGAAGCCACCCAAACCTCAGGAAGCCCAGGACTTAAAGCCCGAGACCTCAACGCTCACACCTGGGGGAGCGTTTGGAGAGAGCTGCAGGGCAAACTGGCCTCCAGCTTGTGGAAGTGGCTTTAAGTCGGTGGCCGAACTCTTCACATCTCTGGGATAAGCCCGGGGTGCCACCTGGGCCGCGACGTGCACTGGCGCGAGCCTCTGAGGAAGCAGCACTACCCGCCGCTGCCCAAGGACTTCCTGGCGGCGCCCCGCCCCAGGCCCTGCCTATGCAGCGCGAGGCTAGGACCCGGGCGCAAGATCCCTCCCGCCGGGCTGCAGTGCGCAGGCGCGGCGCGTGGCGGCTCGTCGGCGTCCCGGCCTGCCCCGCGAGCGCTGACGTCGCGCAGCTTCGTCCGCGCCGTCGCCGTCGCCGCCACCGACGCCGCCATTGGAATCAGCTCCACGTCTGTGTGTTCGGTCCCTGCTTACCGCGCTGCGTCGTGTCCCGCGAGCGGCCCGCGCGCCCATCAGCCGCCGCCGCGGCCGCCCGGCCGGCGCCCGGGGAGGGGGCGGCGGGCCCGGGGCCGCGAGAGTGCGGGTGACAGGACCGGCCTCGCGGAGGCCGAGGCGGCGGGCGCTCCCGCCCCGCGCCGCGCCGGCTGTTCATGAAGCATGTCGGCCACCAGCGTGGACCCCCAGGTAGCGGGCCAGGGTCGTGGAGTCGGGGACTTGGGTCTCGGGGGCAGGGTCTGGGGTCGCGGGAACGGGGTCTGGGGTCGGGGCCCCTGGCAGAGTCGCGTGTGACCGCCGATTCCGTTCGCTCCGGAGCGCGCCGCCGCCCGCGAGCGGTTCTGATAAATAACTTTTGTTTCCCTTTCCTTCGGGTTTTGTCCGCTGGTACGTCCCGGCCTGCGGCGGTGCAGAGAAGCAAAGGACAAGACAATAAAGGTGAGCGGAGTTGGGGGGCCTGGGCAGGCGCCGGAGTGCTGGCGGGAGCGGGAAGGCGCGGAGTGAGGACCATGTGGGAGAAGAGTGGGCTAGGACGCCGCATCGAGAGGCGGGAACTTCCTCAGCTTCCGGGAGATAAGACTTTATTTAGGCTGTGGTATTGGGGGAGATTTGACAGGTTGGGAAGGGGACTTTTCATGGGTGGTGAGAGGAATCGCTAGGTGCTTGGATGGGGCGGGAGGGGGGAGGAGTGGGGGGACGGAAGCAGGCCGAGGGGCTGGATGACTGAGCCTGGCCCTTGTGTAAGGGGCCGGCACTGGGCGAAGGGCACTTACAGTCCTTGTCTCCTAAGTCCCTACTCCTCTCGTGATGTTCTGGCCTGGGGCAAACCCCCAGAGTTAACTGTGAGAACCTGTAAGTGACACTTCATGTTTACTCAGAAGACTGTTTTTAACCATTGTGTGTGTGTGTGTGTGTGTGTGTGTGTGTGACTCAGGTGTAACCAAAAATGGTTCATCGTGTTTTCAGCTGGAAAAGGCCCAGCACTTTATTTACATTTTCTTTCCTTTTCTGGTTGAGCCATGTGATTGTGGGAAATAGAAGAGAGCCAGGTAATTAGCTGAGAAACATCTTTCAGTGACAGTCTGTTTCCCAGCTGCAACTTTGCTTACCAGGGCCTGGTCCTCTCATCTCTGTGCAGGCTATTGGGCTTGACTTAAGTCTGAGACCACTTCATCTTTATTAAAACATGGCTCTAGGGTGCTTGTGCTATTTTGTCTGCACCTCTGTTTTGTCCACATCTATCAAATAAGGATGGAATCTTTATCCAGAAAGCATAACCTCAGTGACTGAAAGTTCTAATTAGTTGTATAAATATTAGTTCCATGCTATTTATGTTCATTTCTAAATAAATGCAATTTCTGCCAGAAATTGATGTGCATAGATTTTACTGCCTTTAATTTCCATACTTAAAAGTAATTTTTAAAAATGCAAAAATATTTGTTTCTGCTATTCTAGTACAAAATGGTTCTTTGCATCAGAAGGATACAGTTCATGACAATGACTTTGAGCCCTACCTTTCTGGACAGTCAAATCAGGTGAGTTTATCTTTTTTAGCATGTATTTCTACATTAGTTTTGACTGCAGTTGTGTAATCTCCCTTCACTGCTACATTGTTGAATTTATTGCTTTAAATGACAAGCAGACTGTAGAGTACTAGAAATAATAGAAAAACTGCTAATGAGGACAAGCTTGGGGTTGAAAATGGATGAGTGCAGCGAAGCTAGATTTCTCTAAGGAAATGCAGTCCCGCCGGGCTGGCATAAGCTGACTTGTAGTTGGCCTTGGCGTTGGTAGTCAGCAACATGTTGCCTTGGACCACTGGAAGTGTGAGAAGTTCTCTGATGTTCTCAGATGATGAGCAGGAGAGTAGCTAGGAGCCCCGCTCTGGAGACCAACTCCTTCCTTGGGTTAGAATCTCAGCCCCACTGCTGCTCCCTCAAGTGGCTTGCCTCCTGCTGTTTCCTTTTCTATAAGTGGACAGTGTTGAGTGCCTCACAGAAGTGACGGGGATGACATGAGCTGGTGCAGAGAGCTCAGAAATGGGCCCAGTGTGCTTAGGGTTTTCAGGTTTCCCGGCCTTAGCACTGTGGAATTTTGGACTGAAATTTGTGTTATGTGTTGTAGGGTGTTTAGCAGCCTCCCTGGCATTCATCCATGAGATGCCATTAGTAACCACCTCAACCACCACCACCAGTGTGACAGCGAAGTGTCTCCTGGGGGTAAATTGCCCTGGTTAAAGCCACTTGGGATAGTTGGAGTTAAGGTTCAATATGTAAATATAATATCTCCCACTTTTAAAACGCACTGTGCTCATTTGCTTTAGAGTAAAAGCACTCTTTGCCTCTTCTTGTGGTGAACTAGAGCCAGTCTGCCCTTCTCTAAAGTGTCTGAGAACTCCTCACCTTCCACCCTCTTACTGCTCTACAGGTGGCAGCTGGGCCGGAGAATCTGCCCTGCCTCTGGGCGCGAACCAGGGGCGGCATAGTAGAGCCTTGGCAGTTCCTCTAGTGGTGAAAGCAAGAAGTTAATGGGCTTATTTTCTGGTTGTCTTTATTTTTATTTTTTAGGTGATTTAAATACTAAGCAAATATTGTGTGGTAATTTTAACCAAAAGGAGGGTTTGCCTCACTACACTTGAAATTTATTTCTATGAAGCGGAGCTTTCCTGTTACTTCAGGGTTTGTTTTAAAATGGACTAGGTTTCTGGTGTCAGTGGAATGGTCATAGGTCTGTGTCACTTTGGGGAAGCCTTGTGGAAACTCCATGTGAACAGCCTGAAAATGGCCCCTTTGTCCTGATTGCTAAGAGATGCACTTCTCAGCCTTTGCTTCACAGTAAATCCAGGCTCTGGTGTTTACAGAAACACCAGCTGTTGTGGATGCAAGGAGCATTCTTGGTCTTGCAGATGGAGGAACCAGAGAGCAGAGGTGGTAGAGCTTGGCAGTGCAGAGCCAGGCCCCTCTCCTTGGTCCCTGTATCTGGTCACTTTCTTTGGCAGACAGACTCCCGTTAGGAAAGTGCTCTTTGCATCATGGTCCCCAATTCTCACTGAGCAAGTGCTGGGTGTCCAGCCACAGATTCTAGTGAGGGAGGGACAGAGATTGGTGTGGCTGATATGGTGGAAACAGTAAGCTCAGTCCCTGTGGCTGCACCCAGTGAGCTGAGGTAGTGTTGACACATGACAAGCTGTGCAGGTGCAGTTTTATGAGGACTTTCCCTTGTGTACATGCATACCTACCCCTGTGGTGCTTTTTCTTTTAACCCAGATGTTTGCTGTAGCCGGGCAGAAGCTACAGAGGCTACTGTGCATCTTGTAAAGCCTTGGCACTTTGACGTGGAGAACATTTCAAGGCCTGCCTATGGTCAGGAGCCTTGGCAGTGGGACCATTGCCCTGGGTGGCCCTTGTAGCAGAGGCTGGTCATCCTGAGCACAGCTGGCAGGATCCATATGAATTAACCTTCATTGTCAAGTTGCTCAAACCTCCTCCAGGCTGGAAGCAAATGTAGAAACTGTGGCTGTCAAGCTGCCACCTCTATGTGAACTCAATTTGACCTGAAGGCTGAAGTCACAGCCCTGAGCTCAGGGAGGGGCAGAGCTCACTTGGTCACTGTTTTCAAAATTGCCCTTGATGCTTTTCTTTTTATATAATTTATTCAAGTTCCTTTTGTTTCCTTTTAAAGTAAATGATTCTCAGTATATGTGAAACATGTAAAACATTTGAGTCATATCAGAATTCCTTCTCAGAAAAAAGGAGATAGGAAGCATATATTTCAACTTTAAAATAAACTTACCTGGTTGTCCAGAATGAGGGTGTGTTTTTTTTATGTGGTTAAATTTTTGTAAAGTTTCAAAAAACTTTAAAAAATATTTTTATTGATTTCAGAGAGGAAGGGAGAGGGGGAGAAAGAGAGAAACATCAATAATGAAAGAATCATTGATCAACTGCCTCCTGCACCCCCTCACTGAGGATTGATCTGGCAACCCAGGCAGGGCATGTGTCCTGTCCAGGAATTGAACTGTGACCTCCTGGTTTGTAGGTATATGCTCAACCACTGAGCCATGCAGGCCAGACTGAAAAACTTTTAATTCTAGAATAGATTGAAAGCTTTATTGTGTTTTACTGTTTTCCCAAAGAAAACAACTCGAAGATAGTCAGCTGACTATTTGAAATTTGTTTTGTTTTTTAATATATTTTATTGATTTTTTTCCAGAGAGGAAGGGAGAGGGATAGATAGTTAGAAACATCGATGAGCTAGAATCATCAATCAGCTGCCCCCTGCACAACCCCCACTGCGGATGTGCTCACAACCAAGGTACATGCCCCTGACCAGAATCAAACCCGGGACCTTTCAGTCCGAAGGCTGATGCTCTATCCACTGAGCCAAACCGGTCTCCGGTGAAATTTGTTTCTTTGGTGTGTCCATTTGTTTACAATATTGACTTAGTCACCAGATGCCCTGCTGAGTTCAATGCCTGGGGTTCCTTCTCTGTCTGGAGGCTGGTTTTGCCTTAACCACTGTCAGTGGGTGTGGCCTGAGTGGCAGTCCCTTCTGGGAAAGTGCCAGGTGTGGTGGTGATTTTATTTCCTAGAAGAAGATGCCTGCCCACAGGGGTTGTGCACTGAGAATTTGTTCTCCTTTGGTTTACGCACCATGTCCCTGGTGAATGGACTCCAGGTCACCACCTCAGGTGTACAGTTGACTAAGGGATTGCTTGTTGACTACAGATGCTAAGCTGAGGCGGGTTTGGGTTGGAGTACATCTTGTCACATCCTGTGTGCGGAGCTCATGCCCAGGGGACAAGGAGGACATCAGCTATGAGCCCTCCATGTCTGCGTTTTCATTTGGTGGATTGCAGTCCACTTCATGTGCAGTATGGGGATTTAGGATGGTGCTAGTTCTCTAAGGTTAGGAACTACCTCCTTCATAGGGCAAGGCTGGAAGCTGTGGTGTGGATGGCAGCCTAACCGCAGCCCATTCATATTTCATATGGGTTGACATCTCCAGGTTTCTTTCTGCTCAGGATGACTTGTTTCAGATAGCTTGTTGAGTGAACCTGCTATGTCCTGATGGTATAGCCAGTGCTGTGAATCTCTTTCCCACCGTTGACATTTTCTGTGTCTCCTCCAGCCCTGAGAATAGTCTTAACTCATCATCCCCTGTTGTTTCCACAGAGTAACAGTTATCCCTCCATGGCCGATCCCTACCTGTCCAGTTATTACCCGCCGTCCATTGGATTCCCTTACTCCCTTAATGAGGCGCCATGGTCAACCGGAGGGGACCCTCCCATCCCATACCTCACCACCTATGGACAGCTCAGCAATGGCGATCATCACTTCATGCATGACGCTGTGTTCGGACAGCCTGGAGGCCTGGGAAACAACATCTATCAGCACAGGTTTAATTTTTTCCCTGAAAACCCTGCCTTCTCAGCCTGGGGGACAAGTGGGTCTCAAGGGCAGCAGGCCCAGAGTTCTGCTTATGGGAGCAGCTACACCTACCCACCAAGCTCCCTGGGTGGCACGATTGTGGACGGGCAGACGGGCTTTCACAGCGACACCCTCAACAAAGCCCCTGGGATGAACAGCCTGGAGCAGGGCATGGTGGGCCTGAAGATCAGTGATGTCACCACCTCTGCAGTCAAGACAGTGGGCTCAGTCGTCAGCAGTGTGGCAATGACTGGCGTGCTTTCTGGCAATGGTGGGACAAATGTAAACATGCCGGTTTCGAAGCCGACTTCATGGGCTGCCATCGCCAGCAAGCCGGCAAAGCCGCAGCCGAAAATGAAAGCCAAGGGTGGACCTGTCATCGGGGCTGCACTGCCCCCTCCGCCTATAAAGCATAACATGGACATTGGCACTTGGGATAACAAGGGGCCTGTGCCCAAGGCCCCGGCCCCCCAGCAGGTGCCAGCTCCCCAATCTGCCCCCCAGCCTCAACCGGTTGTGCAGCCTCTGTCAGTTCAGCCCCCACCTTTGGCCCAACCACAGTATCAGAGCCCTCAGCCACTGCCCCAAACCCGCTGGGTCGCCCCCCGCAACAGGAATGCAGCATTTGGGCAGAGCTCGGGGACCGGGGGTAGCAGTCACTCCCCTGGAAGCATCCAGCCTAGTTCTGTCCCGAGCGCAGAATCCCATCCAGTCCTTGAAAAACTGAAGGCTGCCCACAGCTACAACCCTAAGGAGTTTGACTGGAACCTGCGGAGTGGCCGCGTGTTCATAATAAAGAGCTACTCGGAGGATGACGTGCACCGCTCCATCAAGTACTCCATCTGGTGTAGCACCGAGCATGGTAACAAGCGCCTGGACGGCGCCTTCCGCTCCGTCAGCAGCAAGGGGCCCGTCTACCTGCTCTTTAGTGTCAACGGCAGCGGCCACTTCTGCGGGGTGGCGGAGATGAAGTCGCCGGTGGACTACGGCACAAGCGCTGGGGTCTGGTCTCAGGACAAGTGGAAGGGCAAGTTCGACGTGAAGTGGATTTTTGTCAAGGATGTGCCCAATAACCAGCTCCGGCACATCCGACTGGAGAACAATGACAACAAGCCGGTCACAAACTCCCGCGACACCCAGGAGGTGCCCTTAGAAAAAGCAAAGCAAGTGCTGAAAATCATCGCCTCTTACAAGCATACCACATCCATCTTCGATGACTTTTCTCACTACGAGAAGCGCCAGGAGGAGGAGGAGGTGGTGCGCAAGGTGAGTTGGGTGAGTTAGGGTCCGGGCCCTTACCTCACTGGTGTAAAGCCTCGTGACGTTACAGTGGACGATGGCCAGACTTTTGATCCTTTTTTAGTTTTTAAGAAACAGTGATTGAGACCACAGTGCACAGTTCTGCTGGGAAGGACTTGAGGGTGACTCACTTTTCCTCTCTGAGTCATGGTCTTTCTAGAACGAATGGTGTGTCCTAGTCTTTGTCGAGTCAGGGACACTGTTCTTGGGCATTGGGGCCAAAGAGAGGCTGTTGGGCTGTGAGGCCCCACTCATTGAGGGAAGGACACTGATCTGCAGGTTGCAGTTTATTTTTTCTCAAAAACCCAGTATCTTGCAGTTTTGGAAAGTTGACCCGGTTCTCTGGATGATGGGAATGGGGGCTGGGTTCCGACAATGGGGTTGGAACAGGCCAAACCAGCAGGCCAGGAGTTAGGTCTCTGGAGGTCCAGCTTCCCATTATGCAGAGACACCTGGAGCCCGCCACAGTGGAGCCTGCCCCAGTGGAGCTCACTTGGAGACAAAACACGCAGGTGCCCACAGGCTGGCTCCAGAGTGCGATCACAAGGGCAGTGGAATGTTCTGAGGCAGACTTAGTCCTGAGATTCTCTCCTATGTCTTTGTTTTTAAAATGCCCTTTCTTTCATGAAATGTCAGTTGGTAATCAGTACATTTTCAATCTTTTTTTGGTTGTCCATGTTAAAGCATCACCCACCTGTGAGCTTCAAATGTCCCAAAGCAGTTAGCAGAAAGGCAGCAAATGGCCTGTCATCCTCGATAGTGAAAGTTTATTCTTACAGGTGACAGCTCAGTGAGCACACTTGGAAAACAAAGTTGGTCTCTATTGTCTCTTGTGCAGAAAATAGAAGGGCTTGTCATTTACTTCCAGTTACTGAAATGCTTTTTTTAAAGGTCTTTTAGTTATAGCATAAAATACCTAAATAAATAAAATGGCTGAATTCACAGGGATAGAACAGAGAGCTCATTGGTTATGCAATTTGAGGGCCTTAGATGGCTTGCAGCTGGTTTTTGCTATGTGTGCAGTTCATCTTAAATACTATGATGATTTCCCTAAAGCTCACCAGGTTCTGAAGGTGAGGATGAGCTGAGGTATGGTGTTTAGAAAGTTCTAGTGCCTTAAAATTTGCAGTGTAGCAGCTAAACCCCCAGATGTCTGTCAGTGAGTTGGGTGTTGTGAAGTGGAAGCCTGCAGTCAGACCTGGGCACTCAGCTTTGAGCCCTTCCCCCAGCCAGCCAGACAGGCCTTTGCAATCCCACTGGAACACAAATGTGGCTTCTTTTGCTTCCCTGGGCATCCTTGGAATGCTCTGGAGGTGCCTCCCAGACCTGGCGTTCACCAGGCTCCCCATGTCAGCGCCACTTTAACTTACATGATGGGAGGGGCAGGTGGGGGCTGACTGGTTAACATTCGTGCTCACTGTGCCTTAGACTGGGAGGTTCTTGCCTGCTCCCTAGCACCTCCCACAGGGCACTCTGGGTTCCCTGGCAGTCAGCTGGGCTCTGAAGAACAGATGGACTGAGAGGCGTTTGGGTTCTTTAGACCCAGGCTTGTGCTTGAGCTGCCTGGCTCTCAGACACCTAGGCACAGAGGTGCCTTTTGCCAGTAAGTTGCAGGTGACGTTTGGCAGGATTGCCGTGCTGTCCCATCTAAGCTAAAATTTGGAGACTCACTGATGCTTTAAGGAGTAGTAACTCACAAGCTGCATCACACCTGGTCCTGTAGGTGAGTGTCAGTCCCCTGGAAAGCCTGCCTTTCCGTCTTGCTGCTGAAGAGCTCCAGCAAGAACAGCCTCCAGGGCTTGGCTCCTCCCATCACAGCCAGCAGCCACAGAAACACCAGGGCTTTCGGAGCACGAGGCGAGCCGGGATTGGTGTAGGATGGTGGTCCTTGTTAAGAGAACCAGGGACGCTCAGGTTCCGAGTCAGGACAGGGAGGAGGTGCTGGTGCTAGAGCGGTGCCTCTTTCAGGGCCAGTTGCTCGTTGGAAACTAGCGGGGCCTCTGACAAGCTCCCTGTCCTGGGTGATGATGTGGATGTGGGAAGAGAATAGGGGTGTGTTGTTAACCTGAAGACATTCAGTTCATTTTTAGCAAAAGGGGTTCATCTTGTTTCGTAGCTCTTTCAGAATCTAGTAAGATTCCTCTTGTTTCATAACCCTTTCAGTATCTATTAACCCCGTCTGTTAGGGACTCTGTCATGACCAGCTCCCATATACAGTGCCCTTCAGAGCTTTGTCCTGACTACCAGAGGGGCATGATGAAGTGGGCAAGCTGGGCTGCACTGGGGTGCAGGGACAGGTACTCCTCCTTAGGCACATCCCTACATCTTGACTAAGCATAGTTACAACCTTATGAAGAATCCTGCTACTGGGACCCAGCGAGCGGGGAGGTTCCCCTGGGAATCAGCTTGTCACCCCCCCTAGGACACACCAGCCAGAGGGCTCTGCCTGGAACAAGTAGTTAGCAGGCCTGGTCTGCATAGCCAGGACCCTGAAACCTGGAGCTGCTGGTGGAAGGGAGTATTCAGTGCTGGCCTGTTGTGGCTGGTCCCAGTGGAGCTCGGGTCCAGATCTGTGGCTGCAGTCCCTGGGGCAACCTGGGACTCAGCTTTGAGGGAGTTTGTACACATGTTCACCCTAGATGTTAAACTTGTTTCTTCTTCTTCTTCTTTTTTTTTTTTTTGTAGGAACGGCAGAATCGGAACAGACAATAAGGATAAGCCAGTTTCTGTTATCTAATGTTCAATTGAAAAGCCAAGTTTCAGAACATGTGCTTGGTGCTGTGCCTGGGTCAGCCCAGCCGTCTTCCTGTGCAGGCCCCATGCTGCCTCTGCGGTCTCTGTCGTTTGTTTTTGCCCAGGTGGCTCTTCACTCGTGTATTTTTTCTGTGTATTATAGTATTGTAGAACTCACTAATAAAGAAGAATGTTTTTGTCAGCTTATCAATCAGATTGACCTAATGCAAAATATAAATATCTTTAAAAAAACACACCTAATGCACCCAAAAGAATTTTTTTTTGGGGGGGGAGGCAGAAATTATGTGCTTGTTCTTATATTCAAAGTCATCTAACATCTTTGAGATTATTTCTCACCCCTGTTGCCTCGTTGTGAACGTATAGAACCATGAGCTGTTTTGTCATGTAGCATATATGTTAACTACTTCCAAGTGCAAGTGAGCAGTCACCTGGCTAGGCTGGTTTGCCATTTTAAGATCAGCTACCTGTCTAAGATGCTACTCTGCCATCTGATTTTTTACTAGAGAAATTTTAGTTTTCCAGATTTGGTAACAGCTGTGTTTCCTTGGGCCGTCCACCCTTTGCAACCCCGCACCGGAACAGCACTGTGCGGCAGGGTGAGGCAGGACTGGCGTGTGGAGGTTAGGTCCTGCGGTCAGACACTCTCAGTGTGTGCAACTCATTCTGAACTCTATCTTCTCTTAAGAATCCTGATGCCATTTTACGTTTTTATACCAGTGATGCTGAGCTTGTTGCTCTGTTCTGGTGGCAGACAGTGGCATGGATGGTGCTGCCCACTGTAAATCTCACCACATGTCTACATTTCTTTTTCCTGTTAATTGGTTTTTAAAAAGAAAACAAACTTTAGATACCGAGTTTTTGGTCCTGTTTTGTGGAACGAGGGCTGTTGCACTCACTATCACCTGGAGTTGAAGCATGGAAATGGTGCTCGTGCCTGCCACGCTCGCTCGCACACGCATCTACACGCGCCCCCAGAGGACTTGCCATGTAGAAAGCAGATCCTCCTAAAAACTACTTACTCCGAATGGCCCTCTGAGTTCAAGTGTAGGTAGGCTGTATTATTTAGACTTGTGTTTAGAATGTGTCCCTTCTGAACTGTTACTACCTGGATGGAGTCATGACAACATGGGACACTGTTACCTTGAGGAAAGTACAAGCCTTAATAAACAATCCTATTAGCACATCCAGTGTCCTCTCATTCTTCACCCGCTTTACCAGCTTTTAGCTGCAAAGCCATTAAAGGGTCACGCACTGCCCTAAAGCCCACAGGTCTGTCAGGGAGCCAATGGCCCCCTAAGTCCTCCCTCACACTTGTTAGTCTGCTGAACGGAGAGGAACTTGAAAGACCCAGTTCTGACCCAATGGACAGTTGCCTACATTTTGCTGGAGCCTTTGGGACCAGCAGCAGAAGTGCAGGGATAATGCTGAGAGGCCTGGGCCACTGCCCACCCCAGCACTCGGCTGCTGAAAGGTTGTCTCCCCCTCACTCCTATCCAGCCGCAGGTGTGCCTCTACAGAACTTGTGTGCAGTCGAGTTCACTGGGTTTCCCCTTGGTTACAGCTTTGACAAGCATGACAAAGCCAAAGCGTCAGCGTCATCCCACAGAACCCCTCCCCCACGCCCAGGCAGTACCAGTCCTGGGTGGAAGGGGACAGGGCACACAGCTCGGAGAGGCTGTGCCTCGCCTGAGGACTGATCTGCCAGGAGACATGCAGCTTTGCCTTGGCTCAAAGTTGCTTCTCTGGCTTTATTTTAGTAAGAGTGTTAGATCTGGAGTGCCAGTCCCCTCACGCCTGCCGTTTTTCGTGTTTGGTCAGTGAACGTGACGTGATCTCTGACAAGAAATGAGCGCTGTGGGTGCTGCAATTGCAATGTTGTGGCCCTCAGTATGTTGGGGGCTCCCAGGATGGGCATGGGAGGAGCCTGGCTGGTGCCCAGGGAGCACAGGCCTTGCCGACACCTCCACCTGTCAGGATCAGTTACTGACTGGAAGTCACTTGCTATGAAGGCTTCCTCCAGACCTTTGGAGCTGCCTCACTTGCATTCCTGGCACTGTGGGAGGGTTAGAGGGGTGTCGTGTTCATGTGCACTGGATGCTGCTGGTAGCACACCCCTCCAAAGCAACTGGATTGGCCCTTCCCGTGTCCCACCCAAAGCCCGCCCTGCAAGGACTCCCTCTGGTTCAGGAGTCTGATGGTAAGTGCGCAGATAGCATCGTCGCAGGCTCTTTGGTGTGTCATGGGCCCCTGTGCCTGTGGCAGGGAACCATGGGAAGGAGCTGGCTCAGTGGCTGCCTTTTCAGCCAGGATCCTGTTCCTCGGGTTTCTTGCCATCCAAGATTGAGCTTTTACTCTGATAGGGTGGAGGCAGGGCACTCGCTGATGTGGCTTTCTTCTGGTCCTCACTGTGACTGGCAGTAAGCCAGGGCCAGCAGCAAGTGCCCTGACTTATTCCTGCTCTCCCAGCATCGCCCCTGCATGCGCTCCCTGTACCTCCTCTGCACGAGTCCTCCTATGCCCCTGCCCTCCCTTAGCCATCCATGCGTGGGCCTCTTACCCCACACAATCCCTTCTCTGCAGCCTGCAGTTGCACGGTTTGTGAGTTGAATTATTTTTTCAAAAGCAACATGTTAGGAAAGGCATTTGAACAGCTATCCTGCACCAGTTTTACTGTAATAAATTTGTGGATAAGAGTCACATGGTGAAATTTTTGCACTAAAGAACACCCAGTAGACTGTTTCTTCTCAGAGTTCATCTTTATTTCCTGGGAAGGGCCCAAGAAGAGGGTCTGGATGAAGGGCAACTGATTTCTAAATGGGAAGCAGAACGGCTTTGCCCTAGGGTTTCTGCACAGCTCTGGTGTGGAGTGGTTGGGGTGATGTGATTGAGATGCCAAGACTGGTCTCCCTGACATTTTGGAGGATTGTGGGCAAAGATTGGAGGCTGCCCAAGTGTCAGCTGGGTCTGGGGATTCTTGGATACTGATGGAGAGGGGCCTTTATGGTTTAGGGAGCACTGTCATCATGTGGGGTTGGGGACCCAATATCACACACCCAGCTAGCTGTTACTGAGCACCCCACACTTCATAAACTCTCCTCTCTGCCTTTCCTGTGTCTTCAGCATGCGGTCACCTTAAGAGCACATGCGTCTTCTGAATGACCCCTGGATGGCCACAGTTCTAGTGGGTCTGCATCCTCCTCCATTCAGCTTCAAATAACTGAAAATAGGTCCCTATCCAGTGAGAGTGATGGTGGTGGTGGTGGTGATAACTGCCCACATTTACTGAATGAACATGTCTTAACTCTCCAGCCATAGATGAGGAAATCAAGGTGCAGGCAACTGAGGCCCAATGGCTTCAGCGAGGAGGGTACCTTTTGCCTGCTGTCAAGAGGTAACTGCTCTATCCCACTCAGTTCTAGCTGGGTTCCTGGTAGAATGCAGGAACCTATGCTACTCTCTCTGCCCATCAGGGTCTCACCCCCAGCAGGTTTGCCCTGACCTCAATGGCTCAGAAATACTTAAGTGAATGAAGAGCATGTAGGTGTGCAGAGGTCTCACTTAGTGTGGGTCTGAGGGTCCCTCCTTCCCTCGGAGTCAGGGCAATGGGCAGTCTCCCAGGAAGAGGGGGTCTGCCTCTGCTGTCCCTGCAGTAGTCAGATACTTACTGGTCCCTTCCAGGTGCACAATCTTGCAACGGATTGGAGGCACCCCTCACCTGGTGAGCACTGGCACCGCAGGAGGTGGGTGCAGTCAGGTCTTCACAGGTGAGCCTGAATGGAGGGTCTGTGGGCTGGTGCACTCAGGCTCCACCTGTGTGGTGTGTGTGTGCTTTGTGGAGCAGCTCATCCTGACCCCACAGACAGTACCTGCTGCAGACTGCTCCGTTTGCACATTGTGACCGTGGCAGGGCACAGCCTGGGGCAGTGAGTGTCCTAGTCATTCCTGTGGGTGCAAACAGCTCACAGGGCCTACTTCCCGGGCTTGGTCCCAGGCTGGGGTTCTCAGGAGGTTCCAGAGCCTTCATACAAGAGGACAGCCAGGTGGGTTGCAGGCTTGATCCCCATTTGGGGGGCGGGGGTGTGTGTGTGCAGGAGGCAGCTGACACATGATTCTCTCTCATCGTTGATGCTTCTATCCCTTCTCTGAAATCAATTTAAAAAAAAATAATTTTTAACAAAGGACAGCCAGGTGCTCGCTCTGAGGCCTTGGCGACGTCCAACCCTGCTGAGGTTGCTGGACTCTGGGGCCTGAGTGGTGATCCTGGGGCCAGGTCTTGCCAGGAGGCTGTGGTCCCTGGGTGAGGGAGTCATGGAGGAGCTGCAGGGGCCCAGAGGAGGGGGTGTGCCTGACCAACCTGCAGCCTGTGACTGTGGACCTAGCCCATGAGCAGAGCTCTGCTATCTCTTAGAGGGGCTGTGCCTTTCCCTCTGAGTCAATTCCCCACTCAGCCCCGGGGCGTGGGTCACCGGCCACTGGCTTCTCTCAAGACCCACCCTCATCACAGTGTCTGCAAAAATGGCCTCTTCTGAATCATTTCTGGCTCCCATTCCCCAGTGATGGCTGCTCCTGCCTTCCTGCTGGGAGCTCTCTGGGCGGTGGGATATCCCAGCCTGGCCAGCTGGGGTGGGAGTAGACCTGGGAAGAGTAGGTGTGTGCCCATCTCTGTAGTCATTCTCGTCTTGGCCGCCGCTGACCCACAAGGGAGCTTTGGTGGTCTCTCCATGCCACCTCTGCGGGGACAAGGATAGCTGAAGGACGTAGGCGAGGTGTCCATGCACGTGTGTCCTTTCCGGGCTTTTCCTGACATGGGCCCTAAGGCGGCCAGCCCTGGCCTCTGCTCCTCTTCCTGCCTTGGGAGCTGCCTGGGCCTTTTCTTTCCTCTGCAGAGAAACATGTTCCACCGGGAGAGGGGTGCTGAGAAGGGAGGTGGGCCACCATCCAGGGGGGGTGTGGACATGCAGCTGCTGGCTCAAGGGCAGGGAGGGTGGCTTCTGCTTCCTAGATTCCACAGCCAGTTCTGTGCTCCCCCCACAGGGTTGAGGGGGGCACACAGTGTGCACCTCTCCCTCCCTTCATCAACTCCCGGTGAAATACGTCTGACGAGCTGGGGAACAGCACCTCACCATTTTTATTTCTCCAGTTTGAGTTACCTCCAGTCTTAGCCCACTGGCTGCTGGGAGCCCAGAGGTGCAGGTTGGGCTGCCAGGGTCTGATTTCTCAGGGTCACCCACCACCAGTGTCCAGGCTTATATCCGGGCCAGACCGAGGTTGCTGGGCAGAGAGCCTGGAGAGCCCAGCTCCCAGCCTGGGGCCTGGACGGGAGGGGCCCTGCCTGGAAGGTGAGCCAGGAGGGTGGGGAGTGGCTGCCTGGTGCTGGCTGACCCCTGCCTGTAGCACCTCCCTCTCGGCTGCTGTGTCCAGGGGACACCTGGAGGAGTGTGGAGGAGGCTGCAGGCAGCTGGTTCCAGCCTTGTTACTAGGTTTCATTCAGAGCAGAGGCCCTGGGCAGGGTCAAGATGGGAGGCATAGTCATCTACTTGTATCTCCCTCTCTGGCCTCACACTGGAGTTGGCCCCCTGCTGAACAGCCCTGGGATGGGCCCAGGCCAGTGGCCAATTGGTCTCAGGAATCGTCTGCATCCTCATCCGAGCTCAGCAGGACTCCCAGCACCTCTGCAGGGTGTGTCTTGTGGACCAGGAGCTCTGGGGGTGAGCACTGGCAGGGCAGCCAGCCATTCCTCTGGAGCGGGTCACTTGTCTGAGCATGGGTATGTGTGGAGCATGTGACTGAGGAGGAGGGAGGCTGAGCATGGACATGCAGGGCTGCGTTGGGTACTGAGTGCCAGTCCTGGGATCAGCCATGAGGTCTGGGCATGTGGCCCTGCCCACACTGCAGCAGTTGTCCAGCGAAGCCTGCTCAGGGGAAGTCCAGGAATCCTGGGGTGGAGTGCAGTGACTTTAGGCCTTCCTTGGGAGAGGGTTCTAGGAGGAGAGTGCTCCCAAACTTGTTCCAGGGGGAACCCTCATCAGAGATCAACCAGCCAGGACTGTGCCCAGGGCCATCCCTCAGTTCCAGGTGTCCTCCTCCCGCCTGGCTAACCGCTCAGAAGGCTCATCTGGTCAGGAGCCAAACCCGTGAAGGGAGGTGGGCAAGCATGGAGCCCAGAGAGCCAGGGGAGCAGGGGTCAGCTTCCCTCAGAGGAGGGTCCATAATGGGGTTCAGGAGGTTCGAGCAGCCCGAGAGAAAGCTCAGACAGGACAGAAGCCTGGCTCCTTCCACACCAGCAGGACATCAGGCCAGGGCTTCCTCCAGCTCCTCATGCACACACTGGACAGGAGGTGCCTCTGCGGTGCTGTTCGCACCCCTCCCAGAGGAAGGAGTGGGGAGAAGCCGTCAGGCCCAGGTTTGCTGGGGCATCCTTGCCACTTCCCTGTGCTCCACGGGGGCAGGAGATGGAGGGACGGGGGCCTGGCTCAGGGTGGGCACAGGAACATGGGGGCCCTGGCTTCTGCTCATGCCTGCAGCTGTCTCAGGGAGGGGCCTGGAGGTCTGGCTGAAGAATGGGGGAGGCTTTAGGAGTGGGAGGGGCCAGGCCTGCACCTAAGTGGTCCTCTCTGTGCTGGTTTTCTCTTCCAGGCCTGGCGTTGAGAGGCTGGGGAATTTGGAGGGAACTAAGGCCCTGCTCAAGGGCCTACTTGGCCAGCAGGGCTCATCCCAACTGCAAAGCAGGGTTGAAGACTTGCTGGAGGAGGAGGGTGGGCATCTTCCTGTGCTGTTGCCACTGATCTTCGCCAGAGTTGTCTGTCTGCACCGAAGTAGCCCAGTGACCCCAGGAGCAGTCAGGGAACTGGCAGGGTACAGGGAGGCGGGAGCCAGCCGGCACAGCGCGTGCCGCATTACCAGCAGGTGGCGCTGGCTCCCCAGGACAGAAAAAAAATGCCTGCAGCAAACCGGAGTCGGTGTCACTGCGGCTGCTGAGGGCGGAGGAGGGGTTTGACACCTACCCCCTCGGCTGGGCTGCGGAGCCTCACATGCCTGAGTCCTGCATAGTCCAGAGCCAGGTCTCGGGCGCCTTGCGGTCAGGCGCATGCACCTGCCCTTGTTTGCACTCTGGACACGAGTAGACTTGTCCTCCCCCCTCCGCATTTGAACCTCCTCCTCCAGGCTCAGGGCAGTTGCGGGAGCTCAGTGAGGGCCACCCTCACCCCGCGACCCAGCCCACTGAGGGAGGACAGACCTCAGACCCTACTCCCTCCCTCGTTGTCATGGCAACAGTCCTGCGGTTTGGGCAAGTGGCCCTTGGGGCACAATTGGCCTTGCGCCCGTGTTCTCCAGTCCTGCGGGGCCGCCCCGCCACCAGCACCGCGGTCAGCTCCCGGACCCGCCAGCAAGGTGGCCGGACCTCCCCAAACCCAGCCTCCTGCCCCTCATTTCCCAGCGCTTGGCGCCCCAGGCCCCCGAGGCTCCCACCCCGGTTCCACTGCTCTCCGCGGACCCTCCCTTTGTTTCCCGGTCCCCGCGCTTTCCCGGACGCCCTCCTGGTCTCCGGCGCCCGCTGCAGGCTCTTCAGCGCTCGGTGCTGCAGACCCACGTGGCCGAGGGCCGAGGCCGGGTGGCCGCAGGCTCCCCTCTCCGTCGCCCCCGCCCGCCCGCGACGCCTTTGTGTCCCGCGGCCAGGTCCCGGCCGCTGCTGGGCCGCCCTCCGAGGACGCATTGTTCGCCGGATTTGTCGGCGGCGGTGCGAGGGGCCGCGGGGCCAGGCTCGCTTTCCTCCCGCGGGAGGGGCGCCACGGACTGGGCTCTCGGGCTGTTTCCATGAGAAAGAAGCGGGGAGGCGCCTCTCTTGGCATTCACCGCGTGCCTTAATTGTATGGACATTAAATCAAGGTCCGCTGTGAACACGCAGAGGGGCCCTCAGGGCTGCGGCGGCCGGCGGGTGGGCCAGGATCGGGGCTGCGGCCGTGGCTCCGGCTCGCGTGGACTCTTCGCGCGAAGGGCGCCAACGCTCCAGCGTCTTCGCCACGGGGGGGGGGGGGCGGGCGGGGCGAGGCGCTGCGCCACGCCGACGGTGCTGCTAGGTCTCCAGCCCGAATCCGCCCCCCAACTCCGAGAACCCCAGTTCTCTCAGCCCCAGCAATCCCCTCCAAGCGTCCTGGGGGCCCGACACCTTGCGGAATCGCGGCGAGGAGGCGCGGGAGCCAAGGTGGGCAAGGGAGGGGAGAGCGGGCGTGTGCGGCCGCCCCGAGGTGCAGAGCCCGCTCCTCTGGCAGCGCGAGCGCCTCCCTGCGGCACCCCTCTCCCCTGGACCCCCAAGCCTGCTACCAATGCGGGTGAAGGGAAGAATTTCGATGCTCAGAGATTAAAGCCGGCGTCTTTTCACAACCCTGCGAGCTTGCCCTCCCCGTGCCCGGGGCGGCAAGAAGGGGGTGAGAAAGACGGGGGGACCCGGAGGAACCGCTCCCGGGCTCACCCAGCCCGGCCCGAACAGTTACCCGTCGCGGGCGGGAGCTGTCGCCGCCGCCTCCGCTCCCAGCGCAGCCTCGGCTCCCAGAGAAGCCCGTTCCGCCGCCGCCTCCTCCTCGGTGCCCAGGAGCCTCCCTGACGCCATGCCCTGGGTGGAGGAGGGCGGGGGACGCCGCCAAAGAAGCTGGGCAAGTCTTCGGAGTCACGGCTTCAGCGCCCAGCTCGTGCTCCCGGCCGGCTGGGGCGCAGCAGTCCCTCACCGCCTCCGCCGCCGCAGCTGCCTCCGCGCGTATCCGTGTGGCTCGGGCACCGGGAGATTATCACTGGGGCGCGCGGTGACGTCACCGGACACCGCTCTGCCGCCGCCGCCTCCGAGGTGTCCTTGAGAACTGCGGAGGGCTGTGCTCGCGCGCGCGCGCGCGCACACAGGCACGCACTGCGCCGGCACCTCCCTCGCACCCTCGCACGTCCCACCTTGAGTGCTCCTGGGCTCACACGGAAGCCCTCGGGCGCCCTTGACCGAGCCCAGTGCTCTTCAGCTCGAACATTTGGCCATGAAAACGCCTCTTTCTCACACTCACTGGAACCCTCCTGAGTCCCACCCCGCCCACGAGAATTCGGCTCCTACAGCCACTAGCGGCAGCCCCTCTGGGAGCCCGGACATCCCACAGCCGCAGCCACACCGGCCTGCACCAGGCCTAGCTCCACTGAGGACACACCTCCACATCAGGCTGAACTCCATCCCACCCTCTGAGCTCCCACGGTCACTCCCCATGGAGAAAGCACAGCGCTCTGCCCATGTCTCCACGCTGTAGGCCTGCCCTGGTGTGACCTGGAGGAGGGAGATGTCTCTTTGTGGTGACTGGGGTAGGGGCTCCTGCCCAGATATCAAGGAAGCACACCCACATCTGGTGGCCTGGCTGCCCAGTGTGCCCTCTCCTGAGTCCCTCTGAGGACTGGCCCGGATTGGGCCCTCTAGGGCCAAGGATTCGCAGCTTCCCCAAGTTACACCCCCTCCCCACCCCCCCTCTCCATCGGCTTTTGTTCGGTGCAGACAGAAGGAGCTGCAGGCCCAGGCCCTGCCAGCAGGCCTCTGCCTCCCTCCTTCCCTTCAGGCTGCCAGCCCCTGCACCATCTGCCCTCGGAGTGGAGCCTGCTGACCCTCCTTCCTCCAGCGGGCGCACCAGCCTGCTTCCCTCCTTTTCAGTTCGCCAGCCCCATGACCCTGAAGAGCACCGGGGGAAGAGGGCTGGGGCTCTGCTCTTGAAATCCGAGGTCTTTGAACACCAGGACGGCCCTCCCCCTCTGGTGGGCTTCCGTCTGACGCTACCAGACCACATTCCTTGCAGGTGTCAGACATGTCTTTTCTCTGGCAGGGGATTTGCAGCCCCCACTCCTCCGTGCAGAAGCAAAATCATCCCCCACTCGCACCCAGAGCCTGGGGAGCTGCCCCAAGCCTGCAGGGTTGGCAGCCACAGCCTCACAGGCTGGACGCTGGCACTGGTGGGGGTGGAGGTCAGGGGACTCTGGGCAGCCCAGTTTCAGCTTCATCAGTGAGTCCCTATCTGCCTCTGCCAAAGAGGGGAAGTGAATGTGGGAGGGCCCCCAAATAGTGGGGTTCGAGGTCCATGGTATTGAAACCCAACCTTGAACCCCAGTCTCATTCTTCTCCCGCCTCTCGCCGGACTTCTTGCTCAGTCCTCTCCCTTGAAGGGCCAAGGTCTAGGTGGAGCGGGCAGATGCTCCCTACCCACCCGGAGAGGGTCAGGCTTGCTCTGGCTTCCAGCTCCCTGGAGCTGGTTTGCATTCGAAGGGGAGGGCTCCTCAGGTTTACAGACCCCCAATCTCTCTTCCGATGTCCTTTCCTGAGGCCATGGGAAGGTCTTCAGAGACCTGCTCCCCCTTCTGGCCCAGCACCTACACTCTGCCTCCTCTCACCACCCACGCTGACCCTGGATCACACCAGTTTTTTGCACAGGCTGGGCTCCCCATTTTTACCTCTCAGAGTCTTGGCATCAACAGGGTCCAAGGTCACTCCTTCCAATCTCAGCAACCCTTAGCCCCAAAGCTAGCCCCTGTCCCTGGGGAGAAAGCTGCCCTGGGCCTGGGGGTGGAGCTGACTGGTGGGCGCTGCATGGAAAAGGGCCACCTCTAGCCTGTCTGTCCACCTTCTATGCCAGCCTGCTGGGGACCTCCCTGTGGCCCCAGAGCACCTGGAGGTGCCATAAAGGTCAACTTCCTGCCACAGGTCCCAGTGAGTGACTGCTCTGGGAGGCTGGGGGGGGGCGGGGGGGAGGGGGCACCCAGCATCACCAGCCCGGCCTTCTTCCTGCTGATACCAGGCTACGGCTTCTTTCCAGATCTCGGGGATTTGTGTTTGTTGATTTGTTTATTTGCCAGCTCCCAGGGTGTGGAGAGGGGCTCCTAGCTCAGGGCTCTCAGCTCCAGGCAGCGGCCTCCGTGTGCACAATGGCCCATGCAGGCCAGCAACTTGGATGGGGTCAGGTGGCTCCTTGGAGTTGGGAGGAGAGAAGGGAGGGAGGGAGGGCCTTGTCCGGGGCCCCCTCCCCTCCTTCCTCCAGCGGGAAAGCCTTCAACTAGTGAGCAGAGTGCAGCATGGGGGAACAGTCCACAGGAACCTGTGAGGAGTGACCCCCTTTCTGTTCCTGCTTCCTAGTCACACCACAGCCCCCACCCGTGCACCAGGCTTGTCATTCCTCCAAAAAAGGGGCAGGGCCATGGACATATCTGGGAGCTGCTGGCTCTTGGCCTGGAGACCCTGCCCCCTCCCAGGGTGAGGGGAAGTGGGGCCGGGTCTTGCTGGAGGCCAATGGCAGGGCCTGCAGTGTGGATGTGGGGCAGGGGGTGCTCTGGGGAAGGGGCAGTGCTGGATGGACACAGGCTCCAGGCCCAACCTCTGTTCCGGGTCCCTGTCACCTCAGAATGCTCCGCAGCTTCTGAGCACTGGTGGGGGGTCCAGCACCTCAGGACCCCTCCACAGGCCTGTGGTGCAGGAGGCCTGGCCGTACCCCTGTGTGGCTGGAGGTGGGCTCCTAACACAGTACAGCCTGCCCCAGGCTCAGAGGGCAGGTCTCTACAGGGGGCTCCTTTTCACCTGGCTCTCCGGCCCTGGGTGGGGGGAGTTGCTCCCTCTCCTCTGAACCAGGAGGGGCTGGGACCCCTGAGACCACCACAAAAATGGCCATTGTACATCTGGCAGGGCACGAGGCGGGGGGCTCAGAGGATGGGGGTGGGGGGCTCTGCAGGGAAATGAAGCTGTCAAGACCGCTTGCTCCCTCCTCCCTGCCTAACCTGGCCCCACAAGGAGGGGCAGATGGCTCAGAGCACAACATCCCCAGAGGTGCAACTGCCCATCTGGTCCCCCATCTCTGCTTCTGGGCTAATTCCCTGCATTTCTAGTTCCGGATTTCCCTCCCACAGCTCATCTCCACACCACTCTCTCTCACTCCTTGGCTCTCTCCTATTGGCCCATTTCTCCTTCCCTCTCCCCCTCCCCCCATCTCTGTCTCTCCCCTCTACCTTCCTCCACCTCTGAGCACCTCTGGCTCCCTATCCCACGCCTTCCTCCAGGGTGATTCCAGCAGGAAAAGGAAGGGGGGGGGGTGGTCCTTGGAGAGGCTCCAGGAGCTCCTCAGACTTGTCTGCTCGTAGTGACAGGGACAGGGGCAGGGAGTTGAGTGTATCTGCTGGGCAGGAGTGGAGGAACGCTGGACATGTCCACTTGTGGAGTGCCGGTCACCGTCGCCTTTGGCCGTCTGGGACTCCTGCATACAGCTCTGCTCCCACTACCATCCCAGCCTGCTTTCTTCCTGCACTTCCTCGGGAAAGTGTCTCAGATACAATTTTCACTAAGGTGTGAATGACTGCCAAGATTTGCTGTTTCCCTTCCAGTGTGCAGCATCAGTCTCTTCCTCTCTGTTCCGCACCCCGGCTGCCCATGCGCTCCATCCTGGGCTCTGTGCCTCTGGCTGCGTTGGCTTTGCCATGGAGGCACCTGCAGATCTGCAGGAGAGGGGAGTCAGTGTCACCTCAGCCCACCTTCCTTTCACCTGCAGGGTTCCATTCTGCTTCCTGGGGAGGACTGAATGAATGACAGGCTTTCCTGCCCCAAGCCAGAGCAAGAGACTCTGGGCCCGAGTGGCCTCCGGGAAGCCCTTCCCCAATGTCCTGGGGGAGAGACAGCCTGGTGCTCAGAGAGGACAGGAGGAGAGGGAGTGCCATGGACACAAGCTCAGGGAGCCCCAGGAGGGAATGGGCGGTGTCTAAGGTGAGGAGGAGCCCCGATGGTCCTGAGCCCCCTCTGACCTGGGTGGCTGGCCTCTGGGTGGGAGTGTGTGCTGCAGGGGAGGGTAGCTAAGGCTGAGCACCCCATCTGGGCGCCCCACCATGCTGTAGGTGACTCTGTGGAAGCTCAGGGCTGACCAGACACTGCAGGCAGGGACCCTGTGACTGCAGCCTCTCTCCTGTCCAGCCCCCCTCGGGCAGGTGGCAGCAATGACAGCTGAGTAACCCCTAATCCGAAGAGGTGGGGAGGGGAGAAGGACAAGGGCCTCAGGGCTGAGGGCTGAGGCCCGGCTGCACTGCTCCCCACTTGGTGACTGGAACCGGCTGTTGGGAGTGGGGCAGATGCCACAGGCAGGGGCTCAGGGGTGTTGAGATGCTGCTGAGCCTCTGCCAGCGACTGACACGTGGCTCTGCCTTGAGGAGGGCAGAGGGCTCCTGGCCCACATCCTGTCTCCTGGACACTGTCTCTTTCAGGGCTGCCTGGGGGCCATTTTTTCTCTTCCCAAGGTGACAAACCAAATGGTCACCCTGCTTGTCTCCTCTGACCTTGCCCATGGCACTGCCCGGCCCCAGGCCACCCCACGCCCCTGCACCACTGGTTAAGGAAGGAGGCATTCATAGGCTCCCCACGCCCCTGAAGCAGGTCAGAGGTAGGAGGGGAGCCACAGGGAGGGCACAAGACTGTGCTCTGCACTGAGGGGCCGAGTGCGCCTGGGTCCCCTTGGCTGCCAGAACTGGACAAGGCCCTGGGAGACCCCACACAGCTCTCAACCACATCCCACTATCCTCCACCCAGAGGTGACTCGTGGTAGACACGAGGCTGTGCAGAGCAGGCCCCGCCTGTGCCCAGCCCCCACAGGGACAGGGGCCTGGAGAGCACCCAGGCTCTGGCAGGCCCAGGCTAGTATTACTGAGACTAAGGAACACTATCAGCTCACATTACCGCTAGTGCCCGGACGGGACACGCTGGGATGCTCCCTCGTGGCTGCAGAAGTTTTTCCTTGTAAATCATCCTGAAGTGGAGGGTGCCTGGATCAGACAGTGAGAGTGCTGGCAGGTGAGGACCAGGAGAGCTCCTGCTCTCACCGCCCTCCCTCCCGGCCCTTCCCTCTACTGTCACTTACCCCGATACCTTTGGTTTGCCTGGGGTTTTGCTCTTGCTCCTCTCTCCACTGGAGGGGTGTGGTCTCCAGCAGTGGGGCAGCCGGCTGCATTTCTCCCTGGGGATAGTCTGTCATCTTTGCTGCTGATAAACCCAGCCAGTGTTCTGTGCCTGAGTGTGGGTCCTGGGGGCCAGACAGGTGAGTTCGCCTCCCCTCCTTGCAAGGTGCTTGCTCTCCAGCCACTCAGCCTCAGTGTCCTCAGCTAAGAAGCGGGACGGTGTGGAGCCACGCCTGCAGAGGAAGCGTGTCTGTGGGAGTAAGACTGTCATGAACACGGACACTTGGGAAGCTCTGTTTCCTCAGAGCCACATGCTCTCCCACTTTGAGGGGCCCACTTGTGTCAGAGTCTGGGTGTCCACCAGGACTGGGTGAGGGACAAGGACAAAGGAGGTGCCCGAATTGGGCCAACGGGATGGCCTGGCAGCTTCAGGACATAAGGACAGGGGTGCAGGACGTGGAGTGGTTGCTGCTTTCTCCCACCCCTGCACCTGACAGGATATCCTGGGTCTCCGGGTGAACCGAGATGTTGGTGGCCACCCCCTCAGGCTCAGGAGGGGCATGGGGACTCCCAGAAGGTGCACCCAGCACCTCTGCCCTGCTCGGGTGGCCAGGCTCTGTCTGGGAGCCCTCTGAGGTGCTGCCCAGATGCCAGGGCTGGAGGGAAAGATACTCACTGAGCATTCATGTGGGCTGGGCCCCCGCAGTGCGGTGACAGACGTGCCAGGCCCCTCCCCTGGAGAGTGGAGCTGGGGCTGGGGGTCAGGCCTGGATGGAGTGCCACACTCTTGTGTCCTGAGTGGCCCTGGGGCACAAGTCAAAGTGTGCCTAGACCCAAGGGAAAGGGAGACGGAGGGCAAGGCAAGGAACACTGTCCTCTGTGGGCACTAGGGTCAGCTCCTCTTAGAAAACTTCCTGAAGGCTCGCCTCGGTGCCCCACAGAGTGCCTCCAGGGCCGGTCCCTGCTCTGGGGAGTGTGACCCTTGCCTAGGCCTGCCTCTGGGAGCGGGGCTATAGGAGCTGTGGCTCTGGGAAGACGAGTGACACTGGCGTGGCGGCTAAGGCTGTGTCCCTACTCTGCCACTTCCCCTGCCTGAGGAAGAGCCAGGAGGGAGTGAATGGCTGGATGTGTCCCATGGCTCTTGGTTAGGAATGTGAGTCCTGGGGGGGTGGGGGTCAGGGGCCAACTGCAGAGTGACGGGGACACCCTGGATCAGGGATGGGGCTGGCAGGGACAAGGGGTCTCACCATGTAGAGCAGGCATGTCAAACTCCCGACCCGAGGTCCACAGGCCTCGCTTACTGGCTGGTGCTGACCTGTTTTGGTGCAGAGCCCTCGCAGCACAGTGCGAGCAGCATGCCTGCCGCTGAGCCAGGTTAAAACGGCCAACGAGCCCAGCCGGCGGCTCAGAGGCTGAGCGGCGACTTATGAACCAGGAGGTCAGTGTTAGATTCCCATCAGGGCACAGGCCTGACTGCAGGCTCCATCTCCATTGTGGGGTGTGCAGGCAACAGCCAATCAATGGTGTTGCTCTCTCCCTTTCCCTTCCTCTCTGAAATCAATTAAAATGTGTGTGTGTGTGTGTGTGTGTGTGTGTGTGTATTTTTAAAGAAAACCAGTGAACAAATCTGAGAAAAATAGAGCCTCCAAGTTGTTAATTGGCTTTGCCTCAATCAGCCTAATGAATATTCATGAGGCGTTCTGTCCTCATCTGCTTTGGTCCACAGCCTGCCACCAGGAGCTGATGCCTGCCTCACACCCCTCCTCCTGCGCTGACTGACAGTAGCCCACACTCTGCTCTGATTGGCCCAGCTGGACTCAGAAATGCCATAGCAACCGCTGGCTGGTTGCCTAGCAATTCTTCCCTTTCTTCCTTTCCCCCCTAAAGCTCAAGCCAATAATCCATAGGGTGAAAAATGTCTGCCATGGCGTGTGCACACGGTGAGTGTTCACACACAGGTGTACAGTTACATGTGGATGTGTGTGCAAAGAACGAGCTGGAAGCAGATGTCCCTCCACCAGCATTTCCCAGGGACTTAGGGTGCCTGTGCCCCAAAACTGTCCTGGCTTGCCTGCCCAAACTCAGTCTGGGTGCACCCCTTGCTTGGGAGAATGGAGGAGACATGGGGTGCTGGCCCAGAGGGCTGTCCTTGGGTGCCTGCTGCACCCCCCCTAGTACCCCCCCACACACCCATAGGCAGGCGGCACCAGGCAGACCTCAGCCCGGCTCACTGGGGAAGGAGAGGAGGTTGGCGCCAGGCTCCGTCCAATGGTTGTGTGGCCTCAGACCAGCGTGTCAGGCTCACAGCCTACTCTCAGGCTAAGAGATATAAAAGGGATAACGTGCCATTCCGGCGCTAGGGTGCATGAAGGTGCTGGTGTGCATCGGCCAGGTGGCATCAGAAGCACTTGCCTGGCTCAGCTAATCCGAGGAGGTGGTACCCTGCAGGGGGGTGTCCTCCTGGGGAGTGTCCTCATGCCATTGAGGGGCCAGCCCCTTGGGAAGGAAGTGGTGGGCTTGGTATTTCACTCATTTTTGGCATAGGGAGTGCATTCGAGGTGCATCTCAAACCAGGGAAGGTGGCAGCGGCACCTGGGCACATCCTCGCGTCCAGACCCGGTGCAGAGGCAAACCAGGGGCCGCCGCCCCCGGAGCCCACCCAGCGACTTGTCCTGGGTAACGTTCAGGGTATGTGATGGCCACCAGCACCAGCCCCTGACCTGGCAACCCGTGTCTGGGAGAGGGCTGATGCCGGCGGCAGGCAGGGTCACGGGACAAGGGCCCATTTGCCCTGCTGAGGACGGATCAGGAGAGCAGGGCCAGAGTGGACAGCCACTGTCCAGGGGCCCCTAACCACGGGCGGTGCTGGTGGGCGCTGGTTCTCTATTTCAAAAAGAAGTGTGGCTACTTTTCTCCTCAGAGGAGGTGGTGAGAACTGCAGCCACACATGGGGCTCCTTGCCTTTCCTTTATTTCTTGATGTCCATGGCAGACACACCAGGACCAGAAAATCAAGGGAATGGGCCCACAGTCAGCCACTAGCATTTAATCACAGCATCCAGAGACAGAATCCACCTACGCAGGTGCAGAGGCCGGTGCTTCTGCTTTCCGGGAGGGGAGTCTCACTGCTGTGGCCTCCGGGACTCTGTGTGTGCCTGTGGGGATCCCCAGAATGCAGGACAGCAACTGATATGGCACACGTGGTGGCCGGCGGAAGCCAATTCATGAGCCCGCACTGCTCCCCATCCACCTCCCTGTTCAGCAAGTGGCATCTCCAGTGAGAAGCTGCGTTGACTTCATCTCCATCAATGGCCGGGGAGGGAGGCAGCCCTCTCCTGGGCCTGGGGCCGGAACCAAGGTGCAGGGATGGGGGGGGGGCACACCTCCCTCCAGCTGATTGGATTTAGTGTGGCACCTTCTTGAGGCAGGAGGATCCCCTAGTCAGTTCCTGGTCCCATGCCTCACTTGCCCAATGTCCTTCCAGACCCTCCCCAGGCCCAGGGCAGCCGGAGAGGAGGTTTCCGGTCAGTCAGCACAGCATCAGCCAGGTGCCAGGTGGAAGGAAGGGTGGGCTTCGTGGAGACACACGTGGTGAGAGTCTGGGTTGGCAGCCCCCAAGAGGGCCTGGCCCCCTTCCCTCCTCCTGCGGCACAATGCCCCTCAGGGGTGGGGACTGAGGCCAGGTCCTGGCTGGTATGACCCAGTTGGCTGAGTGTTGTCCTGTGCAAAAGGCACACACCCAGGTTTCAAGCTGTCACAGTCAATGGATGTGGCTCTCCTCCTCTCTCTAAAATCATTACAAGCATTTGCAGTATTTTTTTTTAAAAAAAGAGGAGGACAGACGGGTTGCAGAGGGCCGGCTGGTCATCTAGAGTATCCATTCTCCAAAGACCTCCAGGGAGGGAGGGGCACCCCGGGGTCAGGGGGCGCTGTTGTGATGCCTGGGAGGGACCCTGCCTGGGGTTTAGGCCCCACCCACATGGCGGGTGAGTTCAGGGTGGCTAGCCCTCCGGGAGGGGAGGCCCAGCAGGTGGTCACTTCAGACGGTCTCTGTGCTGTGCCTGGCCAGGCCCTGTGGTGTGATGTGGAAACTGAGGGAAAGAGGCAGTTACCATGGAAACGAGGTGTGTTCAGAAAACACACCTAGGTATCCACCCTCTCTGGATGGAGCGTATTGTTAGCACAGGTGGGTGCTCTTTCTCCAGCCAGACTAACCTTCTCGGGGGCAGGAGCCCCCTCCACCCGAATCCCGGGGTTCCAGAGCCCCGTGCCTCCCCCAGAGGTGCCCACAGATGACAGGTCTGGCGGGAGCTCTGGGCGGAGTCACCCATGGTCCTGTAAGCCACCAAGAGACAGAAGTTCCGAATCCCCAGAGAGGGCGCCACCACCTGTGGGCCTTTCCTGCCGAGGGATGGCTAGGCGCTCACTTTGGCATGTGCCTGGGGGTGGGCAGCCTGGCAGCCAGCAGGGTGGAGGGTGGCATCAGACCCCCTTAGACCTCATTGAATTCCTCCCGCTGCCCTGTGCTGACAGCACACAGATAGCCACAGAACTGACAGGCTTTGTTTTTGGAAGTTAGTCCAGCTCCAAGCGGACTAACCGGACACCCTTCAGAGAATAGTGCCCAAGGTCAGGGAGACCGGGCTCCCCGAGGCCCCCTGGCAGCAGGGCACTGGGTGGGTCCGGGGGGAGATGCTGACGGGGGAGCAGAGTGTGGCCCTGAAGAGGCCTCGGGGCAGCGGGGGAGGAGGATAGAGAAGAGGTTGGGCTGAGGAAAGGGTGGGGGTCACAAGTATCCTCACCCGAAGCCATGGGATCCCAGTGTCTCACAGCCCCCACTCCTCCCGTGCGAGCAGGCGCGTGGAGGTGCTGTGGCCATAGATGAGGCCACTTTCCCCACTGAGCCCTGCATCTTCCAGCCACCCCACCCCAAGGCCACAGTCCCCGCCAGCCCCCTCCCTCCGCCACGGCTGCCCACAGCCTGGACATGGCAGTCCCGCCAGCCGGAGGGCAGGCACCAGTAGGGGCAGCCTCTTCCCACGCTCTTCCCTCCTCCCCTCTCCTCCCCCATCCTTCTTCTTCTCCTGCCCCTCTCCATGGTCTCCCATCCTTCGTGGTGCAGCTGCAGGTGGGAACAGCCCTTGGGCAGGTGTGTCCCAGAGGGGGCTGTGCAGGTCCCCCACCCCCACGGTCCCAGAGGAGCCTGTCAGGACAGCTGGGTCTCCTCTGTCAGGAGGACATTCGCCTGCTGCCAGAGGGGACAGCTCCGCCCAGTGCGAGCGGGTCTGGGGATCTGCTCGGAGTTCTGCTGTAATGGTGACTTCTCGGATCCTCACAAGGTCCTTGCTCATTTTTTTGACTGATTGGAGGTGCGGGACTCGTTGGCTGTGGCAGAGCCTCACATAACCCAGACCTTCCCACGCGACACGGGAGACTCACCTTACCGCAGGCACGGCTTCCACTTGCGAGGATCCTCGGCCCTCTGCCTGTATCACCAGCCAATTTGGAAAACAGGTCGAGGAAAATTAAATTGCTTAAAATAGGTCACCAGTTATAGCTCCGCGTTCTGTTAAAGGAGAGGATTTCTGAGCCTATCAGTGAGCTGTCATTCAGGCAAACTCTCCAGAGGGAGGTGGTAGCCAGCTCTGTGTGCGGTGTCACCATGGCCGCCAGGGGCCTCACCCCGCTTGACAGGTAGACGTGGCAGACCCGCGTGAGCGGCATCACAGTCCATGGAAATCGCTTTGTGATCCAAGTCCCAGTAGGACAGAGGGCAAATGAGCAATAAACATGTTCTAATCATTAATAAAAACGAGACAAAGTTTCAGCCATCCTGACTGAACCCAGGCCCGGAAACACCGCATCTGGAGGCCTCTGCCTGGCCTCCCTCCCGGGTGAAGGTCTTGGTGGGCCGGGCAGGGCTGGGGACATCGGGAGCAGACCCAATTCCAGCCCTGCCGGCAGCACCCAGCTCCCACGCCGGATGTCATGTGAGCTCATCTGCAAACACGTCTCTGGGTGGCCTATGGCTCCCTCGCAGACAGGAGACGGAGGCACAGAGAGGCTGAGGATCGCGCCCAGGGTCACACAGTAAGTGTGGTTCCTGTGTGCGTGCCTGTGCGCCTGGCCTTAATTGTGCACAAGGACACAGGTGTGTCCTTCCCCCAAGGTGAGCCTTATTTATTTATTTATTTGTTTGTTTGTTTGTTTATTTATTTATTTATTTTAAAATATATTCTATTGATTTTTTTACAGAGAGGAAGGGATAGAGAGTTAGATGAGGAAGGGATGCCACGCCCACCTCCCATTACCATGGCAATGACACAAGCATCCCACCCTGGCTGCTCCACACCTGCATATGCAAGATTAACCCACCATCTTTGTTGGGTTAATTTGCATACTCACTCCTGATTGGCTGGGGGGCATCATGAAGGTATGGTCCATTTGCATCTTTCCCTTTTATTAGTGTAGATTCATTTCAGGTGTACAGCATAGTGGTTAGACGATCATGTACTTTGCAAGATGTTCCCCCTGATGTTCCCAGTACCCACCTCATCCCTTACACAGGTATCACAGTCTTATCGATACTATCCCCTATGCTGTAACAAGCCAAACATTTTCTATAAACAGATGCAAAATTACCTCACAAAGCATTAGTGTGTTTATTCTAGCAATACAATAAGAGGACAATGCATATGACCAAGCTAGGTTTATTTTCAGATTGCAAAGTCAAATTCTAAAATCAATTTATTTTACATCTTAACAAAGCAGAGAGAAATCCATATCATCATCTAAACACATGGCAAGAGGAAATTCGAGGTCCTGATGAATCTCCCACTGCCCAGGCCTGGGAGGCCAGCTCCAGCCAGAGAGGGCATCTCCAGAAGCCCTGTGGCTCAGACTATGGTGGGCATTTTTGTGTCCACCCGCCTCACCATGGACTGATCAAACGTGGCTCTGGGAGTGCCTAGGAGAATGTTCCAGATAAAGTTGGTATTTGACGCCGAGACTCAGTAAATCGTATGCCACCCAGTGTGGATGGCACCATTCATTCTACTGAGGCCCCCATAGGACAAAAGGCAGAGAAAGGTCAGTTTCCGGCTCTTGGCCTGTGCTTCCCTGGCTCTCCTGTCCTCCAGCTCAGTCAACAGAGCATGGGACTTCTCAGCCTCTACAATTATGTGAGCCATCCTATCTATCCATCATCTCTATATCTATCTATCTATCTATCTATCTATCTATCTATCATCTATCTATATCTATCTATTTCTATCATCTATCATCTACCTACCATCTATCTATCATCTATCTATCTATCAACCATCATCTGTCTGTCTACCATTATCTATCTATAGTCAAACTTTGATTCTCGAATGTCTCCCATCTCAAACCATTTGCTTCTCAGCCTGACACCCTTTCCTGCTGAGAGCTGTCTATCAGACACAAGTCTCTAAAGCGACAAAGGGAATATGAGTCAGCTCACTACTGTTAAATACCAGTATATTGTGCTGTGAATATTTTCGTAGGTTTTTTTTTGCTTTTGTTGCTGCTTATTATTAAATTTTCATTCTTTACTGTACATTTCCTTTCCTTTTTGTTCAATTTTCATTTACATTTTTTCCCAATGCAAAACTAAACTACCTACATTCATGTTATCATTTTCAAAACTTGAATGTCAAGAGCAAAACTCTGGCTATTAAATAATAACAAAACAATGCCAATGCAAAACAACAATATTA
Source organism: Vespertilio murinus (assembly GCA_963924515.1). Lineage (NCBI taxonomy): Eukaryota > Metazoa > Chordata > Mammalia > Chiroptera > Vespertilionidae > Vespertilio > Vespertilio murinus. The sequence goes on along the minus strand of OZ004709.1, from coordinate 89,060,133 downwards.
GAAATCAGAACTATGGACATATTAACATTTTTAGCTACCAAATGAAAGAAAGTCTCTTTTGTTGCTGGTGTATATTTACTCAGAGTCCTTGGACTTGGCTGCTCAAGACTTTGCAGAAGACTAGAAGCTAACAGATGCTAGTATGAGCAGGTACATGGCTGAAGAAGTAGCTTCCATTTCAGTCTTTAACTTCTTCTGATGACTCCATGTTAGCACCACACTCCTTCCCATTTCGCCAGCTTTCCTGTGGGTCTGGTGCGATCCCTTTTGATTTTAGCTGTTGTTCTTTTCCAAATTGATGAGGAGGTGGCAGCTTAGGAGACTCCTAGGCCACCATCTTGTTTCAGTCTCTCATTTACATTTTATGTCTTTTTTGTTTTTAAAGCATTTATATAGGATTAAATAGTATATTAGACACACACTGCATATAAAAAAGGTTAAAACAGGGATCTTTTGGGGTCTGGAGTGGATTAATTCAATTTATATTACGTGTGCTGGGAAAAAGGGACTTGGTTTTCAAACAGCTGCCTGGGACAAATTAAGTTTGAGAAATAAATTAAGTTCTATGTATCTATTATCTATCTACCTATCTATTATCTAGCTAGCTAGCTAAATATCCTGTCTGTCTTTGTCTGTCTGTCTATATAATTTCTAGCCAACCTCTCAGGAGAGCTTGGCCTGCCTGGGAACGGATCCTCCATTTGGGTGAGGCCTGACTCTGGCAGGTACCCCCACTTGTGTGACTCACCAAAGCCATGGCATGTATTTGTGCCTGATTTCTCTTTTTTTAAATTCTTTTTATTCTTGTGTTCCTCCATCCTGTTGTTGGATCTCTGCATAATATTTTCCAACTTAGTCAGAATATGTATACTTTTTAGTTGGGTCTCATGAAGTTTATCGACCTTTTCTAGGATATTCTTACATAACCTTAGAACTGTAGTTCTGAACTCTATATCCTCCATCTCTTTCGTTTGAGATCTATTTCCTTGTCTCGGCATTTTCGTTGTTTTTCAGAGTTGGTAGGATGGCTTTGTGTGTTTGGTGTCTTATATGGCCCAGTGGGTCAGCCTCCTCAGTTACCTGAGGTAGACACTCTTGGTGCTCCCCTTTGTGGACTGCGTGCACAGCCTTGTTGTGAATTGACCTTCTGGCCAATTGGATGTGGGTGTCAGCTGGGTGTCTACTCTGGGATACCTTCTTCTTCTTCTTCTTCTTCTTCTTCTTCTTCTTCTTCTTCTTCTAAATAAATAAATCTTTATTACTCAGATTATTACAATTGTGTCTCCTTTTTCTCCCCCAAAGCTCCCTACCACCCAGTTCTCTTCCCACCCTCTGCCCTTACCCCCTCTCCCCGCAATTGTCTTCATCCATTGGTTGTACGATTTCAATCCAGTCTCTCACTGCTTCCCCACCCCCTTATCCTCCTGATAATTATCAGTCCACTCCCCTTCTTTGCCCGATTCTACTATATTCACCACTTTATTCTGTTCCTAAGATTTTTTCCCTTCTCTTTTCCTTTTTTCCATATATGAATTTCAAGTGGGACACTCTCTCTCATTTGTTTTTGCAGGGAAATACAACAGAGTGTTCTGTAGCTAATGGCTGTAGACTGTCCAAATGTCTCAGGACCACACGAATAGAATCCGCTCCTCCTCTGGTTCACACCGCCCCTTCCCCCCAACCCCGGGTCCCACTGCTTCCCCAGGGCACATGGCTCTCCCGTGTACACGGCTCCCCGGGTCCCACTGCCCCCCTTGGGCACACGGCCCCCAGGGGCACACGGCTCTCCCGGGACATCCGGCCCCCAGGGGCACACGGCCCCTTGGGACACACAGCTCACCTGGGGCACACGGCCCCCTGAGGTGTGCCTGATTTCTCATCAGTGAAGTGGGGGCATTGGGGATTCACACTTATGAATAACTTTTCATAAAATGCTTCTGTCCTGACCATTGGTGGTCATTCTTGTGCCATCAGAGGTTCGAGGGGAAGAGAAGGGTGTGAGATGGTGAAGTCAGTGGGCGTGAAGCCACTGCACCTTCTCCCAGTAGTCACCTACCGTCGGCTGTGGGTGCTCAGAGGCTGCAGAGCTGTCAGGAGGCGGGCATGAGGCACCGCCTTCCTCTGAGCCCTGAACGACTCAGTCCCCTTTCCTGATGCCCTGACAAAAGCCACCGTTGGGTCTGAGCAGGTCTGGTGCCTGAGGGCAGACCCAAAAGAACCTTCCTTTATGTGCGAGCCTGCTGTGCATGTCAGCTCCTGCACACCTGCCCTGGTGGGCCCGGCTGCGGCAGCTTCCTGGGCAAGGCTGGGGACCCGGGGGCTTAGCTGGGGGTGGGAGAGTCGGCGAGCACTCCCACCGACGCCAAGCCTGGCACACTGTGTGTAGCGAACATCAGAACGAGTGATGGGCCACTGACGGAGTTGCTGGAGGGCTCGGTGGTGGGACCAGGCGGGTGGGGGGGGGGGGAGAGTGTGGCCGGAGGAGGAGGCGGCGGCGGACCCACAGTCAGTAATCACAGCCCCAGGAGCTGTGCTGCAGTCACGGGAACCAGCGGCCTGAGCACCACATGGCCACTAGTGTTCAGCGGCTGCCCTGGCCCTGAGACCTGAAGTCCCGGTGCTATACAGTGCGCAGAGCGAGGCCTCAGCCGGGGAAAAGCGCCATGTGGCTGGCGCTCCCACACCACCTGCAGTGACGGCATGGGGACCCGCAGAGCGTGTCTGCCGCTGGGCCTGCAGACGGCACCCTGTCCATGTCCGTGTCTGTTGGGTTAACTGTGTTGAATTGCATGGGTGACATGGAGAACCGAATGGCTTCCTGACTCCATCTGGGACGGCAATACAGTGGGCGGCCGTCTTGCTGTGTGAACAGGTTTAAAAGTTGCTGTTATGACAACGAGGCTTTTCCCATCTGGATGTGAGCTGATGCGATGCTGGCAGAGCAGTGACCAGCCCGCCAGGTGCTTGCATGCTGGTGGCTCAAGCTAAGGTAACCAGATCGTCCCGCTTTTGACGGGACAGTCCAGATTTTTAACAAATTTTCCCGCGTCCCGCGGCGATTTACAAAGGTCTCGATTTTTGGAAAGATTGGAAAGATTGGAAAGATTCTTTCCAAAAATCGGGACTTTTTAAAAACGCTGCGAGACATGGGAAAAATTGTTAAAATCTGAACTGTCCCGTCAAAAGCGGGACGATCTGGTTACCTTACTTGAAGCCCTTCCCAACATGCTGGCGGGTCTGGGTCTGCTCACCTAGCACAGCAACACCTGCTCGCATTTTAAAAGAACGCCTTTTCCATTTAAATTAGGGGCTAGGTGCAAGGAATTTGTGCACAGGTGGGGGGGGGGGTCCCTCAGCCTAACCCTCTCCAATCTGGGACCCCTCAGGGGATGTCCTAAACCGGCAGTCAGACATCCTTCTGGCAATCCAGGACTGCTGGCTCCTAACTGCTCACCTACCTGCCTGCCTGATTGTCCCTAACCACTCTGCGGGCCAGCCTACTCGCCCCCAACTGCCCCCACTGGCCTTTTACCCCCAACTGCTCCTCCTTGCTGGCCTGCTCACCCCCAACTGCACCCCCTGCTGGCCTGATCACCCTTAACTGTGCCCCCTGCCCCTCTCCCCACCCCCACCCGCCGTCGGCCTCATGGCCTCCAACTGACCCCACTGCCAGCCTGCTCACCCCCAACTGCCCTCTCCTCCTAGCCTGATTGCCCTAACTGCCTCTACCTCGGCCCTGCCACCAGGGTTTTATCCAGGTCTCCCAGTCTAGTTAGCATATTACCCTTTTATTAGTTTGTTTGTTTATTTATTATATATTTATTTCAGAAAGGAAGGGAGAGGGGGAAAGATAAACATCAGTGATAGAGAATCATGGATCAGCTTCCTCCTGCACACCCCCTACTGGGAATTGAGCCCACAACCCGGGCATGTGCCCTTGCCCAGAATTGAACTTTAGACCCTGCAGTCTGCAGGCTGATGCTCTATCCACTGAGCCAAACCAGCCAGGGCACCACCAGTCACTTTTAGAACATTGTATTGCTTCTAGAAGAAACCCCATGCCAGCCTCCCCATCTAGCTGCCTGTACCCCACCCTCCCATCTGCACCCTGCTGCTCAGACATTTCATGGGAATGGGGCCACACACAATGGGCATTTGGTGACCAGCTGCCTCACTTGGGTGTGTACCTCTGAGTGGCAGGTTGCAGGGTCCCATGTGGCTGATATTAATCATTGGAGGAGCGGCTGCACCATTTTCATTCCGACAGCAGGTGTGAGGGGAGGGCTTTGTCCACATCCTCGACAACACTTGCTGTCATGTAGCTTTGGTCCTAGCCTCCATGCTCGGGGTCTGCCGAGCATTGCTCTCTCAGCACAAGCTATGCTTTTCAGTTCAGTTTTATTTTATTTTTTCCAATGGTTTTCTTTCTTTCTTCTTCTTTTATTTTTTATTTTTTTATTTTTTTAAAATATATATTTTATTGGTTTTTTACAGAGAGGAAGAGAGAGGGATAGAGAGTTAGAAACATCAATGAGAGAATCATCGATCAGCTGCCTCTTGCACACCCCCCCACTGAGGATGTGCCCACAACCAACGTACAAGCCCCTGACCAGAATCGAACCTGGGACCCTTCAGTTCACAGGCCAACGCTCTATCCACTGAACCAAACCGGTTTCGGCTCTTCTTCTTTTTTAAAATAAATCTTTCTTGCTCATATTATTACAAATGTTCCTCATTTTCCCCCCGCCATTGCTCCCCTCCGCCAGGTTCCCACCCCACTCTCTGCCCCCCCCATTGTCTTCATCCATAGGTGCACAGTTTATGTTCAGTCTCTTCCCACATACACCCACTCCCCTTTTCCCAGAGAATTGTCAGTTCACTCCCATTCCATACCTATGATTCTATTATATTCACCAGTTAATATTGTTCATCAGATTTTTTTTAATTTCCTTGGTTTTTAGATTCACTTGTTGATAGTTATGTATTTGTTGTTCATAATTTTTATTTTTATTTTCTTCCTCTTCCTAGAGAACCCCCTTCAGCAATTCATATAATTCTGGTTTGGCGGTGATGAACTCCTTTAGCTTTTTTTTTTTATTTGTGAAGCTCTTTATCTGGCCTTTGATTCTGAGTGATAGCTTTGCTGGGTAGAGTATTTTTAGCTGTAGGTTCTTGCTATTCATCACCTTGAATATTTCTTGCCATTCCCATCTGGCCTGCATAGTTTCTGTTGAGAAATCAGCTGACAATCATATGGGTGCTCCTTTATAGGTAACTACCTGCTTTTCTCTTGCTGCTTTTAATATTCTCTCTTTGTCTTTTTTTTCTCTTATTCTCCTTTTATTTATTTTTAAAATATTTTTATTAAATTATTATCTGTGTACATATATTACCATTGCCCCCCTCCTCCTCATATATGCTCTCTCTCCCCAGAGTTTTGTGTTTATTGGTTGTACTTATATGCATGCATACATGTCCTTTGGTTGATCTGTTATCTCCCCCAGATCTCCCAACCCTCCCCACTGTCATTTGACAGTCTGCCTGTTGCTTTACTGTCTCTATATCTATCTTTTGGTTCATCAGTTTATAATGTTCTTTATTATCCATAAATGAGTGAGGTCATATGTCTCTTTGTCTTTTGCTCTTGGAATTTTAATTATGATGTGTCTTGGTGAGATCCTCTTTAGATTGCTTTTGTTTGGGGTCTGTGTGCTTCCTGGACTTGTAAGTCTAATTCTTTCACCAGGTGGGGGAAGTTTTCTGTCACTATTTCTTCCAGTATGTTTTTGGTATCTTGCTCTCTCTCTTCTTTTGGGACCCCCATAATTCTGATGTTGATTCACTTGAAGTTGTCCCAGAGGTTTCTTACATTATCTTCAACTTCCTGGATTCTCTTGTCTTCTTGCTTCTGCGGAGGAGTGTCTTCTGGCTCTTTATGTTCCAAATCTTTGACTTGATTCTTGCGATCTTCCATTCTGTTTTTAGGACTCTGTATAATATTTTTTATTTCAGACAATGTATTCTATATTTCTAGTTGATCCCTTTTCATATCCTCATAGGTATCATTTATTTTATCGGCCTTTTCCAGGAAATTCTTGAAAAACCTTATAACGGGTGGTTTTGAACTCTATTAGCCAGTTGGTTTTTGTCCTCCATTTCTTTCGTTTGTGATCTGTTTCCTTGTCTTGGCATTTTCACTGCTTCCCTGAGTTAGTAGGGTGGCTTTGTGCTAAGGTGTCCTATATGGTTCAGTGGGTCAGTCTCCCAGTTACCTGGGTAGACACTCTTGGTGCCCCCTTTTGTGGACTGTGTACAGCCTTGTTGTAGTTAAGTCTTTTTTTAAAAAAATAAATCTTTATTGCTCAGATTACAATTGTTTCTCCTTTTTCTCCCCCATAGCTCCCTTCCACCTGATTCCCACCCCACCCTCTGCCCTTACCCCCTTCCCCCACTATTGTCCTCATCCATAGGTTATACAATTTTAATCCAGTCTCTTTCTGCACCCCACACCCCTTTCACCCTGATAATTATCTATCCAATCCCTTTCTTTGCCCCTAATTCTATTATATTCACCAGTTTATTCTATTCCTGAGATTTTTAATTCACTTGACCTTCTTCCTCTTCTTAAGTAATACCTTTCAGCATTTCATATAATACTGGTTTGGTGGTGATGAACTCCTTTAGCTTTTTCTTATCTGTGAAGCTCTTTATCTGCCCTTCAATTCTGAATGATAACTTTGCTGGATACAGTAATCTTGGTTGTAGGTTCTCGCTATTCATCACTTTGAATATTTCTTGCCACTCCCTTCTGGCCTGCATGTTTTCTGTTGAGAAATCAGCTGATAGTTTTATGGGTGCTCCCTTATAGGTAACCAACTGCTTTTCTCTTGCTGCTTGTAAGATCCTCTTTTTGTCTTTTACCCTTGGCATATTGATGATGATGTGTCTCCAAGAATTTTTCTTTGGATTCCTCTTGTTTGGGGTTCTATAGGCTTCCTGTACTTGTAAGTCTATTTCTTTCACCAGGTGAGGGAAGTTTTCTTTTTTTTTTTTTTTTAATATTTTTTATTAAGGTATTATCTGTGTACATAGCTTATCATTGCCCCCCCCCATAGATGCCCTCCCTCCCCAGAGTTTTGTGTCCATTGGTTGTTCTTATATGCAAGCATACCAGTCCTTCGGTTGATCTCTTATCTCCCCCAGATCTCCCTACCCTCCCCCCCCCCCCCGCTGTCATTTGGCAGTCTGCCTGTTGTTTTACTGTCACTATATCTATCTTTCTGTTCATTCGTTTATAATGTTCTTTAATATCCATAAATGAGTGAGGTCATGTAGTGTTTCTCTTTCATTGACTGGCTTATTTCACTCAGCAGTGAGGGAAGTTTTCTGATATTATTTCTTCAAATATGTTTTCAGTATTTTGCACTCCCTCTTCTTCTGGCACCCCCATAATTCTGATGTTGGTGCACTTGCAGTTGTCCCAGAGGCTCCTTACACTATCTTCAACTTTCTGGATCCTCTTTTCTTCTTCCTTCTCCAAAGGAGTGTCTTTTGGCTCTTTGACCTGATTCTTGTGTTCTTCCATTCTGCTGTTGGATCTCTGCATAATATTTTCCAATTTAGTCAGTTTATGTATACTTTTTAGTTGGGTCTCATGAAATTTATCGAGCTTTTCTAGGATATTGTTGCATAACCTTAGAACCGTAGTTCTGAACTCTATATCCTCCATCTCTTTTGTTTGAGATCTATTTCCTTGTCTCGGCATCATCACTATTTTTCAGAGTTGGTAGGATGGCTTTGTGTGTTTGGTGTCCTATATAGCACAGTGGGTCAGCCTCCTCAGTTACCTGAAGTAGACACTCTTGGTGATCCCCTTTGTGGACTGCATGCACAGCCTTGTTGTAGCTAAGTCTTTATTGTTGTGAATTGACCTTCAGGCCAATTGGATGTGGGTATCAGCTGTGTCTACTCTGGGATAACTTCTGTATTGGAGACAGTCTTATAGGATCAGACTTGAAAAACTGCAGAAGCCTCTGCTCAGCTTGGATGGGGCGGAGTCTCAGGGCTGAAGGCTTCTGCCCTGCCCTTGTGCACTCGCCTGAGTTTCCGCCTGACCCGCCCAATTTCCCCAAGCAAGAGCGTGGGTGCCCCAGAGGCTCACCCGGACTTGGGCTGGTCTCTGTAGTCTGGAGCTTCGGACTCCTTCCGCTACAGAGAGGCCGCCACCTTGTACATAGAGGCAGCGGCAGCCTCCGTGGTCAGACCTGGAGCTTCTGACTCCTTCCGCTATGGAGAGGCGGAGGGGCGGCGGTCAGACCTCAGCGCGTACTTGCTCACTTGCTCACGCGCACGAGTCTGTAGACCCTGCCTGCTGCAACTGCGGCTCCCGGTCCCCGGTCTGCCAATCTCCCAGTCTCTGAGTCTCTGGGTGCCTTTCTCTGCAGTCCAGACTCCACCCGTATGAGCCTGGGACCACGGAATTTCAGCCGGGGATGGGGTTCAGTACAGTCCGATAGGGTTCCGTGCAATCAGGGATTCCTCCCCTCCCGCCAGGTAGGTATTCGGCAGCTGCGTGCGCAAGTGTCTCCCTACCTCAGTGCTTTTCGGCTCCCAGTCCGATCCGTGAGCCTCTCTCTTTCTTTCTAGTTGTAGCTATTCCACTCCGCCAGCTTTCCTGACGTTTTGGTGAAGTCCTTTTTGATTTTAGTTGTTTTTTTAATTAAATTGTTGATGAGGCGGCAGCTTAGGAGACTGCCTAGGCCGCCATCTTGGATGTTCTCCTTCTGTAGTTAAGTCTTGATTGTTGTTGGTATCACTGGGAGGAACTGACCTCCAGGCCAATTGGCTGTGGGGATCAGCTGTGTCTATGCCAGGAGACAGCCTTATTCGACTAGACATGGAAAATTGCAAAAGCTTCTGCTCAGCTTGGATGAGGCGGAGTTTCAGGGTGGAGCCTACAGCTTTGGCTTACCATCAGCCCTGCCCTATGAGGTTCCTGAGTCTCAGTGTTCCTCAGTGTCCTTTGGTATTCGCTGCAGGTACCTCTGAGAGAAAGATGCCCTCAAGTTTCGCCCGCTACCAAACAGTCTAAGCTCTCCCCCAATGAGCCTGGAACTGGGGTTCAGTGCAGTTGGAAGTGGGGTTGGAAGTGGGGTTCAGAGCAGTCTGGAGCTTTTGTCTCCTTCCCACTAGGGCAATCCAGAGGCACAGTCAATAGTCCATTCTCTGCATGCAATGTGTGTGCACCTCTGGGACTACCTTTCACCATTCCCCTGAGTTTCTGCCTTACAGCCCAGACTCCCTCCATATGAGCCTGGGTCCTCAGGATCTCGCCCAGAACTGGGGTTCAGTGCTGTGGGAACTGGGATTCAGCACTGTCCGAAGATTTTATCTCCTTCCCACTAGGGAATGCCAGCCAGGCACTCAGCCTCCCTCCTCTCCGGCTCTGTCCTCTCCCCGCGCGCACCGTGTACCTTAGGCTTTTACAGCTCCTCTGATTTTCCTTCTGGTTTTCTCTTTCCTTATAGTTGTAGAATTTCCAGTTAGTCAACTTTCCTGTAGTTCTGGATAATGTCCATTTTGTATTTTAGTTGTATTTTTTTCAAAATTATTGTGTGAGGCTGCAGTTAGGCATTTACCTATGCCGCCATCTTGGTTTCTCCCCAGTTCAGTTTTAAAGCAGAAGTTGTATAAAATGACTGCACAAACATTCCTGTTGGTAAGTTCTCGCTGCTCAGGGTCTGCTGTGACACAGCTCACAGGAGCTAAGTCTGTTCCCGGCCAACCTCAACCCCCTGCTGCCTGGTCCTGTCTGGTTCTGGGGAGGGCGCCAGGGGCACCAGCCAACCCTCGAGGGGCTGGCCATGGTGCACTGGGCTTGGGGAGCCAAGGGAGGAAGAGCAGGTTCAAGAGCAGCTCTGGGGCCATGCCTGTCTCGGTGGCTGTGGGACGGGGGGTTGGGGGTGTGGGAGGGAAGCAGAGCAGGGAAATGGGGGGCACGCCTTCTCTGAATGAAGCTGAGGAGCCAAGATGGCAAGAGACCCTGGGCTGTGCTGCTCCTGCTCCTCTGGGCGTGTGACCTGCAGCCGCGCTCTTGGTTCTGGCGGGGCGAGGGAGGGGGCGGGAAGGGGGGGAGGAGGGAAGCTCCAGCCCTCGGCCCTGGGGCTCCTCCTCTGGCCGCTGTGGTGCAGAGGCGGCGGCTCCGAGGTGCAGGTGCTCCCTCGCTCCTCAGTTGGCACTGCGATGGGCTTTGTGAACCCTGTACATGCAGAAGAGCCCCTTGGGCGCTGCAGAAGGGAGAGACCAGGGCCATGCTGCCGCCTGGGCAGGTGCTCCCCATCTTCTCTGTCCAGTCAGTGATGCGGCCTTGGTGTCCAGGATAGCAGGTCATTGTGATGTCACAGTGGGACGGTGATCCCGCCCCCACCCAAGAATCTAAGCACCGATGATTAAAGAAGCCCGGGAGCAGCGGGTGAGGAGGGCAGGTGCAGGGAGAGGAAGCAGGTCCCGAGGAGGGAGAGCCCCGGGGCGACGGGCCCTGCTCCCCAGGACAGGCACCTGGGAGCCGGTGATCTTGGCTGGCTCTGACGGTGTCGGTGTCAGGACTAGACCTGCCTCTGGCGAAGCAGACGCCCAGAGGTGAGACGGGACACCCGCACCTCCTCCCAGGTTTGCAGGCCCAGAGCCCGGCTCCTGTGCAACCCCCCCGCCCACCTCCCACCGTCCAGGGGGTCAGGCCAAGGTGCCGGCCTCAAGGGTGAACAGAAGGATGGAGAGCATGTTCACGAGGAAGAACTTCAGTCAACAACGTGCAGAGAAAAAGTAGGTCACAGAACACCAAGAGGGAGTCTGTTTACAGAGTTTGAAGTGGGCAGGGTTTTAAAATATTTTATTTAGGGAGCATAGAAATGTGGTTAACTGCAAATTAAGGGTGGACCCAGACATCCTCTCCTGGGCATTCGTCCAAAATGATTGAAAGCAGAGCCTCAAAGGGGTGCCACACACGGAGAGGCGAAATAGCCCCAGTGCCCACCGAGCCATGATGGCTAAGCATGCACCGTGGTGGGATGCAGGAAGGGTGTTCTACAATATGCGTGGACCTCGAGGACATGTGCTCCAGGAAACAAGTCTCAAAAGGAAAAGTACCGTGTGATTCCCATGAAGGACCAGAGTGGTCACATCACAGAGACAGAAAATAGGTCGGCGGTGCAGGCAGGGAGGGTGTGGGGCACAAGTGGCCGTGGGGACAGAGTGGCCATGGGATAGAGTGGCTGTGGGGACAAAGGTGAGAAGTGCTGGAGAGGGGTGGAAGCAAGGCTGTGCAGCCATGTGACTGCATCCCTGAACTGGATGCTTAAATTGGTCAAGATGGGCTATGGCCTGTGTTCTCAAATGGAGAAGAGGAGGGAGTGAGGAACACGGTTTAAAAAACAGGTGGAGGTCTGTCCTGCTGCAGGGACATATAGGGCGACTGGAAGGCTGGCAGGTGCTGCTTATGTCCTGGTTCTGACTCAGGATCACGTGAAAGGACTTGCTTCTCGTGCTCCTCTGTGATGGGGAATCTCATGATGAAACAGTGAAAACCACGCCAGCAAGGTACTCACCCGGCCCCGGCAGTCGCCCTGACTTCTCCGGGAAAGAATACCCTGGGAGGATCAGTGCCCTCCCTGGCAGAGGGCGGGGGCTCTGGGAGGGAGGACCCAGGGCTGCCTCATCTTGGGGCTCCATGTGGGGAGGGGCAGCCTCAGCGCTTGCTGTGTGTGCTCTGGGAATCATGGAGGTGGAACTTTTGCTAATTTCTCGAGTTTCCGCTTGATGGAAATTTCTCCAAGGCAATGGCAGCGCCTGAGAGCCAGCCGGGCAGTGAGGGTGCATTTTGGTGGTGGTATCCAGGGGCAGAGAAGAAGCCTGGTGGCCGTGCTGGGGCTGCGGGGAGGCTCTCCGCCCACCAGCTGTGGTCTAGATAGCACTGCCTGAGGAAGGAGCACCCCTGTCAGGCACGGCTCATTGATGCATTGTCTTCCAGGCTTTTTTATTTTTTATTCAATGGTCTTTGAGAACTCCAGGAAATAATACACAGGTGAGTGATACCCCCCATCACCCGCAAGTGAGACAGACCCCATCACACGCAGTTGAGACAGACGCCCCATCACACAAAGGAGAGACAGACCCCCATCACACACAGGTGAGACAGAACCCCCCAACACACACAGGTGAGACACACCCCCCATCACACAAGGAGAGACAGAACCCCCATCACACAAAGATGAGACACATCCCCCATCACACAGGAGAGACAGACACCCAATCACACACAGGTGAGACAGACCCCCCACCACACAGAGGAGAGACAGACACCCCATCACACACAGGTGAGAGACACCACCCATTACAAACAGGAGAGACAGACGACACATCACACACAGGGGAGACAGACCCCCAAACACACACAGGAGAGACAGAGCCCCCATCACACAGGTGAGACAGACCCACCATCACACACACGTGAGACAGAACCCCATCACACACATGATAGACAGACTCCATCAAACAAAGGTGAGACAGACCCCCTATCACACACAGGTGAGACAGAGCCCCCCAAAACACACAGATGAGACAAACTGCCATCACACACAGGAGAGACACACCCCCCATCACAAACAGGTGAGACAGACCCCATCACACATAGGAAAGACAGACCCCCATTACACACAGGTGAGACAGACCCCCCCCCATCACACACAGGAAAAACAAACCCCATCACACACAGAAGAGACACACACCCTATCGCAAAGAGTTGAGAAAGACTCCATCACACACAGGAAAGACAAACCCCCATCACACACAGGTGAGACAGAACCCCAAAAACAGAGGTGAGACACCCCCCCATCACAAACAAGAGAGACAGACCCCCATCACACACAGGAGAGACAAACCTCATCACACAAAGGTGAGACAAACACCCCATCAAGCACAGTTGAGACAGACCCCATCACAAATGGGTAGACACCTCCCCCCATCACACACAGGTGAGACACACCCCATCACACACAGGTGAAACAGACTACCATCACACACAGTTCAGACACACACCCCATCACACGCAGGAGAGTCAGACCCCATCACAAACAGGTGAGACATACCCCACATCACACATAGGAGACACAGGCCCCACCACACACATCAGAGACAGACCCCATCACATACAGGAGATACACACCCCATCACACACAGGTGATACAGAAACCCCATCACTCAGAGGTGAGACAGACCCCATCACACAGGTGATACAGATCACATCACACACAGGTGAGACACAAAACAAACACACACAGGTGAGACACACACCCCATCACACACAGGTGAGACAGACCCCATCACACACAGGAAAAACAGACCCCCATCACACACAGGTGAGACATACCCCCAATCACACAGAGGAGACACAGACCACATCACACACAGGTGAGACAGACCCCCCATCACACACAGGAAAGACAGACCCCATCACACACAAGTGAGACAGACCCCATCACACACAGGTGAGACAGACCCCACATCACACACAGTAAAAACAAACCCCATCACACACAGGTGAGACACACACCTCATCAAACACAGGAGAGACAGTCGCCCATCACACAGAGGAGAAACAGGCTTTATCACACACTGGAAAGTCAGACCCTCATCACACATAGGTGAGACAGACCCTCATGACACATTGGTGAGACATACCCCATCACACAAAAGTGAGACAGATCCCATCACACACAGGAGAGACAGACCCCATCACACACAGGTGAAACACACGCCCATTACACAGAGGTGAGACACACCACACATCACACACAGGTGAGACAGACCCCATTACACACAGGTGAGACACACACCCCATCACACACAGGTGACACAAAACCCCCATCACAAACAGGAAAAACAAATCCCATCACACACAGGTGAGACAGACCCCCCCATCACACACAGGTGAGAAAGATCCCCCAACACACACAGGTGAGACAGACCCCATCACACAAAGGTGAGACAGACCCCCATGACACAAAGATTAGACACACATGAGAGATATACCCCCCATCACACAGGTGAGATGGACCGCATCACACACAAGTGAGACACAACCCATCACTCACAGGAGAGACAGAGCTCATCAAACACAGGTGAGACAGACCACCCATCACACACCGGAGAGACACACACCCCATCACACAGAGGTGAGACAGACCCCCATCACACAGAAGAAACAGACCCAATCACACTCAGCTGAGACAGACCCCATGAGACATAAGTGAGATATACCCACCCAACACACACAGGAGAGATAGACCCCCATCATACGGGTGAGACAGACCACATCACACACAAGTGAAACAGCCCCCATCACACACAGGAGAGTCAGACCTCATCACACACAGGTGAGACACCCCCCGCCCCATCACACACAGGAGAGATAGACACCCCGTCATACAGGTGAGACACACGCCCTATCAAACACAGGAGAGACAGATCCCATCAAACACAGGAGAGACAGACCCCATCACACAAAGGTGAGATAGACACCCCATCACACACAGGTGAGACAGACCCCATCACACAGTTGAGACAGACCCCATCACACACAGGTGAGACAGACCCCCATCACACACAGGTGACACAGACCCCCCATCACAAACAGGTGAGACACACCCGCTTTCACACACAGGAGAGACACTCCCCACCCCATCACACACAGGAGAGAAAGACCTCATCAACACAGGAGAGACAGACCCCATCACACACAGATGAGAAACACCCCCCATCACATACAGGAGAGACAACCCATCACACAAATATGAGACACACACCCCATCAAACACAGAAAAGACACAACCCCCATCACACACAGGTGAGACAGAACCTATCACACACAGGAGAGACACCCCCCCATCACACAAAGGAGAGACAGACCCCATCACACACAGGAGAGACAGACCCCCCATCACACACAGGAAAAACAAACCCCCTCACACACAGGTGAGACACACACCCCATCACACACAGGTGAGACAAAAGCCCATCACACACTGAGAGACAGACGTTATCACACAAAGGTTAGACAGACACCCCATCACACACAGGAGAGACAGAGCCCATCACACACATGAGAGACAGACCCCATCACACACAGGTGAGACACACTCCCCATCACACACTGGTGAGACAGACCCCATTACACAGGTGAGACAGACCCCATCACACACAGGAGAGACAGACCCCATTACACACAGGTGAGACACACCCCATCAAACACAGGAGAGACAGACCTCATCAAACACAGGTGAGACAGACCACCCATCACACACCGGAGAGACACACACCCCATCACACAGAGGTGAGACAGACCCCCATCACACAGAAGAAACAGACCCAATCACACTCAGCTGAGACAGACCCCATGAGACATAAGTGAGATATACCCACCCAACACACACAGGAGAGATAGACCCCCATCATACGGGTGAGACAGACCACATCACACACAAGTGAAACAGCCCCCATCACACACAGGAGAGTCAGACCTCATCACACACAGGTGAGACACCCCCCGCCCCATCACACACAGGAGAGATAGACACCCCGTCATACAGGTGAGACACACGCCCTATCAAACACAGGAGAGACAGATCCCATCAAACACAGGAGAGACAGACCCCATCACACAAAGGTGAGATAGACACCCCATCACACACAGGTGAGACAGACCCCATCACACAGTTGAGACAGACCCCATCACACACAGGTGAGACAGACCCCCATCACACACAGGTGACACAGACCCCCCATCACAAACAGGTGAGACACACCCGCTTTCACACACAGGAGAGACACTCCCCACCCCATCACACACAGGAGAGAAAGACCTCATCAACACAGGAGAGACAGACCCCATCACACACAGATGAGAAACACCCCCCATCACATACAGGAGAGACAACCCATCACACAAATATGAGACACACACCCCATCAAACACAGAAAAGACACAACCCCCATCACACACAGGTGAGACAGAACCTATCACACACAGGAGAGACACCCCCCCATCACACAAAGGAGAGACAGACCCCATCACACACAGGAGAGACAGACCCCCCATCACACACAGGAAAAACAAACCCCCTCACACACAGGTGAGACACACACCCCATCACACACAGGTGAGACAAAAGCCCATCACACACTGAGAGACAGACGTTATCACACAAAGGTTAGACAGACACCCCATCACACACAGGAGAGACAGAGCCCATCACACACATGAGAGACAGACCCCATCACACACAGGTGAGACACACTCCCCATCACACACTGGTGAGACAGACCCCATTACACAGGTGAGACAGACCCCATCACACACAGGAGAGACAGACCCCATCATAAAGGTAATACAGATCCCATCTCACATAGGTGTGACACCCCCCATCACACACAGGTGACACACACACACCATCACACACAGGTGAGACAGACCCCCCATCACACACAGGAGAGACAGACCCCATCACAAACAGGAGACACAGACCCCATCACACACAGGTGAGACAGACCCCCCCATCACACACAGGAAAAGCAAACCCCATCACACACAGGTGAGACACACACCCCATGACACACAGGTGAGACAGACCCCATCACACACAGGTGAGACACCCCCCACCCCATCACACACAGGAGAGAAAGACCCAATCACACACAGGTGAATCAGACCCCATCACACAGAGGAGAAACAGACCCCAACAAACACAGGAAAGACAGATCCCATCAAAGACAGGAAAGACAGACCCCCATCACACACAAGTGAGACAGACCCCATCACACACATGAGAGACAGACTCCATCATACACAGAAGATACAGACCCCATCACACACAGGAGAGACACCCCCCCATCACACAGGTGAGACAGACCCAATCACACTCAGTTGAGACAGACCCCCATGAGACATAGGTGAGATATACCCGCCCAACACACACAGGAGAGATAGACCCCCATCATACGGGTGAGACAGCCCCCATCACACACAGGAGAGTCAGACCTCATCACACACAGGTGAGACATACCCCCATCACACACAGGAGAGATAGACACCCTGTCATACAGGTGAGACACACACCCTATCAAACACAGGAGAGACAGACCCCATCAGACAGTTGAGACAGACCCCATCACAAAAAGGTGAGACAGACCCCCATCACACACAGGTGAGACAGACCCCCATCACACACAGGTGAGACACACTCGGCTTCACACACAGGTGAGGCACACCCCCCATCACACACAGGTGAGACAGACCCCATCACACAGAGGAGAGACAGACTCCCCCTATCACACACAGGTGAGACACAAGCCCCATCACACCTAGGAGAGACAGACCCCATCACAAACAGGAGACACAGACCCCATCACACACAGGTGAGACAGACGTTATCACACAGGAAAGTCAGACCCCAATCACACACAGGTGAGACAGAGCCACCATCACACACAGGTGAGACACACACCCCTCACTCTCAGGTGAGACACACCTCCCATCATACACAGAAGAGACACACCCCATCACACACAGGAAAGACATCCTCCCCATCACACACAGGTGAGACAGACCCGATCACACACAGGAGAGACACACCACCTATCACACACAGGAGAGACTGACCTCATCAACACAGGGGAGACAGACCCCATCACACTCAGGTGAGTCAGACCCCTCATCACATACAGGTGAGACACACCCCAACACACACAGGTGAGACAGACCCGCCATCACACACAGGTGAGACACCCCCCCATCACACACAGGTAAGACAGACCCCATCACACACAGGTGAGACACACCCATCACAGAGAGGTGAGACATCCCCCCCATCACACAAAGGTGAGACACCCCCTCCATCACACACAGGTGAGACACCCCCCACCCCATCACACACAGGAGAGACAGACCCTATCACACACAGGAAAGACAGACCCAATCACACACATGTGAAACAGACCCCATCACACACAGGAGAGACACACCCCATTAAACACAGGAAAGACAGACCCCATCAAAGACCGAAAAGACATACCCCCATCACACACATGAGAGGCAGACCCCATCATACACAGAAGATACAGACCCCATCACACAAAGGTGAGACAGATACCCCATAACACACAGGTGAGACAGACCCCATCATACAGGTGAGATAGACCCCATCACACACAGGTGAGACACACCCCTATCACACACAGGTGAGACACACCCCTATCACACACAGGTGAGACAGACCCCCCCCATCACACGCAGGTGAGACAGACCCCCCATGTGGCTGATGGCCTGGCTTCCCCTCAGGTGAGAAAGGCTCAATTTGTAATGAGGCTACCCCAGCACAGGCGGGGAGGACATGTGCATCCGTAAATGTAAGCGGCTGACGAGACCCACATTGAGGCCAGACCACAAGGTTCCTGCAGAGTGAGGATGCCCGTCAGAGCCCCCAACCCTGTCCATCACTGTCCGCCATCTGCTCTCACTCTAGCGGAGTCCCTGGCTGTTTTCACCTGGGGCCCCGGCACTTGGAGACATCTATTGTCCCCATCCAGCCTGAGACAGTCCCTTAGTGGACAGTGTCCTCTCCCAGTCTCAGACAGTGCTGAGAGCTGGGGAGAGGACACTGGTGCTGGGTTTGCAGGTGACAAACTAGACAGGCCACTGAGACTCAGCCCTAACATTCTATGGGGGCATGTGGTTCCCGAGAAGAGAGCATGGGCTTCCTGACTCTCCCGAGAAGTCACTCCTGGGCAGTGACTCAGCTTCTCCCAGCCCCTCTGTAAGGTGTCAGAGCTTTTATAGTCCCCACATAGGAGGTCTAGTGGAGGCCTGTGTCCCTGAGGGGGGAGGGAGGCAGGAGGAAGGCTGCCTCCCAATCCTTCCCTGGAAGCCACCCTCCTGATGCACAGAGCCACTCCTCTCCCCACTCACCTCTCCCTGGTCCTGGGTCCTCTCCTGAGACTCAGTGCTGCCTCCAGCCACAACCGAGAGGCCCTCACTTCCAGCACATGGCCTCTGCCGGGAGGCAGGCCTCCCAGACTTGGGCCGCTTGCTCTGAGTAGCAGCTGGTTGCTGAGGGGCAAGCGGGTCCCTCAGAGGATGGCCCTTGGGCCCCACTCATGGGCAGCTTATTCTGGGAGGGGCCTCCCCTGCTGCCCTGCCATCAAGCCTGAGGACACTTCATTGAGGGCTGGGGCTGGGTCTTAGCCATAAACTCCCAACTGAATTTGAACACAAGGGGGGTGCATCCTTCTCCCCTGGGTGATGCTATGGAAATGAAGGAGCAGGGTCCCCAGCATCCCGAGACCAGCAGGGAGACTGCCGTCATTCTCGCAGGCACCCCGGCCACCCTCCCTCCCAGGAGCTGTGCTGTGCATTTGGGCACCGGCCATTGAGTGTACACACCTGGGGATGATGTGGATCACGGCTCTCAGCCCTTTCCCCAGGGGGATGTCCATCTACAGAGCCTGGACGGGGGCGGGCAGCCTCACTTTGGGCAGCTGTGGCCTCTCCATGTTTGGCCAAGAGCCCCTCCCACTGGACCTGCCCCAGGCCCTCCATTTGGTACTCTTTATCCTTTCTCAGGCTCCTCCTCTACAAAGGCCAGGGTCAGGTGCCCCAGAAAATATAACGTCTACACACAGGCTGCTGCCCCACCCTATCCTGCCTGCTCACTCTCCCCTACCCCTATCTGCCGGGTCATCTGGCACTGGACCTCACCAAAAGGAACCCATAGGCTGGAGAGAATGGGGGAGGGGACGGAGAGAACAAAATGGCCATTTCTGGTTCCCTTAGTTCTGGGAGTGATGACAAGGACTCACAGCTGAATGCAGAACTCAGATGGGCCTGCCCACCATGCAGAGCCAGCTCTTCACTGGCCCCAAAGGAAGATGCACGTGGGGCTGCCATACACGTGGAAGGGAACCCTTCAGACCCACAGTCCTGGGCCTGAGAGAGACAGAAAGATGGAGAGAGAAACAGAGGAGGAAGAGATAAAGGGAGAGAGAGATACCAAGAGAGGGGGGAGATAAAGAGGGAGAGTCTGTACCACCTTCCACTTCATCCTGGGAGGGTAGCTCTGAGAACTCCCTCTTTAACTGGAAGCTCCCAATCACACAGGCCCAGGAACCAGCATCTCAGAACCCTCTACCTCCACTCAGCTTCTTTCCCAAAGTGCCTCTGACCCTGTCTAACCCATCCCTGCCAGGGTTCTTGTTCCGTCCGGCAATAAGGGTTCAGCAATCTAGAGAAAGAGATGAAAAATACCTTTTGAAAGGTATTGAGGGTCAGAGGGGCCTAACTAAAGGAGCTAAGTTCTCCTTGTCTCAAGACCCCTTGCTTTTTATTAACACAATTTGCCCTAAGGCAAGGTGGAGATATACACTTCAAAGGGTACGGTTTTGTCTACAGTCTATTATCAGATTGGGGAATAGCCTATAGCTGTTCATGTGTTTGGCCAGTAGGAGGCAATACCATGTAGATTAAGATGCCCTGAGCTGTCTGGCAGCAAACATCCTTATCAGGTTTGGGGAAATGCCTTTAGCCATTCCAACAGGCAATAACATATGTGACACAGCCCTTGTTGAGTCCCCAAATTCCATCAACCTTTTGATGAAATTCTTTCAATTATGACACGTTGGAACTGGCTTCTGGCATCTCACCCTTTTTGATTTTTTAAAAATTTAACAATAATGCATGTTTTAAGATTTTAAAATTCAGTGGAAAGGACAGAGTTCTATCAAGTCCCTTTAAATTGCGGTAGGCATTAAAGGAATCAGCCTGCAGTCAGTTTCTTTCTGGGCCAACAGTTCTTTGAGTCCCAATTTCAATGTCCAATAGTTCCTTATGTGTACATGCCAGCAATGATATTTCAGTCTGGATGGTGGACAAATGGTGGCAATGCAGGTACGACCTTCTCTGGTTTGGTCCTGAGCAACCTGCAGCGATGCACAGCTGCTGACTGCTAGCATGGCAAGGCATCTTCACCATCTTCATTTCTTTTTAAAAAAAAAAAACATTTTATTGATTTCTTACAGAGAGGAAGGAGAGGAAGAAAGAGAAACATCGATGAGAGAATCATTGATCATCTGCCTTCTGCACATCTCCCACTGGGGATGTGCTCGCAACAAAGGTACATGCCCTTGACGGAATGGAACCCTGGACCTTTCAGTCCGAAGGCTGACGCCACACCGGTTTCGGCACACCATCTTCATTTCTAAACTGTTTCTCCTCTGTTCTTGGGGGAGCCACTGCTATTTCTGTGGCTGGAGCAGTCTGGTCAGTTCCTCTCTGGGATCCGTTGTTGCAGGAATCCACACAGGCTTAGAGGAATTTTCTGGAAATATACAAACATATTCTAGACCAAAGGTTATAAAGGAATCTTTTATAAATAAGACTCGGAGTCTTTTTTATTTTTGTCCAAACAATTTTCTTTTGGCTTATTTCGACACCATGTATGTTTCCATGGGTGTCTTTCTATAAGCATTATAAATGAAAATTTAATTTTCAAAGTAAAGAATTTATAGCAATTAAGAAATTTACTTACAGGATATTTTCCCACTATTCTCCCCTTTTTTAATTTAAATATTAGAAGGCTTTTGGAAATCTTACAATGCAGTCTTAATAATTTTTAATTTTTCTGCATAGAAATATGACTGCTTTTGCAGAAACTGGTTTGGCTCGGATAGAACGTCAGCCTGAGGACTGAGGGATCCAGATTCAATTCTGGTCAAGAGCATGTACCTTGGTTTCGGGCACATAGGGAGTGTGCAGGAGGCAGCTGATCAATGTTTCTCATCAATGTTTCTAACTCTCTATCCCTCTCCCTTCCTCTCTGTAAAAAAATCAATAAAATGTGTGTTTTTTAAAAAAGAAATATGGCCAAAACCGGTTTGGCTCAGTGGTAGAGCGTCGGTCTGTGGACTGAGAGGTCCCGGGTTCAATTCCGGTCAAGGGCATGTACATTGGTTGCGGGCACATCCCTGGTGGGGGGTGTGCAGGAGGCAGCTGGTCGATGTTTCTCTCTCATCGACGTTTCTAGCTCTATATCTCTCTCCCTTCCTCTCTGTAAAAAAATCAATAAGATATATTTTAAAAAATTAATTAATTAAATAAATAAATAAATAATAAATATGACTGTTTTGGATTCATTGCATGTTAAGCAATTTTCCCGTGATGAAACATTTGTGAAATTAGTTAATGCTTCAGGAATAGGTTTTTGTCCAGTACAATTAAGTTTTCTTGTGAATATTCACTTATTTCAATTAGCCAATTTAAATTAATCTAAAGTAAGATTTACTTTTTAACTTTACTTGTCCTAGGTTATGGACAGCAAATGACATTAATATAATTTCTGCAATTAGTCTTTGAGTAACTTGACATAATCTTTGTCTAAGAAGGCAAAAACACAAACTATTTACTTTTACTTTTAAGGCCTAATACACTGATTTTAAAAAATACATATATTTTATTGATTTTTTTTTTTTACAGAGAGGAAGAGAGGGATAGAAAGTTAGAAATATCGATGAGAGAATCATTAATCAGCTGCCTCCTGGGCAGTCAGCAGGCCAACACACTATCTACTGAGCCAAACCAGTTTGGGCGATACATTGATTTTTAACTACAGTTGTTTTTTTAAAAACACATTTTATTGATTCTTTACAGAGAGGAAGGGAGAGAGATAGAGAGCCAGAAACATTGATGAGAGAGAAACACCGACCAGCTGCCAATGTACATGCCCCCAACCGGAATCGAACCTGGGACCCTTCAGTCCACAGACTAATGCTCTACCACTGAGCCAAACCGGTTTCAGCATTAACTACAGTTTTCCAGATGTTTGAAGGAAACCTCTATTTCCTTCCAGAACAATTTTCAGGCCCCACTTAGTTTTAATTTTAAAAAATCTTTGTCTTTCTTTTTTATACCAAACAACCTACAGAGCTGCTGCTTAGATACTGAGTCATGCAGCTGAATATATATTACAATGACTCTCTTTAATAAGTTAACTACTACTTATTGTCAGATTTAGTATTTTAACAACAATCTTTAGTTTACTCTGTAAATATTAGTTGAAGAAATTTCAAAATTTTTAAATTTATCTTTTATTAAGCTTAGAATTTTATTTTTAAAGAGTATCCCTTTAGGCTTATTTGCATATATAGAGGGATTATGGGTAGTCCCAGTAACTTTCAGAGGCTTAATCAAATTGCTTACAAAAATATTGGCTTTTCATATAAGTTAATTTATATGAGACCTTGATTATATTTTAAAAAGCTAATTTTTAAGTAATTGAAGTAGGCATTTTCATTGAAAAAGCAAAGCAAGCAAATTAAGTAAACTTATATGTCGGATTCACAAGGCAAAAATGCTGCCCTACCTCCAGTCTATTTAAAATACAGGCAGCCCGTGTGCCCCAGGGGGCCGTGTGCCCCGGGGAAGCAGTGGGACGGGGGGGGGGGGGGGGGGGGGGGGTATGAACCAGAGGAGGAGCGGATTCTATTCATGTGGTCCCGACATAGTCACCATTAAACAAGCAGACTGCCAAATGACAGCGGGGAGGGGAAGGAGACCTGGGGGGAGATAAAAGAACAACTGAAGGACTGGTATGCATGCATATAAGTACCGTATTTGCCGGCGTATAAGACGATTTTTTGGCCCTGAAAAATATGCCTCCAAGTGGGGGGTAGTCTTATACGGCGAGTATATAACAAACTCTGTATTTTTAGTGGAAATGTTAGGGGGTCGTCTTATATGCCTAGTCGTCTTATACGCCGGCAAATACGTATTTTTCAGGGCCAAAAAATCGTCTTATACGCCGGCAAATACGGTACAACCAAGGAACACAGAACTCTGGGGAGGGAGGGCATGAATGGGAGGGGGGGCAATGGTAAGCTATGTACACATATAATACCTTAATAAATTAAAAAAAGAAAAAATAAAATACAGGCAGCTAGAGGCTTTTTGATAGATCCTCTCTTCCTCCAACTGATGGACAGAGAATGACGTAAACTCCACTGTAGCCTGACCTTCCTGAGCACCTAACAAGGCACCTTATATGGACTTTACATTGAACCAACAATTAGCACCTGCCAAATACCGTAAGTACCCCCCCCATTCCCAAGTCCCTAGGTCCCTAATCATATGCCTCACATGAAACCACCAATCATGTGCTGAATGCCCTCAGCCTTGTCTCTTCTCTTCCCTCCCCTTAAAAGGTGCCTGCACCCCTGCCCTCTTCCTCTCTCCCCTCTGGAAGGCAGCCGGCAGGGTCTTCTCCTGCAATAAAGCCTGTGTCCTGGCATCCTGGTCTCTGACCCTCTGTTTCATCTTTCACTTTAAAAAAAAAAATCTTTATTGCACATATTATAACAATTGTTTCTCCTTCTCTCCCCCCCGCCATAGCTCCCTACCAATTACATTCATGCTTAATAGAAAAGACAGACTTTCCAAAGTAATTACTAGCATCCAAGATGACTTTAGCCAAATTTTGCTTTTCCCAAATGAGTTCTATAATTTTTAAACAAAGCTCTAAGTAGTCTTTTTGTGGGAGAGCTGATAGCTCTGCCCTCTCCAGCCACCTTTGAATCTCTCCGCACCAGAGGCAGATTTTGGCAGCAGGGTTTTATTTCTTATTACAGATTTTTAATTCCAAATACGAATTATGATTTTAATTTGAACAAGAAACCACAATTTTTTAAAAAGTACCTTTTGATATTCCAGTTTGTTTATAATTTTGTCTTTTAACAAAAATTTTCCCCATTATAATCTGACTTAAAACAAAAGGTTTTCCTTGCCCACTCTGCAACTTTTCCAAAGCTAGTACAAGCGTTACACACAGTTCAATTGTTGTGCCCAGATTTCGTGATCCCCAAGGACCACCAGGGAGCTGAATCTGATGCAATTGCAGAAAGCCTGAATTCCAAGCTAGCATGGGCTCTGTCCCACTCAAGCCGACAGCATGGCAGACGAGAGAGCGAACTCCCACAAGTCAAGGGGTTTTATAGGGGTGATGATGTCACTGCTTTGGCTGACCCTGATTGGTTGGGTGAGGGCTAGGGTCCAGTTACACAAAATGGAGGATAGCTCCACTCTGCCCCACAGTACAAAATGGAGTCAGGAGTTAGCCTCACCCCACCCTGCCCTCTCACAATCTTTACCACCATACCAGTATTGTTTCCCCTCAGGGAAATCCTTCTTTTCCAGAAGCTCCGAGTTCAAGCACCATTAATGCCAGGGTTCTTGTTCCAGCATTAAGGGTTCAGCAATCTGGAGAAAGGCCAGAGATGAAAGATAGTTTTGAAAGTCATTGGGGGTCAGAGGAGCATAGCTAAATGAGCTGAAAGATGAAACAGAGGGTCAGAGACCAGGATGCCAGGACACAGGCTTTATTGGAGGAGAAGACCCTGCCGGCTGCCTTCCAGAGGGGAGAGAGGAAGAGGGCCATGGTACAGGCACCTTTTAAGAGGAGGAAAGAGAAGGGACGGGCTTAGGGCATGCAGCACATGCTGATTGGTGGTTTCATGTAAGGCATATGATTAGGAACCTAGCCTGGAACAGGTTTCAGGGGCTTAGGGTATTTAACAGGTGCTGATTGGTGGTTCAATGTACAGTCCATATAAGATGCCTTGTTAGGTGCTCAGGAATGTCTGGACTGCAGATGGAGTTTTTGTCATTCTCCGTCCATCAGTTGGAGGAAGGGAGGATCTATCAAGAGCTAAGTTCTCCTTGTCTCAGGACCCCTTGTTTTTTATTAACACAATTTGTCCTAAGGCAAGGTGGAGATATATACTTCAAAGGGTAGGGTTTTTTCTAGAGCAGTGTTTCCCAAAGTGTGGTATGAGTACCCCCAGCTGTACGGGAAGAGTTTGGTGGGGGTACGCGTTGCACCGGAGTTTGGTGGGGATATGCACTGCACCGTGCTTAGCTGCGCCTAATTCTACGTTCTCATGAGTCAAGTCAAGACAGTCTTGTGAGGTGTGAGATTGTTCCGGTGTGCAAATAAATGTTATTTATAATATAACTTTTATTTACATTTTATTATGAATAATTTTATTTTTTGTTTATTATTATTTTGTGTATATACCAAAAAATAAAAAAATAAAAATATTTTGATTGTTATTAAAATACATCTATTTTTTTTATGAGGGGTGCTCAACATTACGAAAATTATAGAAGGGGTACACATATGTCAAAAGTTTGGGAAACACTGGTCTAGAGAGTCCATTATCAGATTGGGGAATAGCCTATGGTTGTTCATGTGTTTGGCCAGTAGGAGGCAATCCCATGTAGATTAAGATGCTCTGAGCTATCTGGCAGCAAACAATCATCCTATTCAAGTTTGGGAAAATGCCTTTAGCCATTTCATCAGGCAATAATATATGTGACTCAGCCTTGTTGAGTCCCCAAGTTACATCAATATTTTGATGAAACTCTTGCTATTATGACATGCTGGAACTGGCTTCTGCATATCCCCATGTGCCCTTTTTCCATACCAGTGCACCCCTTCCATACTCCCCCTAGCCTGTGGCATCTGTTGCCCTGGGTGAATCAGCAGGCCACAGCCCAATGGACACATCACTGTGGCCAAAGCTGTGTCTAGAGAGATGCCCAAGGCAGGAGGATGAGTGAGGATCACTAATCTTGGAGTGAGCAGTGGGCTGAGCAGTGGCCCCCAAAAGCTGTCCCCATCCCAACCCCCAGAACTGTGAATGGGTCCTTAGTTGGAAAAAAACTCTTTCTAGATGAGATCACCCCAAGTTTAGGGTGGGCCCCACACCCAGTGATGGTGTCCTTACAAGAGAAAAGGAGATTTGAGACAGAGACACAGACAGAAGGCCACATGAAGACAAAGGCAGAGATGGGGGTGAGATGTCTACAAACCAAGGGTTGCCCCAACCATCAGAAGCTGCGAGAAGCCTGGAACAGATCCCCCTGAGCTTCTCCAGAGGGAACCAGGCCTGCCCACACATTGATCTTGGACTCCAGTCTCCAGAACTGAGACAGTAAGTTTCTGTTGCTATCAGCCACCAGTTCGTGAACCTTGTCATAGCAGACATGGAAACCTAAGCCAGGTGCCACAGTGCACAGGGGTGGATCCCGTTCATACCCCTCTCACCACCCTGCTGCCTGGGCAAGCTTGCTGATGGGCCAGTCGTGGAGGTGGGTACTGTGAACTGTCACACTATGGACATGGATGGCCCATTGGCTAGACACCACTTCCCTACTTCAAGGTCATCTCCCTGTGAAAATTATCAGTCATTGTGAGCTCTTCCTAAAATACTACCAAGCTCTCTACCATCTACACGCAAACACATCATAGTCAGCAGTCAAAGGCAGCTTGCTCCAGCCTGTGTGAAGGAGCACAGCAGGCAGCCACCTTTTCTCTCTTTGGACACTTGTGGTTGGTCAAGTGCCCAACCCCCTCAGAGATCCAAACAACGCACAGGTTTGTTTACCTTTCTCTTTCTACATTTAAATTAAATTCTGTCTGGCATCCTGCAAGCTAGATTACAGGAAGGGAAGTCTTGTTCTTTTATTCCATTGGTTCCTACTATGTGCCAGCAGCATGTCAGCTTGGAGATACAAGGGTGAACGAGACAACTTGGTTGCAGACACTGGAAAAAGCAGGTTTCTGGCCAGGGAGGTAGAGCAGTTTCCAGAAAGTGAACCAGAACAGGTGACAAACCATGACTATCCTCAGGTGGAAACTTATCCCAGAGAAGCTGGTGGTGAGTAGGAGTTGGAGTCCGTTCCTGTTCAGACATGGATGCTTTGAGGGGGCAAAGCAGACGTGCTGTGTTGATCCCAGAAAAGCTACAGCCACTATGGCTTTGTGCAACCCCTCTTCCCCCATCTTTAATCCTGGGACCCTCAAGGAAACAGAGCAAAGCCCAGTATGCTGGGCTGTGAGGACCTAAGTGCTGTCTGAGGTGCTGGACCATGCCTCTTGGAATCCCCGCCCTCCACTGACCAGACCTTTGGCCACCCCTGTCTGTGCACAGGTGTGCATGTGTGTGCATGTGTGTATAAAGGAAAAGGGCTCAATCCATCTGGCATTGCCAAGATGCTGAGTGAATCCTATCTGGCACTATCACCAAGAACCTCACGCTTGACTCTAGGCCTCTGTGGGGGAGTCTTGCTCAGAGAATGTGTGATCACGTGCAAAACTAAAGCAGATCACTTGCTTCTCGCCCGCACTACATTAGAGCACTTGGAACAGCTACGCGCATGCAAACATCAGAGCTGTGCCCCCGTCTCCTCAGACACCCCATAAAGAGCATCCTGCTGCCTTATGACTAAAGTCAAATGTGTCAGAAAGAGGCAACCAGCGTCCCCTCGAGGGTGGAAACCCAAATCTGCCTGTGGCCACTGCTCACGACACCTCTTGGAAGCTGTGTGTGTCACTGAAGGAGAGGTGAGGCCACGGATTCCCCCGATGGCTACACTGAGGGACAGAAGAGTTCTGTGAGCTGTAAGTGCTGGAAATGCACAGTTGGCTCAACAGAAGCACAGCAGACACTTGTGACACCACTTCCTCAGCCACTGCCTGCCTGATGCCCACCTGACTGCCCTGTGTCCCTCTGTGGGAGGCCTTTCTCCAACCGCCCAGACGAGCAGCCTCGCTGAGCATGATGGGAGGACTCAGGATGAAGGCACTGTGGCTCTCTCAGCCCCAGTGGGAACTCTGCAGGTCATGGTCTGTGCTGTCCCCTGGCTCACACCATAGCTGGCTCACACCAAACCCCTTGTTGATCCCCCACTTCCCCACACCCAATCGGGTTTCCTCAGGTTAACCCACACATAAATGTGTGAGGGCACATATACACATAGAAACATCAATGTAAGAGGAAAACAGAGAACCGTTGCCTCCTGTGCAGCCCTGAGCAGAAATTGAGCCTGAAACCTTTTGGTATACAGGATGATGCTCCAACCCACTGAGCAACCCTGGCCATGGAGAAAATATCTATCTTTAAAAGCATTTTGAGAACAATGAAGATGGTGGCATAGGTAAACACTCCTAAACGGCTGCAGGGCACAACAAATTAAAAAACAACAACTATAAAACAAACGTCTATCTCCCAAAAACAAAATGAAAGCTGGCTGAGAGGAAGCCCTACATCTAGACTGAAAGAGAAAGAAAAGAATCCAGGGCACAAGTGCTGAAAAACTGAGGTAGGGGGCAAGGACGCGATAAGGGCTGGCGGTGGATCCAGGCTGGTGGAGGGTGGTGCTTTCTTCAACCAGAGGAGAGACAAGCTCCTGATCTCTCTGAAATCCAGTTTCTGGGGAGAGGCTGCTAGATTGTCTGCCATTGGGTCAGAAAGTGAGGCTAGCTTGCTTGCAGAGCTGAAGTTGTTTGCTGTGCTGTGGCTCGAGATGCGGGAGACGCAGGGATGCCAGGATGCCAGAATGCCAGGACTGGCAGCCATTGCTGTTGGCCACGCCCTAGCCTAGTGATGCCCTGAGACTCCGCCCCTCACAACACATCCAAACTCCAAGCAGTGGACTTTGCATATGAATGGCCCTCTCTGTTGCAGTTTAGCAAAATTGCAACAACCTGGGGCAAACAGATGCAAGGAAGACAGGACTGTAGTTCATGCTGTAGCTTCTGCGACAGTACTGGCCTCAGACAGTGGCTGAACTGCACCTCATTGAGACCCAGAAACCAGAGTTCTAGTGATCATTTTCAATCCCTCACACCCATAAGTGACACATTCGGGAGACAGTCTCAGTGAACACCAAAACCCCACTGAAACAAGGTGTGTCTACAGCACAGCAGTTCTTCCTTTATAGACACAGCAGATCCTTACAGACAATTGGCCTGGAGGTCAATTCCTCCCAGTGTACCAACAGCAATCAAGGCTTAATTACACTAAGACTTTGCACTAAGCCCACAAAGGGTTATAGCAAAAGCAACCACCTCAGGTGATTGGGGAAGCTGAGCTATTGACCCCTACAGGTCACTGAACACACAAAGCCACTCCATCAACACAGGGAGGCAGCCAAAATGAGGAAACACAGAAGCATGTCACGAATGGGAGAGATGGAGGAGAGTAAACTACTTGATGACACAGAGTTCAGAATCACATTTATAAGATTACTCAAGAATCTTCTAAAAACCTTTGAGAAACTTGATGAGACCTCCAAGAAGCTTGGTGATACCTTCAAGGACCTTAATGAGAATACCAAAAAAGTGGAAAAGGACCAGCCAGAAATTAAGCATACAAAGTCTGAAATAAAGAATATACAGAAACTCAACTATAGATCAATATACCCCAAGAATCAAACCAAAGATCTGAAATGTAAGAAAGCAAAAATCACCCAACCAGAGAGGCAAAAGGAAAGAAGAATCCAAAAGTGTGAGGGTAGTGTAAGGAGCCTCCAGGACGGCTTAAAGCATACCAACATCTGGATTTTTGGGGTGCCAGAAGAAGAGAGCAAGCAGAATATTGAAGGCTTAATGGGAGAAATAGTGACAGAAAACTTTCCCTACCTGGTGAAAGAAATAGACCTACAAGTTCAGGAAGTGCACAGGACCCCAAACAGGAGGAATCCAAAAAGGAACACACCAAGACACATCATAATTAAAATGCCAAGAGCAAAAGACAAAGAGAAAATCTTACAAGCAGCAAGAGAAAAACAACTAGTTACCTATAAGGGAATACCCATACAACTGTTAGCTGATTTCTCAACAGAAACTTTGCAGGCCAAAAGGGAGTGGCAAAAAATATTCAAAATGATGAACAAGAACCTACAACCAAGATTACTCTACCCAGCAAAGTTATCATTCAGAATTGAATGTCAGATAAAGAGCTTCACAGACAAGAAAAAGTTAAAGGAGTTTATCAACACCAAACCAGGATTACATGAAATATTGAAGGGTATTCCTCAAGAAGAGGAAGAAGAAAAATGTAAAGGTAAAAAATTATGAACAACAAAAAGGCATCAAATACGTGCCTACCAACAAGCGAATCTAAAAATCAAGAGAATAAAAAAAAAATCTGAAGAACAAAATGGTGAATAAATAGAATCAGGGACATAGAAATGGATTGGACTAACAACTCACAGGGGGAAAGGGGTCTGGGGGGTGTGGGAAGAGATTGGACAAAAATCTTACACTTATGGATGAAGACAGTGGCGGGGGTAAGAGTGTGGGGTGAGGTTGGGAATCAGGTGGAGGGGAGCTAAGGGGGGAGGGGGAGGAACACCTGTAATAATCTGAACAATAAAGATTTATTTTTTTTTAATTTAAATTTTATTTTATTAAGGTATTTTCTGTGTACATAGTTTACCATTGCCCTCCCTCCCCTCCCATTTATGCCCTCCCTCCCCAGAGTTCTGTGTTCATTGGTTGTACTTATGTTCATGCATACCAGTCCCTCGGTTGTTCTCCTATCTCCCCCCAGGTCTCCTTCCCCTCCCCGCTGTCATTTGGCAATCTGCTTGTTTTATGGTGACTATCTCAGGACCATATGAATAGAGTCCGCTCCTCCTCTGGTTTTCGCCGCCCCTTCCCCTGGGTCCCACTGCTTCCCCTGGGACACACGGCACGCCCGGGGCACACTGTACCCTGGGACACTCGGCTCACCCGGGGCACTCGGCCCCCTGGGACACTCGGCTCACCTGGGGCACTCGGCCCCCTGGGACACTCGGATCACCCGGGGCACTTGGCCCCCTGGGACACACGTCTCACCCGGGACACCCTTCCCCTTTGGGGGGTACAGCTTACCCGGGGCACTCGGCCCCCTGGGACACTCGGCTCACCCGGGGCACTCGGCCCCTCTAGGGTGTTGGGGTCGCATATTGGAGGCGCCGCGCTAGCTCCTTGCTAGCATGGCGGGCAGGCTGGGACAGCTGCAGTTGGGCTGAGATGGTTGCAGGCGGGGGGACCACCTTCAAAGGTGTCTCGTTCGGTGTGGGAGCGGAGCAGCTGCAGACATGGAGGCTAAGTTCTGAGGTCGCCCACTCCCTGAGCCCAAGGCGTGGTGAGCTCTGTTCTTGGTGGATTTCCTTTATTCTCGGCGGCAGTGGCGGGTGGCGGTGCCAGGTGCAATATTGACGGTCGCTCCTGTGGTTCAATTACCACTGTAGTTTTAAAGTTCACATGGTGGTGGTGGTGAGAGCTTCGGCTTGGCCATGTGGCATCGGAGGATGGGCTCGCCTGGGTGGGTAATGGAAGGCACCATGCCATTTCCTCACCAGCGCGCTCCATTTCCCTCCCAGCATGGTGGGTGTGCTGGGAAGATTGTGGGCGTGCTGTGATGGCTGCATGGGGAGAGTCCACCCTCAATGGTGTCCTCTTTGTTGCGGATGTGGAGCTTCTTTGGATGCAGAGGCTAATTTCTGAAGCCACACTCTCTATGAGCCCGGTGTGTAGTGAGCTCTGATTTCGGTGGATTCCCATTCTTGGGGGCAGCGGTGGGTGCAGCAGCGATGGTAGCTCCTGTGGCTCAATTTCCCCTGTAGTTTTAAAATCCGCGTGGTGGTAGTGTCTGATGCTTTGGCCTGGCCATGTGGCAGCGGAGAGAGGATTCTCCAGGTCTGCCAATGGAAGGCGCAGCGCCAGCACAGGGCGCGCGAAGGCCTGGCAGAGCAGGCCGAGGGCGGTGGCGGAGAGTCCCCGCGAAGTCTTAGTCTTTCAGACTTAGTGGAACGCTTCCCCTGAGCCAGGTCAAGCAGCACCACCACCACAGATATTGGCCAGCTCAGTGCTACCCCTCTACAGGTGACAGTAGGGGCATCCTCACCTCGGTAGGCCTTTGCTCTTGGAGGTCTTAACCAGTGGAAGGCAGCACGGTACAGAACTGCCCCACCTTCTCAGTCCTCCACTCACCGTAGTTTTAAACTCCACATGGCAGCTGCGGCGCCCTGCTTGGGGTCTAGTTGTAGCCTCCCATTTCTGGGCCGAGCTGGTTGTGTGGGATGGGAGACGCTGCGCCCGCTCCTCTCTAACACTGCGGGTGGGCTGGGAGGTCGCGCTCACGGGCTTCTCGTCCAGGCAGGAGCCAAAGGCGCGGCGAAGGCGGCGCGCCCCATCAGCTCCTGTAGTGGTGGCAGGGCTGGCCCACTCCCTAGGCCCCTGGGCGGGGCGAGGTCTGGCTTCCCTCATTTCCGGTGGCAGTGGCAGGTTCAGTTTCGCTGTAGTTTTAAACTCCACATGGCGGCGGCGGCGCCCTGCTTGGTGCCTAGTTGTATTCTTCCCACTTCTGGGCTGGTTGCGGGCGGGGAGACGCTGCGCGATTTCTTCGCCTGCACAGTAAGCGCGGGGGCTGGGCCGGCGGGGAGATACTACACCATCTCTTTGCCCGCCCGGCAGCGAGTGCGGGGGGCCGAGCCCAGGCGCCCGCTCCTCTCCAGCACTGCGGGTGGGCTGGGAGGTCGCACTCACGGGCTTCTGGTCCAGGCAGGAGCCGAAGGCACTGCGGCGGCGGCGGCGGCGGCGGCGGCGGCGTAGGCCCCCATCAGCTCCCGTGGGGGGCTGGCGGGGCTGGCCCACCACTCCCTGGGCCTCGGGGCGGATCGAGGTCTGGTTTCCCTCATTCCCGGCGGCAGCGGCTCCGGCAGGTTCAGTTTCGCTGTAGTTTTAAACTCCACATGGCAGCAGCGATGTCCTGCTTTGTGTTTAGTTGTAGCCATCCCATTTTGCCAGCTTTCCTGTAGGTCTGGTGCGATCCCTTTTGGTTTTATCTGTTGTTTTTTTCCAAATTGTTGAGGAGATGGCGGCCCAGTGGGCCGCCATCTCGCTTCGGTCTTGAACAATAAAGATTTAAAAATAAATAAATTAATAAATTAAAAAAAAGGCATTTCTTTCTTTTTTTTTTTTTAATATATTTTATTGATTTTTCACAGAGAGGAAGAGAGAGGGATAGAGAGCCAGAAACATCCATGAGAGAGAATCATCGATCAGCTGCCTCCTGCACGCCCCCCACTGGGGATGTGCCCGCAGCCAATGTACATGCCCCTGACCAGAATCGAACCCGGGACCCTTCAGTCCGCAGACCGATGCTCTACCACCGAGCCAAACCGGCTTCGGCTAAAAAGGCATTTCATCGAGGTCTTGGCTGGGTAGCTCAGTTGGTTAGAGAATCATCCTGATACGCCAAGGTTGTGGGTTTGATCCTCAGTCAGGGCACATACAAGAATCAACCAATGAATGAATAAATAAAATAGCACATTGATCTCTCTCTTTCTCTTTACCTTCCTCTCTCTCTCAAATCAATCAATAAAAAAAATTTAAAAGCATCCTATATAATCAAAGCCTAATAGGAAAATTACTCAACCAGGGGTTCGACCACTCGCTATGATGTGCACTGATCATGAGGGGGAAGAACAAGATGGGCATTGGAGACGCGGGCTGTGGGGCTGCGGGGCTGTGGGTGCAAGCTAGGGCCCGATCCTGGAAGGCCACTCCGAGGGACTCCACCCATGCACAAATTTGTGCACCAGGTCTCTAGTTTTATATAAAATAGGAAAGTTACCCAAATAATTTTATGAAGCTGGGTAATCTTGATTTCAAAACAAGACAAGAACCAAGGAAAATGCTAGGGAATCACGTGCATCAGTGTGTGAAACAGCACGTTGTTCCAGGAATGCAGAGCTGGTTCAATCTCAGGAAGCCTTCCGTAAACTAGCCACAAACCATGTTGTCTTCAGGACGGAGAACAGCCGAGCGACCGTCTCAGCAGGCAGCCCACCAAGTCCAGCCTTCACTCCATACTCAGCAGCTAGGGATATGGTGGGGAACCGCACAGCAAATGGCCCTCATTGGCATAAAACAGAGAGCACAAAAGCTCAGGGAAATGTGCCCCTAAACCCTGAGAACTGAGGCTGGGTCCCAGGCCGGGTCACAGTAACGCTGGTGAGCTGGGCAGCCAAGGGGCAGCGAGGGAAGAGCGGGCCTGGATGGCAGCTGCACGGCGCAGGGCGGCTGGGTAATCCTGTAATTAAAACCATGGCGCTGCCAGATCAAGGAAAAGGGGATTTGCATAATTTAAAATTGAGGAAAATCTCTAAACACTTTAATTTTTATAGAAACTGTTTCCACGGATGACATGTGTCTACACCTATAATTTCAGTTGATAAATTGCTGTAATTTCTCCTCCATTTCGTGTTCTTTTGAACATTAATTGCCAGTTGCAGAGTTAGACACGGTGGCAAAGAAAGAATAAAGCCACGCCTCTGCGCATGGGCATCTCCAAAGGGTGATGCTGGCGGAGCTCTCAGAGGCCATGAGCGTGGGATGTAGGTCTGCACACAATTCGCCGAGGAGCCATGTTAGGAGTGCTGACGGCTGAGGTCTGAGCCATTGCAGCTGCTTCCCATGTAGGGACACACACACTCACATACATACATACACGGGCTCACACATGCACACTCACTTACACTGGGGTATATGCACGTGAACAAAAGAAATAGTCTGTGTCCAGCTGGAGATGCCTTGGTTGGCCCAATCTGGGGACGATGGTGGTGGGGACAGGAAACAGTGGACAGTGGGTGCCTCCCACCCACACCTCCTGGGAGAACCACAGCTGCTTGCTGCTCATTAGTGGAGCTTGGGGCCCCGGTCCTCTGGCAATATGCCATATCCACAGAGATTCTGCTTGTCATACCTGCAGGCCTGCGCTGTCCCTGAGAGCCATGGAGGGGCCTCTGAGCAGGCCATACCCCAGTGCTCAGTCCTCAGGACAGCCTTTCCAGCAAGCCCTCGAGCCCTGCTCCCCATGGCACACCCCCAAACCTCCTAGGGTCCTGCTAGCCTCACTCAGCCTCAGCTCAGACATAAACGAGATCTGTCTGCACACTCCACGTGCAGGGGTCCCTCCGCTTCTGAGGCCAGCCTCACAGCACAGCTCCTTCCCGGCGGCACCTGCCATGGCCATAGCTGATGGGCCCCAGATGGAACACCTGCTCCAAGCGAAGGCGTGGTCTTTGGACTCAGCAAGATAGCCACATGCTCCTCCTTGTGAGGGGCTTTCCTGGGGTCTGGGGCCATTTCCACCACCGCAGCAGGTCCCAGAGGAGTCCCCTGCTCTGTCATCAGCTCCCTGTGCTCAGTCAGACCATTTCTCCAGGTCTTTGGTTACTATTGAAAAGCTCCTGCTTTCTGCCCAGGAGAGAAAAGCGTTAGGGACATGTTGGGGTGGGGAATCATGAAGTACATGCCCTCCCCAGCATGGCATGGGCGGGGCTCAGGCTGGAAGCCCTCATGTTTCTGTGGGACACAGGGCACTGACCAGGCTGGGCGAGGCAGCAGCCCAAGCCTTGCCCGTCAGTTCAAGGTCTGTGAGCCCTTCGTCCCTGCAGGCAGCTTGCCCTGAACGCCTGTCCTTCAGTCCGCAATCTGTCCGTTGCCCTCTGCCCTCCACCAGACAGTCCGCTCTCTGCCTCCTCCCCATGCTGCCACAATGCCCACTCTTACCCGATGTCACATGGCACCACCAAATTATTCTATTAATTTATTATTCATGGTGAAACGTATTCTAACAACCTTCCCATGCCACTGCTGTTCTGAAGATGCCCCCTCCCGCAGCTGTTCCTGGCGGGAGCCCATCTGTTCTCACGAAGGGCACTGAGGTCAAAGCCTCCATGTGCCACAGGCTGAACTTCAGGATGGCTGCCAGAGGAGGCAGGACAGGTGAGGGGGAGGTGGGTGCTGGTGCCCCCCCAACCTGTGAATGGAGTCCACCAGGGGTCCTTCTTCTCACCGGGGGCTTGGCCTCCCACAGGTGGGAGGGGCCTGGCTCCGACCTGGGGCCGGGCTTAGCAAACAGAAGCAAGGTGCCCGTCCAGCTGCAAGGCCAGAGAAGTGGAGAACAACATTTCAGTGAAGTGAACATGGCAGAACCACGTGACCATGCTGAGCCCCGGGCTTCGGGCACCTCAGTGCCCCTTCTTACCGCTGTGGAGCAGAGATGAGCCTTCCCGCCAGAGGTGGGGACTCCATGCTGCCCTGCAGCCCTGGGGCCGAGAGCCATGTGCACAGCCCCTGAGGTCGCTGCCCGATGAACCGACCCCAATAGCAGCTGTAGTGGGGCCTACCCTTCAGTCGCTCGGACCCTGCTGTGCACTGGGGACAAGGCTTCCCTCCAGGCACCTGGTTCTGAGCCCGGCCTTGGACCCTGACCAGGCAGGTCCCTGGCTCCCATCGTTTGCGTTGAGTTAAGTACGAGGTTGGGCTCAGCGCCTCCACTCCAGGAGCGGCTTCTGGTCCTATTATGTCCCTCGGCCTTGGGCCCCGAAGCCCGCCTGGACCCGGGTCTGATGTTCCACTCGCTCGCTTTTTCTGAGGAAAGTGGGAGGATGTGAGTTGCTGTCTTTGCTCTGAGCGCAGGTTTATTTCCTGAGGAAGCCATGCCTGAGGGCGAGGGTGGGGCGACACCTTGAGCAAGGTGAAGGTGCTGCCAGCAGGCCGGGAGTCCCGAAGAGAGGGACATCCAGCCAGGCACGCTCCCCGCACAGCTCCCCAACACTCCAAACTGAGTCCAGGAGCGCTCTGGTGCCCACCCTCCGGGGGGGCAGATGTCCCGGTGCCCTCACCTGGACACCAGGATCTGCTCCCCTGCCCACAGGTACTTCTGAGGCAGTGCCTTCAGACTCCCATGGGCTCCGTGCCCTGCTGCAGCCCTGTACCTCATCCTGGGCGAGGCATGGCTGAGTGTAGTATGCAAGGAGCCTTTCCTGGGACCACGCCGCCCCTGTTCGTGCCCTCGTGCTAGGTTCAGTGAGAAATGAGAATTTAAAAAAAAAACACAGAGGTTCCGGAACCAAGATGGCAGCCTAGGCAGTCTCCTAAGCTGCCACCTCATCAACAATTTAATTAAAAAAACAACTAAAATCAAAAAGGACTTCACCAAAACGTCAGGAAAGCTGGCGGAGTGGAATAGCTACA
Source organism: Vespertilio murinus (assembly GCA_963924515.1). Taxonomy (NCBI): domain Eukaryota; kingdom Metazoa; phylum Chordata; class Mammalia; order Chiroptera; family Vespertilionidae; genus Vespertilio; species Vespertilio murinus. Next base: position 89,022,163 of record OZ004709.1, on the reverse strand, counting down.
ACTAGAAAGAAAGAGAGAGGCTCACGGATCGGACTGGGAGCCGAAAAGCGCTGAGGTAGGGAGACGCTCACATGTGGAGAGGAAGTGCGGCCGCTGAATGTCTGCCTGGCGGGAGGGGAGGAATTCCCCCATTGCACGGAACCCTTTCCGACTGCACTGAACCCCAACCCCAGCTGAAATTCTGTGGTCCCAGGCTCATACGGGTGGAGTCTGGACTGTAGAGAAAGACACCCAGAGACTCAGAGACTGGGAGACCGGGGACCGGGAGCTGCAGCCGGCAGGGTCTACAGTCGTGCACGCGCGAATGAGAACGTGCTGAGGTCTGACCGCCGCCTCTCCATAGCGGAAGGAGTCAGAAGCTCCAGGTCTGACCGCGGAGGCTGCCGCTGCCTCTCTGTACAAGGTGGCGGCCTCTCTGTAGCGGAAGGAGTCAGAAGCTCCAGACTACAGAGACCATCCCAAGTCCGGGCGAGCCCCTGGGGCACCCACGCTCTTGGGACGGTCAGGCGGAAACTCAGGGAAGCTGCGGAAGACAGAGGTCAGGCAGAAACTCAGGCGAGTGCACAAGGGCAGGGCGGAAGCCAAGACTGTCAATTCAGCCCTGAGATTCTGCCCCATCCAAGCTGAGCAGAGGTTTCTGTTTTTCAAGTCTGATCCTATAAGACTGTCTCCAATACAGAATTTATTCCAGAGTAGACACAGCTGATACCCACATCCAATTGGCCTGAAGGACAATTCACAACAATAAAGACTTAGCTACAACAAGGCTGTGCACGCAGTCCACAAAGGGGAGCACCAAGAGTGTCTACCTCAGGTAACTGAGGAGGTTGACCCACTGTGCTATATAGGACACCAAACACACAAAGCCATCCTACCAACTCTGAAAAATAGTGATAATGCCAAGACAAGGAAATAGATCTCAAACAAAAGAGATGGAGGATATAGAGTTCAGAACTACGGTTCTAAGGTTATGCAACAATATCCTAGAAAAGCTCGATAAATTTCATGAGACCCAACTAAAAAGTATACATAAACTGACTAAATTGGAAAATATTATGCAGAGATCCAACAGCAGAATGGAAGAACACAAGAATCAGGTCAAAGAGCCAAAAGACACTCCTTTGGAGAAGGAAGAAGAAAAGAGGATCCAGAAAGTTGAAGATAATGTAAGGAGCCTCTGTGACAACTTCAAGCGCACCAACATCAGAATTATGGGGGTGCCAGAAGAAGAGGGAGTGCAAAATACTGAAAACATATTTGAAGAAATAATATCAGAAGACTTCCCTCACCTGGTGAAAGAAATAGACTTACAAGTACAGGAAGCCTATAGAACCCCAAACAAGAGGAATCCAAAAAGAAATACTCCAAGGCACATCATCATCAATATGCCAAGGGTAAAAGACAAAAAGAAGATCTTACAAGCAGCAAGAGAAAAGCAGTTGGTTACCTATAAGGGAGCACCCATACGACTATCAGCTGATTTCTCAACAGAAACCATGCAGGCCAGAAGGGAGTGGCAAGAAATATTCAAAGTGATGAATAGCGAGAACCTACAACCAAGATTACTGTATCCAGCAAAGTTATCATTCAGAATTGAAGGGCAGATAAAGAGCTTCACAGATAAGAAAAAGCTAAAGGAGTTCATCACCACCAAACCAGTATTATATGAAATGCTGAAAGGTATTACTTAAGAAGAGGAAGAAGATCAAGTGAATTAAAAATCTGAGGAATAGAATAAACTGGTGAATATAATAGAATTAGGGGCAAAGAAAGGGATTGGATAGATAATTATCAGGGTGAAAGGGGTGTGGGGTGCAGAAAGAGACTGGATTAAAATTGTATAACCTATGGATGAGGACAATAGTGGGGGAAGGGGGTAAGGGCAGAGGGTGGGGTGGGAATCAGGTGGAAGGGAGCTATGGGGGAGAAAAAGGAGAAACAATTGTAATCTGAGCAATAAAGATTTATTTTTTAAAAAAACACAGAAAAAAGAAAAGAAATGGTAATCAATTGATTTTTCATTGAGGCAAACTATTTTTTTCATTTTTTATTAAGGTATTATATATGTACATATCTTACCATTGCCCCCTCCAGCAAAGCTATTTTTAATTTGTTCACCTGGTAAATTTACAAAATGTTAGACAATTAACAGTCCTCTTTTTAATTTTCTCACGTCCTTTAAAATGTTTATTGGCCCTAGCCGATTTGGCTGAGTGGATAGAGCATGGGCCTGCAGATGAGAGGATCCCAGGTTCAATCCCGGTCAAGGGCATGTACTTTGGTTGCAGGCTTCTCTCCCACCAGGTTCCTGGTCAGGGCTCATGCAGGAGGCAGCCCATCAATGTCTTTTACATCGATGTTTCTCTCTGTTTCTCCCTCTCTCTTCCACTTTCTCTAAAAATTAATGGGAAAATATCCTCGGGTGAGGATTTAAAAAAAGCATATTGAATTTTGTTCCCTCCAAGTGTCCTCACCGTTAGCGTTAGCAGAAAGGGAGGCAGGACAGCGGGAAAGCCTCTCGTTGCTCTCTGTTCAGCCTCAGCACGAGTTCAGGGAAAAAGCTGTTTGCCTTCCCCCTCCCTCTCTGCATCACCTTGCTGCCAAAGCTGCTCCTCACCTGCCTTCCTGCCCGTAGGCCTGGCGTGCTCCTCTGGGCAGTGAGTGAGGGGGAGGGTCTTGGCTCCAGCTCTGGCTCTGGCTGCAAGTGGGAAAGGTCAGCTTAGGGGCTCAGACCTTCTGACCCTCCGGCGCCATTTTGCTGCAGGGCCTAAGGGAGCCCAGAGCCAGGTGACCTCTGTCTCCACTCTCCCTTGGCCTTCCTCTTAGCGGGACACTTGCCATTGGATCCAGGGCCACCCTAACCCAGGCCCATTCATCTCGAGATTCTTCATTCTATCTACAAAGATCCTTTTACCACAGAGAGTCCCCTTCATGGGTTCCATTCAACCCACTGCCCGTCGGAATTTGGGGATTCTTGCAAACACCACTATGGAGCAAAAATTACGGCAAACATTGTAAGAGCCCTGGGAATGCAGCAAGCAGTAACCAAACAGGACTCCGCGAGAGAGGACAGAGGAGCCACCCTCATCAGCTAGGACCTGCTCCATGCGTGGACTCCTGGACACCCTGTGGTCTGCTCAGCACCCTCCCCAGGAACCACGGGAGATGGGGGAAGCTGAGGGATAACGAGGTCCAGAATGTGAGCAGGAGACGGGACAGCAGCGACTCTAGACAGGGCACCTGCCTGTGTCTGCTGTGCATCTGACACAAGCATGTCAAACTGCGGCTGTGGGCTGTGGAGACAGAAGGTGGAGCGGTGATGACACTCTGTGTGGTGGGCACTGTGTCTGCTGTCTGGGCTGTGAGAGCCAAACCCCCAACTGACCTCTCTGAGCATGGGGAGGTGCGCCTTCCCCTCCCCCTCCTCCCCCCCCCCCCCCCCCCCGCACTCCCAGGGCTGCCGAGACGGCCTCAGCCATTTAAAAGCACCTTGCTGAGGTAAAATTCACGTGACATAAAATCAACCATTTTAGGATTGCAGTTCAGTGGCATTGAACACATTCTCGAAGCTCTGTAGCGGCCAGCACTATACCACCCCCAGGAGTAGGGCCCATCCCCTTGAACCCTAACCACCGCCACCCAGCTTGGAGGCTCTCCGTGGGCTCATTTGCCCCAAGCCGAAGTCCACACTCTCCAGTGATTTTCTGAGCCCGCCCCACCAAGAAGCCGCCCTTTTTCACTTTTTCCTGCTGCGAATGGCCAGCCCCTCGCCTAGGGCCCTGACAAAGGAGGCAGCTGCTCTGAGGTGGAACAATCCTGACCTTTTCCTCGCACCCTTTCCAAGGATGTGCTGGGCTGCCCTTCATGGGGCAGCCACCTCCTCCTGCTGCTCCGGACCCAGGAGAGAGCATGTGGACCCCTGATGTGGGGTCTGATGTGGGGACAGGGTGCAAGGAGGGCAGAGGGGGAGCGCTGCCGGGGGATGGCGTCCCAGCTGCTCAGAGAGGGAAGGGGCTGCAGGGGGTGGCCCAGGCCCAGGCAGGTGCAGATAAAGAGGTGAGGCCAGCCGAGCTCAGCACCCAAAGGCCTGTGCAAACCCCAAGGGGAGGCAGGTGGCTGAACCAGAGCCCTGTGCAAACCCCGAGGCGAGGCGGGTGGCTGAACCAGAGGCCTCTGGGCTAAGAAGCAGGCTCGGGGGCTCGGGGCCTGCTTGTCTGCAGAGTACCAACCCCCTGGGGCGATGGGACCAGAGAAAGCGATGAGGTGCAAGCACTTGTCTGGGGTCCAGGTGGCCAGCTCACAGCTGGTTCAGAGCACTGCTTGTCCTGCCTTCAATACAGGTAATGAATTTAAGGCATCAGAGTCATTAGTAATGGCTTAACTAGTTGGTCAAACCCTTGATCCCTAACAGTCCTCTTCTCAGTTCCCCCAAACCAGTGGTTCAGCCGAAAGCACTGTGGCCTGAGCAAAGCCGTCCTGTGTCCCATCAGGACTGGCCTCCTGGTCTTAGCGAATGAAAGCCACTGCAGACATCCGTGACAGGATGCCAATAAAATTTTATTTGTAACCTGGCCGGTGTGGTTCAGTGGCTGAGCGTCGACCTATAAACCAGGAGGTCATGGTTCAATTCCTGGCCGGGACACATGCCCCGGTTCCGGGCTTAATCCCCAGTAGGGGGTGTGCAGGAGGCAGCGATGGATGATTCTCTCGTTGTTGATGTTTCTCTCTCTCTTCTCTGAAATCAGTAAAAACATACTATATATAAAAAACAACAACTGGCCGAAACCAGTTTGGCTCAGTGGTGGAGCGTCGGTCTGTGGACTGAGGGGTCCCGGGTTCGATTCCGGTCGGGGGCATGTGCATTGGTTGCGGGCACATCCCCGGTAGGAGGTGTGCGGGAGGCGGCTGGTCGGTGTTTCTCTCTCATCGACGTTTCTGGCTCTCTATCTCTCTCCCTTCCTCTCTGTAAAATATCAATAAAATATATATATTTTTAAAAAACCAACAACAACAACTGTATTTGTAGAAGCAGGCAGTGGGTTTGGGGAGCTTGCAGGTCTATTCACTGATTGGTGTTCAGTGCTCTGGCCTGTCAATCAGCTTCTCATTTATAACCCAGATGGAACCCTTGGAGGGAGGATGGCCCTGATGGAGTTAGCGGCAGCCGTGGGCAAACTACGGCCCTCAGGCTGGATCCGGCCCCTTTGGCTGTTCTATCCGGCCCGCAGAGCTGAAAGAGTGAAGGGTTCTCTTGCTCTCCCCTCCGCTCCTTCACTAGCAGCCCAAATGAGAGTGCCAGCATGGTCAGGTTGCTTTTGTTCTGGCCCTCCGGTCCAGTTTAAGAACCCATTGTGGCCCTCAAGTCAAAAAGTTTGCTCACCCCTGAGTTAGCCCTCAGCAGGGTGCAGGCAGGAAGTGCCCAAGCTAGCTGGACATCTGCAAGGACTGCCCATGGCGTGGTTAGCCAGCAGGACACGGAGGTGCAGGACAGCCAAGTGGGATTGAACTTCAGGCCCCATAGGCGCACATGTTACATCTCTAATCAAAAAGCTTCCTCTTCAGCCTCTGATGAAATCAAGGGATTGCACACAGGCTCAAGTGGCCAAACCTGGCCTGTGTGCCCTCCCCCAAAGCAGGCAGTGGTAGCATCTGTCCCCCCTGCAAACCTGCTGTCTGGGGAGGTGGTATCAGGTGTTAGGGCCTCCAGGAAATGGAGCTGCCCATGGCTCATTAGACATGTGAGCAGAACAGGTTCCTCCCCAGACACAGAACCCATAAATGTGGCAAAATCCGGCCTCTGAGCCAGCCCTGGAAGACCAGACTCCTCATCTTTGCTGCTGGGGAGGAACAGACTCACTGGGTGACACTCCTTTCCCATTATGCTCAGGACACACAGCTTTCTCCTTGACACCCATGCACCCTTGGGTGGCTCGCGGAGGGGCCCCAGGGCTACACTTGGGTCCTTTGTGGCTGTCTTGGGGGGGGTGGTGGAGGATAACATAGCTGAGCCTGATGCCTCGTTCTGGTATGAGCCAGCTCAGCAGCATCCCCCTGCCAATGAAGCTTCCCCTGGACGGGGGGGGGGGGGGGGGGGCACGCTGGGAAGAACTTTCCCCACAGAAGAGCCCAGCAGCAGGATGCTTTGTCCCCCCAGGCGAGGGGCCTTCATGTCTCTGGCCTCAGTGTCCTGAAATTGAGAGGGAAGGAAAGGGCACTGCTGATTGGGACAGGCCCCACGACGGCACCCGCTGCCTGGAAGGGTCCCTGCTGCTCAGCGCACACTTGAGGGCCTGCTGAGCAGCAGGGAGGGAGTGCAGGCATTGCCTGGGGCCACAGGGAGGGGCAGCCAGGTGGACGGGGGGCGGACGGGGCGGGGGGGGGGGGCAGAGGGAGCCACGAAGTTGTAGGTCAGTGCCAGGTGCCCGGTTCTAGTGGGTGGCAAATGCTGTGTTGGCTCTTCTTGTGATGACCGTCACCCTGAAGAAGGCGACCTGGCAGAAATGACCACCTTGGTGGCATTAGGAATAGAAGACGGGATCGTGCCCTCCGGCTTTAGGCGGAATTTGTTGTGGCCTCAAGGTTTTCTGCTTTCTTTAAAGGAACAGGGTGAGCTGTTAGTTTCAACTGTCACCTGGCCATGTTACTGGTTTCTCCTTTTGGTCCATGATTTCTTGGACTGAAATGGGAAAAACTGAGAAAATGCTTGAGGCTTTATTTGTCCTTTGTGTTCCTCTTGCTTTTGCAGATGAAGCAAATAGGTAACAAGTCATTTTAATTTTGATTTAAGCCAGGTGTTCTCAATGCCAACCACGACCCCCGGCACTGGCCAGCTCGAGATGTGGCTGCTCCACCCTGCTGGAATCCATGTGGCTGGTTTGGGGCCTCCTTTGCAGAAGACCAGGGTCTTCCCTTGTGAATTTAAATGCACATAGGAACACCCCCAGTTCAGGTGGGGACTGCACATCACCAAGTCCCCCACTCAGGTGGAACTGGAACTGGGGGCCTCTCCACTAGACCTGGAGGCGTTCCCTGACTCCCACCCTCAGCCCCCAGACAGGACCCCCCAACAACTGGGAGAGCAGACCCATCTCCCCTATATCTCATGGGCCTGCTGAGGGTGCCTGCACCCCAGTCCTTGATACAGCCCCTCCTCCTGGCTCCTAGGGCCCCAGGGGCCATCAGGTGGTCCCAGCTCAGAGCCTCCAGCCAAGGGAAGACCAGCTGGGGGAGCCCTGGCTCCGGGCGTGAGTGTGGCCTGAGGTTGTCATTATGCTGCTAATTCATTCCCAGCTCATTGCATTTCCTATGGCTCATATGTGTTCTGGCTAATTTGATTAAACTCATCCCTATGCTAATAAATGTGCTTCCATTGGTCTTAGTGGCTGATGGAAAAGGGTCTGATGTTTACATATTTTGACGTTTACCAGAGGAATCAGAGCATCTGAAGTAATTCCTCTCTTGTTTTTAAGTTTGTGGAAAGGACCCTGAGTCAGGCATTTCCTGCAGGTGGCCCTTCCTCCAGCAACCCCAAGCCTTGCCCAGTGTGGGGGTCTCCAACCTGGCACAGCCTCCTGGGCAGGCCCCCTGCCTCCCTCCCTCTGTAGGGAGTCCAGTGCCCATGCCTGTCTCTGCTGATAAGCAGTGAGTTTCTAGCAACAGGACAACCCCAGCTTTCATACCCCCCACCCCTGGGCACGGGGTAAGCAGGCCCAGCACTATTTCCCTTAAACCAACCTCAACTTGACTTCTATCTCATCACCCCAAGCTCCCTCTGAAAATGCACAAATATTGTTTCATTACCTGGGATAGGACTGAGGGGTGGCTCTACCTCTGGGACTCCAATTCTCAGCCTGAACTCAATGTTGGGCCTATTAATAGGCCACAGAATGCAAGCCTCCTCCTTGAGTCTGTATTTTGGGGCTATAGGTGCCCAGGCACATCTGTTCGGTCCATCTTCCTGAACTCCAGCTCTCAGGATTAAGAGGAGCTAGACATTTTCAAATCATCTCCTCCAGGCATCAAGTAGAGGAAGGGTTTCTGTGCTCCCTCAGGTCATTGCTGTGAGGAGGTGGACAAGAGGGAGGCAGGAAGGGGGAGGGGGAGGAACACGGGGAGAAGGCTCAAGCTCTGCCTGAAGTTAATAAAGAGACTTGTTTCCAGAGACACGCTGGCAGAGCCATAACTTAAGATGGATTGGAGGGAGGCCCCTCTGAGCCAGGGTTTGTGGAAGCCTGGAAGGCCTGCCAGGCTGGGGTTTGGTCTTCAGAACCTTGGAAAGCGCACAACCCAGCGTGAGCCTGGCTGTATGCTAGCACCATGGACAGCGGACCAGGCCTGCTCAGCCCCTGGGACTGTGGGAGGGACCCAGCCCTCTCCGGGCGGAGGGGCTCCAGAGGTGGCAATGGGCTTTGCCCACGGCCAGGTAGAGCCAGGCCTGTGCCACTCACATGCTGTGGCCCCTGTAGCTCGTCCTGGGCCGCAGTTTTTTTGTGTTTTTTTGTTGTTGTTGTTAATCCTCACTCGAGGATATATTTCCACTGATTTTTAGGGAGAGTGGAAGAGAGAGGGGAAAACGGAGAGAAACATCAACGTGAAAGAAACACATCAATTGGTTGCTCCTGCACAAGCTCCAACCAGGCCCGGGCCAGGGAGCAGCCTGCAACTGCGGTACATGCACTTGACCAGAATCGAAACCCAGACCCTTTGGTCCACAGGCTGGGGCTCTATTCCCTGAGCCAAAATGGCTAGGGCTATGTTGTTTTCTTAAAAACAAACTTTTATTGATTTCAAAGAGGAAAGGACAGGGAAAGGGAGATAGAAACATCAATAATGAGAATCATTGATCCTGAACACCCCACACTGGGGATCGAGCCCACAACCCAGGCGTGTGCCATGACTGGGAATTGAACCTCCTGGTTCATAGGTCGCTGCTCAACCATTGAGCCACACCGGCCAGGCTGACTAGCAGTTGTTTGTTTGTTTGTTTGTTTGTTTGTTTGTTTTGGGGAGGGTCCACTCTGTTTATTTTATTTTTTCCCCACCATTTTTTAAATTAAGGTATTATATGTGTACATTGCTTACCATTGCCCGCTCCCCCACCTCCCATACATGCCCTCCTTCCCCAGATGACTAGCAGTTTTTAAAAGCCTAGCACTCCTGGCCAGAAGCAGACCAGCTGGCTACAGAGGCTGGGGGTGGATGCAGCGGTGGCTCCATCAGGTGACAGGAACCTGTCCTCCATCTTGACTCACTTCTGACTCCTAAGAGAATGCTGGCTCTGCACCCAGAAGCCGAAATAGGTGGCACCCATGTGGTTGTGGCTGAGCGTGGAGGTTTCCTTCATATCTGATCGCTGTGATCTCTGTGCCAGACTACCATCACAGCCATCCACTGAGGTCCCCCCTTTATGTTTTATGAACCCCAACGTGGCTCTGTGCCTGGAGACCCAGGAGTAAATCTCACCTGCTCCTCTGGTCACTTTCCGTTCCTGGTTCACCTTACAAAGAAATAAGCTCAAATACCACCTTTCCCCAGAGAGAAGGGAGTCATGATGTGCCTGTGCCTGACCCCAAATGGGCCCACCCCTTGGGCTCCTCCCATCCTCTCCCAGCCTCCTCTCAGCAATTACCAGGTGTTCCATCTGTAGTCCAACCCACTCTCTCCACCTCTGACCCCTAAGACACTCCCCAGTGAGTTCCAGGATGAAGGAAGTGTGCAGATCACCTGGGGAAGGAAGGGTTAAGGTACTAGTGTACCCGTTTCTGTGGAAATGTCCTCTTCCTCATTTCTTCCCATGCTGCTACCCCAGGAGGCAGATGGTTTCCGTGGGCAGGAAGTGGGGGTTCAGATCCTGGGAGCTGGGCATCTCCTCTCCACCTGGGCACCACAGGCCGCTCCCTGCTCTTGTCCCTCCTCAGCCTTTGCACCAGGCGGCAGGGGAGCTGGTAGGGAGGGTGAGGATCTGGGCTGGGGCCCTGGACACTCCTGTGCTGCCTGTCTGGGCCTGCCCAGCCCCTACTCACCTTCTAATGTGCTAGAGTCACCTTCCCTAATGTGTATGGAGGGTGCAGGGAAGGGACAGGTGAAGTAATGGGCAGACATAAGGAGGGGATGTGGACAAAAAAACATACAAAAGTCAGCATCAGAACCAGTTGGCACTAATGTCCTGGGCCTCCCACACCCCACCTGGCTCCACAGCCCCAGCAATCGGTCAAGGGTACCAACTGACAATTCGTATCGTGCCTCCTTCCCAGTCCCCAGCCCCCAAAGTCAAGCCAGTAGGTTCAAGGAATAAATGAGTGGAGTGAGTGGTAGGGGGATGGATGGGGACAGAGGTCAGGATGTGGGCATGAGGCACTCGAGATGCAGCGTAAACATGGAGCTGCCTGCTCCTCCACTGCCCCAGGATCGTTCCATATTGGAGCCCAGGACTGGGAGCAGGTGATGATAGCAAGACACCCAGGGCTCCCTGCTGCCCTGGCAGCCATGCTCCCCTCTATGCGGGCACCCCACATCACCCCCCTGGCAACACAGTGGCCGTTCCCTTGAGCACCCCCCTCACCTGCCTTAAGTTCTGAGAGAAGGGCCAGCACAGGGTCCCTTCATTCCAGGGCCCATTTGTTCAAGGCTTGTCTGCTAGGCTGGGGGGGGGGGGGTCAGGTGAGTGGGTGAACCTGCAGGAGAACAAGCAGCCCACTCACAGCACAAAGCAGTCTCCTCACCACCCGTGTCCTGTCAGGTCCCCTCTGACCCCCAGGATGGACATCGGTGACACGCCAGAGCTATGGGCCTTCTCAGGACAGTGCTCATAAACGGCAGGAAGAGGTCTCATCTAACACAGACCAAAACATGGGCCAAACTTCAAAGCTGCCTGACCATCTGCCCTGGCCCTCAGGTCCTGCTAAGCCTGGACCAGCGAGGGACCTATCCTGCTCCAGTAGCTCCACCCCGCACACCAGAGAGCCACCGAGTAGCTTCATCGCTGCCCTCAAATCATCCTTTCTAAAAGGCTGTTTGAGGAGAAACCAAGATGGCAGCATAGGTAAACGCCTGAACTTGTTACCTCACACAACCACTTTAAAACAACTAAAAGACAAAGCAGACATTATCCAGAACCACAAGAAGGCTGGTTGAGTAGAAATTCTACAACTAGAAGGGAAGAGAAAAGCACACTGAGATCCAGAGGAGCTGTGGAAGTAAAGTACAGAGGTACAGAGGCACACGAGCACAGGAAGGGCTGGCAACTTAGTATGTGGCTGGCTTTTTCAAGCAGTAGGGAGACAAAAGCTCCCGACTGCTCTGAACTCCAGTTCCAGGTGAGACTCTGGGAACCCAGACTCATACAGGGAGAAACTGGGCTGTCTGGCAGCAGGCGAAACTTGAGGGCGGCTTTCTCTCAGAGGCGACTACAGTAATTACCGCGGGACACTGAGACCCAGGGGTCTCTTAGAGCAGGGCTGATGGGAAGCCATTGCTCTTTGCTCTGCCCTGAGACTCTGCCCCATCCGAGCTGAGTGCAGAGGTTTTGCATATGAATGGTCTGGTTCTTTGAAATCTAAACTTACCTAACAAACTGCAGCTGAGTCAGTGAAACCCAGAACATCCAAAAGAAAGCCCAAGGCCCTGCAGCCGCTTGCATTGCTTCACAGCTGGGCCTCATCTGGGCACCTCCAAACCCAAACAAAGAAGAGGAATCTGCAGATCTCTCTGTAGCTCCTGCTGGTGGCCTCAGGCAGAGGCTAAATTAGCACCTCCTTGGAGATCCAAGAGCCAGTGTACCCAGGGGTCAGAGTAGGACCATCCAGATCACAACTCCTCAGATCCATAAGGGACACACTCAGGAAGCAGACTCAGTGAGCACCAAAGCCCCACTGAAGTAAGTCTTGCCTCATAAGGGTGTTTCCAGCACAGAAGTTCTCCCATCTAGATACAGCTGATCCTCCCAGTGATACCAACAACAATGAAAGCTTAACTACAACAAGACTGTGCACACAGCCCACAAAGAGGCTGAGATAACTGGGGAGGCTGAGCCACTGGGCCATATAAGACAAAGCCACTCTATCAACTCAGGGAAGCAGCCAAAATGTGGAGACAAAGAAACAGGTCAAAAATGAGAGAAATGGAGGAAAGCAAATTACTGGATATAGAGTTCAAAACCATGGTTATAAGGTTTTTAAAGAATTTTCTAGAAAAGGCCAATAAATTTAGTGAGACCCTCAAGGATATGAAAAAGTACCAACTAGAAATTAAGCATATTCTGACTGAAATAAAAAATAATATACAGAGATCCAACAGCAGACTAGAGGATCCCAAGGATCAATTCAAAGATTTAAAATACAAAGAACCAGAAGATGGTGGCATAGATGCTGCCTCTCGCATCCACATCAGAGCTGCAACTGGGGATCGTATCTGAGATCTGAAAAAGCCACAACTCTGGAGATCACTGAGCAGCTGTGGGCCCCTGATCGATGGGGACACTCGGATTCCACAGAAAGGTTGGATTTTACCAGGTATAAGTGGGTGCCTGAGTCCCAGCAGCGGCAGTAGCAGACACAAAAGCTGCGCGCTGGGACTGTGCGCTGAGATCGCGCGCTGGGACCGCAGAAATCTGTGTCCACAAAAGCCCTCCGCTGTTGGGTCTGGCGTGACCCAAGAGAGTGGACGGGATCCTCAGGGTTGCCAATTGTAGGGTTCTCCAGAGAGGAACCCACTCTGACCTGACACGGAGGGAGAACATAGTTGCAAAGGTATACAGTCTGTATGTAAGTGTGCACAGACTGGCCTATTGTGCACCAAGGCTGGCTCCCCTGCAACCCTTTGCTTCTGAGTACAAAGGAAAGGCCACCAGGATTGGCTGGCCCTGAGAGGCTGCAGGGGGAAACTGCTTTTCTGGAAACTGGGAAGCAACGCTGGGGAGAGACCAGCTGCGATTCAGCTCCGAGGCAAAATCAGTATTGAATCCCATAGAAAAAGGCTAGAATAGCCAAAAAACACGAACATAAATCCAGAAACACTGCCACCTAGGGGCTGGAGTACAAATTGACTGTGTTTATCACTAGTTTAATTTAATCAAAAACCAAAAAACTAAGAAATCAACATCTTAAAATTAAAGACTAGCCTACAACACTGAGGTGCAGAGGAACGCAGGAAACTGCAATACTGTCTGGACTGAAACAGGCGCGCCAAACAGAATAACGGAGGAAGTGAATGGCCTTCACAACTGCACTTTTTTTTTTTTGCTAATTTTTTTAAAATTTTAATTGTCATTTTTTTTGCATCTTTTACTTAAGAAACGAATTGTCTCCTTTTTCCCTCTTTTGATTTTACCTTTTTAATTATTACATTTTTAGGTTCAATCAGCATTATTACTATTGCTATTTTAACTTTTTTGTTTCCTTTTTATTTATTTATTTTTTTAAGTGCCAATTTATTGTCTCTTTATTTTACATTGGAATTAGTGTTCTTCATTCTATATTCATTTTTCTTTTAACCCTATCTTAACAAGACCTTTGCAACATCACTCTCTTCCAAACCTTTCCCCTTATGCTATCCTGTTTATCTTAACCCATTCCTGCTTTAGATTTCCCCTACTCTTTCTGTCTCCCCCCTGCTAAAATTTCTACCCTACTTATATAGCTAATTTCCAATCCACGGGGGCAAGTGCATACACACCCCTCTCTGAGCTGTATTAACTAGCAAAAAAAAGTGTTTTCTTCTGTCCTTTTGATGATGTTTGTGTGAATATTGATTATATTGTATTTTTATGCTTTTAGTGAGATTATTTTGCTTAATCTTTAATTGATGTTGTTGCTTGGTACTTTTGTATTTGCTTTGTTTTTGTTTGTTTGTTTGTTTGTTTGTTTGTTTTTTACTTTGCTGGATATTATGAGTGTTGTAGTTTGTATTATTCGACAGGTACTGTTTCCAGCATTTGCTGGGGTTAGTGGTTGCTCTACTGAAATTATCTTCCCATATATACAGTTTGTTCCCCTTTTCTCTCTTAGTCTCTCTCTCTCTCTCTCTCTCTCTCTCTCTCTCTCTCTCTCTCTCTTTTTCTCCCTGTTTCCGAATGTCATCTTGACACTCCGTTTTTTTTCTTCTTTCATTCTTTTTTCCTATCTTTTTCTTTTTCTTCCCCCCTCGTCACTCTTTACTCTTCTTCTTTCTCTCCTATCCCCTAACTTGCATTTCCCTAGTGGTCATCTTTATTGAAGGTTATTAACACTGCAAATACATTTCTGTTCAGTGCCTTGTGTGTTGTACCTGGTTGTGTTGTATTTTGTGCCTTTAAATCAACACAGAAGAGAGAGATCTACATACCCAGACACCCTGAAAAGAGAGACCATGGGGAGACAAAGAAACAGCCCACAAATCAAAGAAAAGCAGGCATCACCAGAAAAGGAAGGAAATGAGTTAGAGGCAAGCAACCTACCAGAGCAAGAATTCAGAGTAATGATCATAGGATGGCTAAAAAGAATGGAAGACAAATTTGACAATATGAGTAAGACCCAAGAGGAAATGAAGAAGAACCAAGAAGAAATTAAAAATGACATAGCTACTGTAAAGAACTCAATAGAAAGCTTCAAAAGTAGGCTAGATGAAGCAGAGGACCGAATCAGTGAGCTAGAAGACAAGATGGAAAAAAATACCCAATTAGAGCAGCTTTTAGAAAAAAAATTTTTTTTTAAAGCATGAAGAGAGCCTACGGGAACTTTGGGACATTACAAAACAAAACAATATTAGAATAATAGGGGTTCCAGAAGGAAAGGAAACAGAGGAAGGCATAGAAAAACTGTTTCAAGATATAATGACAGAAAACTTTCCTGAGATAGAGAAGAAAAAACCCACACAAATACAAGAAGCTTGCAGAGTCCCAAGCAAAATGAATCCCAAAAGACCAACAGCTAGGCACATTATAATTAAATTGCAAAATACCAACAACAAAGCAATCTTAAAAACAGCCAGAGAGAGACAGAAGGTTACATATAAAGGAACCCCCATCAGACTAGCAACTGATTTCTCCACAGAAACTCATCAGGCCAGAAGGGAATGGGATGAAATATACAAAGTCATGCAAAGGAAGGGTCTGAATCCAAGAATACTGTACCCAGCAAGGCTATCATTCAAGATTGAAGATGAAATCAAGAGCTTCACAGACAAAAAAAAGACTTAAGGAATTTATCTCCATCAAACCAGCAATGCAAGAAATGCTAAAGGGCTTACTGTAAAAATAAAGAAATAGGGAGCAAAGAAGGAACACAGGGGTACAGAATAAAAATGACATCAAATACCTACTTATCAATCATAACTTTAAATGTAAATGGTTTAAATGCTCCAATCAAAAGACATAGGGTAACAGATTGGATAAGAAAGCAAGACCCATATATCTGCTGTCTACAAGAAACACACTTCAGAAAAAAAGATGCACACAGGCTGAGGGTGAAGGGATGGAAAAAGGTTTTCCAGGCGAATGGAAATGAAAAAAAGGCTGGGGTAGCAATACTTATATCTGACAAATTAGATCTCAAAGTGAAGGACATAAAAAGAGATAATGAAGGCCACTTCATTATACTAAAGGGAGCAATCCAACAAGAAGAAATAACCCTGGTAAACATATATGCACCCAATGCGGGAGCACCCAAATACATAAAAAAACTGCTGGAAGACATTAAGGGAGAGATTAATAGCAATACAATCATAGTAGGAGATTTTAATACCCCACTGTCACATTTGGACAAATCATCTAAACAAAAAATCAGCAAAGAAATATCAATCCTAAATGACTCACTAGACCAGATGGAATTAATCGACATCTTCAGAACATTCCACCCCAAAGCCACAGAATACACATTCTTCTCAAGTGCACATGGGACATATTCAAAGATAGACCACATGTTGGGACATAGGCAAAGTCTCTTCAAATTCAAGAAGATAGAAATCATATCAAGCATCTTTTCAGATCATAGTGGCATAAAACTGGAAATTAACTACAATAAAAATAATCCAAAGAAATCAAACACATGGAGACTAAACAGCATGCTATTAAATGAGGACTGGATTACCAGAGAAATCAAGGAAGAAATTAAAAAATATCCTGGCAACAAATGACAATGAAAACACAACAATCCAAAATCTATGGGACAAAGCAAAAGCAGTCTTGAGAGGGAAGTTCATATCTCTACAAGCCTATTGCAAAAAACAAGAAAAAAAGGTAACAAATTATCTAACTCTAAAACTCAAAGAGTTAGAAAAAGAGCAACAAGAAAAGCCCACTGTAAGCAGAAGGAAAGAAATAATAAAAATCAGAGCGGAGATAAACGACATAGAGACCAAAGAATCAATACATAAGATCAACAAAACCAAGAGCTGGTTCTTTGAAAGGATAAACAAGATTGATGAACCTCTAGCCAGGCTAACCAAGAAACAAAGAGAGAGGACCCAAATAAACAAAAAGCTATATATGATAAACCCACAGCCAACATCATACTCAATGGGCAAAAACTGAAGCCATTCCCTCTTAGAACAGGAACAAGACAGGGATGCCCACTCTCACCACTCCTGTTTGACATTGTACTAGAAGTACTCACCATTGCAATTAGACAAGAAGAGGAAATAAGAGGCATCCAAATTGGAAAAGAAGAAGTAAAGTTATCCTTATTTGCAGATGACATGATATTGTAATAAAAACCCAAAAGACTCCATTAAAAAACTAATAGACTTAATAAGTGAATTTGGCAATGTAGCTGGATACAAAATTAACGCCAGGAAATCGATGGCATTTCTGTACACCAACAATGAATTTACAGAAACAGAGACCAAAAAAGCAATCCCATTTACCATCGCACCAAGAAAATTAAGATACCTGGGAATAAATTTAACTAAGGAGGTAAAAGACCTATATACGGAAAACTACACAACACTGAAAAAAGAGATAGAGGAAGGTGTAAACATATGGAAGAACATACCATGTTCATGGATTGGTAGAATCAACATCATCAAAATGTCCATACTTCCCAAAGCAATTTATAGGTTCAATGCACTCCCCATTAAAATACCAACGGCATATTTCACTGACCTAGAAAGAACTCTCCAAAAATTCATTTGGAACAATAAAAGACCTTGAATAGCATCAGCAATCCTGAGAAAGAAGAGTAAAGTAGGAGGGGTCTCAATACCAGATTTCAAGCTGTATTATAAAGCCACTGTCCTCAAAACAGCCTGGTACTGGCACAAGAACAGACATATAGATCAATGGAATAGAATAGAGAATCCAGATATCAACTCAAATCAATATGCTCAATTAATATTTGACAAAGGAGGCACGAGCATACAATGGAGTCAAGACAGTCTCTTCAATAAATGGTGTTGGGGAAACTGGACAGATACATGCAAAAGAATGAAACTAGAGCACCAACTTACTCCATACACAAAAATAAATTGGAAATGGATACAGGACTTAAACATAAGACGGGAAACCATAAAAATACTAGAGGCATCCACAGGCAGCAAAATCTCAGACCTATGCCAAAAGAACTTCTTCACTGATACTGCCCCTAGGGCAATGGAAGCTAAAGAGAAAATAAACAAATGGGACTACATCAAAATAAAAAGTTTTTTCTCAGCAAAAGAAACCATCAACAAAACAACAAGAAAGCCCACTGTATGGGAGAACATATTTGCAAATGATATTACTGATAAAGGTTTAATCTCCAACATCTACAAACAGCTTATTCAACTCAATAAAAGGAAAATAAATGAGCCAATTAAAAAATGGGCAATGGAACTAAATAGAATCTTCTCAAAAGAAGACAGAAGGAAAGCTAAGAGGCACATGAAAAACTGCTCAAAGTCACTAATTATCCGAGAGATGCAAATCAAAACAACAATGCAATACCATCTCACACCTGTCAGAATGGCCAACATTAACAAATCAACAAACGATAAGTGTTGGCAAGGTTGTGGAGAAAAAGGAACCCTCCTGCACTGCTGGTGGGAATGCAAACTGGTACAACCACTGTGGAGAACAGTATGGAGTTTCCTCCAAAAACTGAAAATGGAACTCCCATTTGACCCAGTAATCCCACTCCTAGGAATATATCCCAAGAAAATAGGAGCACCAATCAGAAAGGATATATGCACCCCTATGTTCATAGCAGCACAATTTACAATAGCTAGGATTTGGAAACGGCCTAGGTGTCCATCAGCAGATGATTGGATCAAAAAACTGTGGTACATCTACACAATGGAATACTATGCTGCCATAAAAAAGAAGGAATTCTCATCATTTGCAGCAACCTGGATGGAATTGGAGAACATCATCCTGAGTGAAATAAGCCAGTCAATGAAAGAGAAACACCACATGACCTCACTCATTTATGAATAATAAAGAACATTATAAACTGATGAACCATAAGGTAAATATAGCGACAGTAAAGCAACAAGCAGACTGTCTAATTAGAGCAGGGAGGGGAGGGAAATATGGGGGAAATAAGAGATCAACTGAAGGACTTGTACACATGCATATAAGTATAACCAATGGACACAAAACTCTGGGGAGGGAGGGAATGTTTGGGGGGGGGGCAATGGTAATATATGTACACAGATAATAATTTAATTTAAAAAATTAAAAAAATAAATGAATGAATAAATAAATAAAATATTAAAAAATAAAATAAAATACAAAGAACCAAAAAACACCCAACCAGAAAAGAAAAAAAATCCAAAAATATGAGGATAGTGTAAGTAAGGATCCTTTGGGACAACTTCAAGTGTACCAACATCCAAATTATAGGGGTCCCAGAAGAAGAGATAGAGCAAGATACTGAAAACCTATTTGAAGAAATAATGACCGAAAACTTCCCCCCACTAGTGAAAGAAATAGACTTACAAGTCCAGGAAGCACAGAGAACCCCAAACAAAAGGAATCCAAAGAGGACCACACCAAGACACATCATAATTAAGATGCCAAGAGCAAAAGACAAAAAGAGAATATTAAAAGCAGCAAGAGAAAAACAGTTAGTTACCTACCAATGCAACTGTCAGCTGATTTCTCAACAGAAACTATGCAGGCCAGAAGGGAGTGGCAAGAAATATTCAAAGTGATGAATAGCGAGAACCTACAACCAAGATTACTCTACCCAGCAAAGTTATCATTCAGAATTGAAGGGCAGATCAAGAGCTTCACAGATAAGAAAAAGCTAAAGGAGTTCATCACCACCAAAACCTGTATTATATGAAATGCTGAAAGGTATTCTTTAAGAAGAGGGGGGGTGGGGGAAAGGTAAAGATAAAAATTATGAACAACAAATACATATCTATCAACAAGTGAATCTAAAAATCAAGTGAATAAAAAATCTGATGAACAGAATAATCTGGTGAATATAATGGAATCAGGGGCATATAAAGGGGGTGGACTGATAATTCTCAGAAGGGAAAGGGAGTGGGGTGCAGGAAGAGACTAGACAAAAATCATATACCTATGGATGAGGACAGTGGGGGGGTGGTAAGGGCATGGGGTGGGGTGGGAACCAGGTGGAGGGGAGCTATGAGGGGAAAAAGAGCAACAACTGTAATAATCTGAACAATAAAGATTTAAAAGTAAATAAAAGGCTGTTTGAATTCTCATTCATTGGGAAAGGAGTCCCAGTTTGTACCACCTGCCCAGGACCCTTCGTGGCCTCAGGTGACCTCACTGAGCTCTTAGACCCAAGCCCCCACAAAGAATGCAGGTCCCAAACAGGGTGCTGGGTCCAGCCTTCCCCCTCCAGGGCACAGGGACAAATGGGGTCTCTGCCAGTGGGTTGTGGAGGCCACATAGGAGTTGGAGATGGAGATGAAGACCCGAAAGCCAACGAGGGCGACAGGCACCTGGGGTCTCCGCTCCCATCCGCCTCTTCCCAGGACGCTGCCGGCACAGCCTGGGGTTCCACTGACAACCAAGTCTGTGCAGCCGCCGAGTGAGCCAGGAGGCAGCGGATGAACACAACAAGGAGCATAGCCACAGGCGCCCAGCCACCTCAGCTTCATCAAGTCAGGGCTGTCTCAGGCCCTCCCAGGCCAGCACCCAGGGAGCCTGGCTGCTAATCCACCCGTAACACCCGGAGCCCAGAGCCAACACCCAGGGGCACCGCAATAGCCAGGACCCGGAGAGGCAGGGAGGCCCAGGCCAGTAAGGTCTGCTACCCAGGGCAGGAGGCTGAGCCATGCCATCCACCCTGCTCCTCCTCAGATTGGCTCTCCTTGCAGTGGGCGCCCAGCCCACTCCACCCATGCCAGGCACTGCTGACCTCCCCAGCCCAGGCCCCCTGCCTCAGTGGGGGCTGCCAGAGCTCCTCCAGCAGGCGGGGCGCTGTGGCCCAGCTCGGCCCAGCCCAGCAGCACCACATTGCAGGCACACAGCAGTTTGGTGCTGCTTCCTCCTTCCTTCCGGCGTTGTCTTTTCTTTCTTCGCAGGATAAATTCCTTAAATACTTGGTCTTCCTTGTAGTTAAGATGTCAGCTTAACCACAGGCAGGGGTGAGGGGGGGGACTTAAAAGAAATGACGGAGAGGCTAGGCTAAAGTGCCCCCACCTGAGAGAACACAGAAGATACTGTGGGATGACAGCAGGCCCTGTACCCTTGGGGGCTCTGAGTCCTGGCTCAGACCAAAGGGCAGTGCTGCTGGTCTGAGCCCTGGAGAGAAAGGCCCCCACCCCGTGTGTGAAAGAGGGAACGAATGGACGGAGGAGCCCTAGAATGAGGGGATGAGCCTCTGGGGCTCAGGGGGGCATGTTGAGCGAGGCATCAGCCATTGCAGCTGAGGCAGCCTCCAGCCCTGGGGTGTGAACATCTCCAGCCAAAGCTGGGCCCACGAATCATAAGGTTAATGGCTATCCCCGCCTTCAGCCTTTGGGAGAAACATGGAGACCCCAAAATGCAGGGCCCATATCCAGCGAGGCCCACCTATCCTGCCCCACTGAATGCCAACCCGCCGCTGCCCTCTGCTGGCCATGCCCCTCACTGCGGTCCTGGCTGGGAGAGGGAAGAGAGGGTACTGAAGGCAAATTGGGATGGTGTCAGCTTGTCAGCGGGTTGCCATGGCAACGAGAGGGTGGGCGTGGAGGGCCTGCTGCCAGAGCCTCTGGAAAGCAAGGAATGTGCCATCTTCTGGCTGGAGCCAAATTCTTCATGCAGCCCACGGGCCACGCAGCCCAGCCGGGAAGGGCAAGAGAGCCGGAGGGGGCTGGGCCCATTGCCAGGCTGGCTCTGCTTGGGACAGCACAGGGCACTCCCTCCTTGTTGGTGGTGCTCCCTGAAAGCCCTGGCAAGCCAGTCCCTCCATCCAGACCTGGAGGACCTGGTGATCGCCTGCCACGGTCACTTGGGGGAGGGGGAGACGCAGCCAAAAGCAGAGGCTGGGGAGGCCAACACAGAGCAGGGCCCCCCAAATCCAAGCTGGGCACGCGGTCTCTCTCTGAGGCTGCTTGCAGAACACCCCTCAGGGAGGATGGCAGCGACCGGACCTGAACAGGAGCAGCTGCAGCATGTTTGACGCCAGGACCCGTGTGGTATGGGCAGCACCATGAGTATACAGCTCACGGCCCTGGAGCGGGCACAGCACTGAGCCAGCTTGCAGCCTTCCGGGCCTCGCTGACACCCAGCCCCCTGTCACAGAGCAGGGGCTTCAGCTGAGCTGGGGTGGCCCAGGAAGCCCCTGACCTTGGGTGCCACCCAGAGCATCGTTGCCCCCAAGTGTCTCTTCACGAGGAAACGATGCCCAGCTCTCATGGAAACAGACAGGAGTTGCTGGTTCTAAATGAAAGTATTTATGAAAATTAAGAGATCATCTCTGTCCTGCAACAGAATGATTTGCCTCTGGAGGTATCAAGTTAGACATGACAGAGGGTATAACTGTGTCATTTGCATATGCAGATATACCTAACTTAAGGCCTGATGCATGACATTCATGCACTGGGAGGGGTGCCCCCCCCCTCAGCTCAGCCTATGCCCTCTGGCAATTCGTGACCCTTCAGGCGATGTCTGAATGGGAGTGGGCCTATGCTGGGCAGTCAGACATCCCCCAGGGGTCCTTAGCGCTGCCAAGGAGGCAGGAGAGGCTCCCACCACTGCCACTGCGATTGCCGGCCGCGAGCCCAGCTTCTGGCTGAGCAGCACTCCCCTTGTGGGAGCACTCTGACCACCGGGGGGCAGCTCCCACATTGAGCATATGGCCCCTAGTGGTCAGTGTGCATCATAGTGACCGGTCATTCAGTCGTTCAGTCTATTTGCATATTAGGGTTTTATTATATAAATTATTCAATCCACAATTAAAGGCTGTGTGTCAGCAAATGTGACTAATTAAATTTATCTATGATAATCAGCTCTTTACAAACAAAATAGATCCCCCTTTACTTCCTTCACAGGGAAGTGGTACGGGGTGCTGGCCAGTAGCCGATGAAGGGGCCTGCCCTCTGCTGCATCTGGCCTGGCACACAGACCTGCCCACTGCACTATCCAGGCCACAGAGGTGTCCCAGGACACAGCAAGCACAGGGCAAGAATTCCCAGCTGGAGAAAGTGGGGCAGTGGCGAGGGCAGCCTCTGGGTCAGACAAGGTCGGTGAAAGTCCAGAGAGATGCAGAGCCCAGGGAGGGCTCTGTCCCCTGGAGGGAAAGGCAGGTGAATCCCACAGGGCCAGGAGCTGGCATCAGGGGTGCAGTGCGCATGGTATCCTGGGCTCCGGAGCCTCGTGCTGGGTTGTGTCATAGGTCCTGGCTTTGATCCCTGAGATCTTTCTGGATTCAGGGGACAGTCCCTCTCAAGGGGCCAACAAAACACTGGGACCAAATACCCCCAGCCCCTTGCTTCCAGTCCCCACATCATGGATGGGGGAACATCAAGCAATAGCCACCTGCATCATTACAGAGCGGACTGGAGCTGCCCCACCCAAAATCACAGTCACTGCACCTCACCTCACTGTGCAGACGCTTCCCCTCCTCCCACCTCACCCCGTCCCACCTCCCTCCCTCCCAGTCCCAGCCACCTGTCTGTCTTCTTACTGTGGCCCAGGCCCCACCTGGTGACACTGACACATAGAAACACCGTAAATCAAAAGAGCAGGGCACAGGATAGAGCAGCCCTTTGGGCCCGAGCTCAGGTACAAAAGTGACCAGCACGGCTGAGGCTCTGCAAAGCTGTATTCAGTATCAGGTGGCGCATTCTGCCTCTTTGCAAACCACCCAGCCTCAATGCTCAGCCCAGGCTGCTTCAGATTTGGAGCTGCCTCAGCAGGTCCCTCGGGGGTTGGCTGCCACCTAATTCAGTAGCGGTCTGTCACCAATGCCATGATGTCCTCAGGGCTGAAGTGTGTGAGTGCCTCTTCCCTGCTGGGGCCCCCAGGCCCCGGCCTCTCACCCTTCTTGTTCTCCAAGCCCACCTGTGGTCGTGCCAAAGATGATGCCCATTGGAACCCCTAGTTGTTTTCAGAACCCCTGGTTAGTTCAGCATCAAGAAATACTTAGAGAGCCTGGTGTGAGCACACCCAGAGCCCCCCTGCCTTTGCACCCAGGACAGAGGTGCTCCTCTTGAGATAGCAAATCCCATCACACAGACTGCCTCACTTGCAGGTGGCTGCCCGGGCAGCGCTGAGCACACAGCCCCCACCTGGTCAGGAGCTCCGCCTCCAGGAGCTCCTGCCTTGATGCACTGATGATGGTGATGACTGTGGTGGTGATGGTGATGATGATGATGGACATGATGATGATGGTGGTGATGATGGTGATGATGGTGATGGTGATGACTGTGGTGGTGATGGTGATGATGGTGATGGACATGATGAAGATGGTGATGACTGTGGTGGTGATGGTGATGATAATGATGGATCTGATGATGATGATGGTGATGACTGTGGTGGTGATGGTGATGATAATGATGGATCTGATGATGATGATGGTGATGACTGTGGTGGTGATGGTGATGATGGTGATGGATATGATGATGATGGTGATGACTGTGATGGTGATGATAATGATGGAGACACCTGCATCACTCAGGGCCAATTGGGAAGACAGAACCCAGGCCCACGTGTTTAGTTAGGGTACAGTGACCTCAGAGCTGGAAGAGCTGTGGAGACAAATGGGGGATGAGGTGGGAGAGGCAAAGGAGCCACAGAACGCCAGCCCCTCCCCAGGGCTGAGGGTCAGGAACACTGGCTTCAGCAGGGAATGGTCTCCTTTCGGGCAACCTCTCAGCCCTCAACCTCTGGAGCTCCTGGTAGGGGCCAAGCCTGGGCTCCTCATCCTTAGCTCAGGAGAGACGGCCACAGGCAGGGGAACAGGAGAGAAGAGCACACCTCAGTGGGAAGGCGACCGAGGCTGCCCTGCTGGCTGTCCATGTCCTCGTCCTCCTTGGAGGGCAGTGCTGGGTGCCCTGGGGGCCCTGGTTCAGCACACAGGGCTGAGAGGGTCCCTGAGAGAGCGCCATCTTTTGGGGTCCATTTGGAAACCATGTACATGAAGGTGCTGGCAGGCGGCTTGAGGGACCCCACATGGGATGCCCCCAGGTCAAGAGTGAGAGAATGAAGGGCCGGCCCTCAGGAGAGTGAGCTCGAGAGGCAGGGCTGGTCCAGCCTCAGAGCCTGTGTGGTCACTGTGTGTGGTCTGGGTTGGACCTTCCGCTGGTCCACAGAGAGGAAGCCATCCGCCTGAGGAGAGAGGCAGCGAACCACCAGCCACACCCCCATGGCTGCTTGTCCAGCCCCTCCCCCGGGGACCAGGACGGTGGCAGCACGGCAGTCCGGGTCCCGCTCGCAGCCTCACCTCTGCCAGTCCTGCATGCAGACATATCCATGTCCTGCTCATGGTGACCCATGACCCAAGGCATGTCCCATGGAAAGAACACCGTGCCTGTTGCCCTCAAGGCTCTTGCTCTGGTGTCAGGGGCTGTCAGCCTATCTCCAACTTTAGTGTTTTGTTTATTTCTCTTGTTTCTTTTCTAATTGTGGGATTTTACTCTCAAAACAAAAGATGCTCAAAATCTTGCCAGGCACCATTGCATAGAATCCAGCACCTTACCTCCCACCACACCACATTGCTCTCGGATCCCACTTCTGTGTTTTATGTTTGCCTACCTGAGGCGCCATCCACATGCAGGACGCGGTGCCAGCCTCACACACAGGCCACCGCTGTCTGCCTCCCTGCCCCTGCCCCTGCCCCTGCCCCGGCCACACAGAGAGATGCAGGTGGGGGTGGGGAATTAGAGCATTTATTTTGCCTTTTCCAACCACTGACTACCTTCAAACATACAATTTATAAACCACACTTGCACTTTCCACCTGCAATGATTGTGCTGTGATTATTAAAACACTTCATAAATAATAATGTGGCATTTTTATGATCGGGCGTCTCACTAACTGCCATTCTTAGCAGCCTGAGTCTGGGCAGCTGAGGCTGAAGGCAGAACAACCCCTCAGGGACCAGGAGTCGGGGCCCCCAACTGAGTGCTGCTCAGGCAAGGGGAGCCTCCCCACCCATAGTCTGAGGTCACACTGTGTCCCCGCCTGCCTGGTGGGCAACGTGGATGGCCAGAGCATCGGAGGAACCAGGCAGGCCTTCACCTCCTCCTCTCGCAGGGCCAGCGCCTCCTGTACCCCTCCCCCAGGAGACAGCAGGTCTGCCCCTTTCTGCCGCTCCCCGGACCAGCTGCCCCGGAGACACACACTGTGCGCCTCTGCAATCTCTGCCTGTGTCCCCGGGCCTGCATGGGCTTCGTGGCCCAGTCCACGTGAGGAGCCTGCCCACAGTTTATCAAGAGACCGGCCACACCAGGTGGCCTCCTGCCTGGCCACCGCCCCTGGTTCTGGAGTCTCGGTGGCAAGGCATAGATCCTTCACACACGGGGCGCCTGTCACCAGCCAACATATGCACAGGGTTCCACCTCCAGACCCCCCTGTGAAACAGGTGCCCTCCTCCCTCCTCCCCCCGTGAAGACGAGGCCCGGGTCAGCGACGGGCTGCC
Organism: Vespertilio murinus; assembly: GCA_963924515.1. Taxonomy (NCBI): domain Eukaryota; kingdom Metazoa; phylum Chordata; class Mammalia; order Chiroptera; family Vespertilionidae; genus Vespertilio; species Vespertilio murinus. The sequence continues at coordinate 88,996,172 of OZ004709.1, read as the reverse complement.
CGCTGCTCAGGGAGCTTCGACAGGACGAAGCTGGAAGGCCGGGCTGCACTGCTGGCACAGGCCTGGTGAGTCTCCTCCTCTCCTGCTCCACCTGATCCACCTATGGGGTCCTGCCCCTCCTCCAGCCCCTTCATATTGTTCCAGGTCCCTTCCCACCAGCCCTGTTCCCTCCCGGCAGAGGGAGCAGAGCCCCACCCCATGTCAGCAGTCACCAACCCCCTCGGCTCAAGGGTCACCTCCTGTGGGAGCCCCCTGGCTGCGCTGACCAGTCAGGCCCACCTGCCTGCTCCTGGCCGCCCGGCTCTCTCCCCAGCGCTGGGCACATTTCCAACAGACCTCTGGTGGCAGGAGGCCTCTGGATGTCGGGGGCTGTGACCCGGAAGAGGGGCAGGCAGGGCAGCAGATGCCAGGGGGCTCTGAGCATGGGCTTCAATAACATGGCAAGGAGCTGTGACCATGCCCAAACCAACTGGAGGTCTGACAGGGTCTGTGACTCAGTCCAAAAGCCCCATGCCCTGAGGCCCAACAGGCTGAGGGGCACCCACGCCAGGTGGGAAGCCAGTGCTCAGCCGCTGAGGACTCGGCAGCAAAGCCCCTCCTGGGGGCTAGGCCATGGTAAAAGCCGTCTTGGGCACGCACAGCTCCCTGGCGTTGCCCAGGCACCTGGCCTGGATGGTGTAGGCAGCGCAGGGCTGCAGCCCTGACCTCCTGTCCGGTGCCCCCTCGGCCTGCAGTCTCACCTCTCCCTGCAGGCGAGCTCCTGAGCTATGCCCCAGCCCCATTCCGCCATGACCCAGGCAGCTCCCAGCACAGCTGCATGCTTGACAGCTTGAGATGTTACCCTGAGAGGATGAAGAAAACACCTCTGGTGGGGAACTGCACTTAGTAAGGGTGTAACTATTTGTTTTCTTCCCTCCCTGGCCCAGGTATAAAATACGTATGTTTCCTCATCAGGCCTCTGTGCGGAAGCCGCCGCAGACTATTCCCCGTGGGGTCAGAGGGAATCGCGAGTCAGTGACCTCACACTGGAGGCCAGGGGGGCACAGAGCAGGTTTGCTCACCCAGACCACCCCTCCCCCCACAAGTCTCAGGACGCCGCCCTGGGGCCGAGTCCGGTGAGCATGTGTGGGGACAAAACTCAGCTGTCAAGCCCGGGCAGCGGTCAATGTGGGGGAAGGCAGGGCTGGTGGGTGTGTGAGCGTGCGGCCTGGGCCTGTGGAATGAGACTCAAAAGCCTTCGGGGTGGCCTGAAGCGCCCGGAGCCTTCACCAGAGATGGGGGAGATGGCCACGAGCAAAGAAAGAGCCAGGGCTCCATGGCTGCTGCCAGGGCTCCCGGGAGCTCAGCAGGACGGCTTCCCGTGCTGTCCAGTTGCCCCATCTATTCTGAGAATTGTGCTTCTTAAAGGTGCAGAAGTCCATTTTTGTAAGATTTTTAATTAAGAGAAACATCTATGTGAGCGCAAAACACCACAGGCCCCCACCACCCAGACATGTGCCCGGACCAGGAATTGAACCAGTGACCCCTTGGTGACATCCAACCAACTGAGGCCAGGCCCAGAGTCTTTTTTTAAAAGGAGAGCATCCCAAAAGGGATGGGGGAGGTAATCAGCCAAGGGCCTTGTATGCATATATGCATGGCCCAAGGACAAGGACAATGGGGCGATGAGGGCCTGGGTGGTGGGAGGGAAAGGCTGAAGGGGTCAGTGGGGGATGAGAAGGGACATATGTAACACTTTCTTTTCTTTTTTTTTTTAAATAAATCTTTATTGCTTGGATTATTACAATTGTTTCTCCTTTTTTCTCCCCCATAGCTCCCTTCCACCTGATTCCCACCCCACCCTCTGCCCTTACCCCCTCCCCCCACTATTGTCCTCATCCATAGGTTATACAATTTTAATCCAGTCTCTTTCTGCACCCCACACCCCTTCACCCTGATAATTATCTATCCACTCCCTTTCTTTGCCCCTAATTCTATTATATTCACCAGTTTATTCTATTCCTGAGATTTTTAATTCACTTGACCTTCTTCCTCTTCTTAAGTAATACCTTTCAGCATTTCATATAATACTGGTTTGGTGGTGATGAACTCCTTTAGCTTTTTCTTATCTGTGAAGCTCTTTATCTGCCCTTCAATTCTGAATGATAACTTTGCTGGATACAGTAATCTTGGTTGTAGGTTCTCCCTTTTCATCACTTTGAATATTTCTTGCCGCTCCCTTCTGGCCTGCATGGTTTCTGTTGAGAAATCAGCTGATAGTCGTATGGGTGCTCCCTTATAGGTAACCAACTGCTTTTCTCTTGCTGCTTGTAAGATCCTCTTTTTATCTTTTACCCTTGGCATATTGATGATGATGTGTCAAGAAGAATTTTTCTTTGGATTCCTCTTGTTTGGGGTTCTATAGGCTTCCTGTACTTGTAAGTCTATTTCTTTCACCAGGTGAGGGAAGTTTTCTGATATTATTTCTTCAAATATGTTTTCAGTATTTTGCACTCCCTCTTCTTCTGGCACCCCCATAATTCTGATGTTGGTGCGCTTGCAGTTGTCCCAGAGGCTCCTTACACTATCTTCAACTTTCTGGATCCTCTTTTCTTCTTCCTTCTCCAGCGGAGTGTCTTTTGGCTCTTTGACCTGATTCTTGTGTTCTTCCATTCTGCTGTTGGATCTCTGCATAATATTTTCCAATTTAGTCAGTTTATGTATACTTTTTAGTTGGGTCTCATGAAATTTATCGAGCTTTTCTAGGATATTGTTGCATAACCTTAGAACCGTAGTTCTGAACTCTATATCCTCCATCTCTTTTGTTTGAGATCTATTTCCTTGTCTCGGCATCATCACTATTTTTCAGAGTTGGTAGGATGGCTTTGTGTGTTTGGTGTCCTATATGGCCCAGTGGGTCAGCCTCCTCAGTTACCTGAGGTAGACACTCTTGGTGATCCCCTTTGTGGACTGCGTGCACAGCCTTGTTGTAGCTAAGTCTCTATTGTTGTGAATTGACCTTCAGGCCAATTGGATGTGGGTATCAGCTGTGTCTACTCTGGGATAACTTCTGTATTGGAGACAGTCTTATAGGATCAGACTTGAAAAACTGCAGAAACCTCTGCTCAGCTTGGATGGGGCGGAGTCTCAGGGCTGAACTGACAGTCTTGGCTTCTGCCCTGCCCTTGTGCACTCGCCTGAGTTTCCGCCTGACCGGCCCAGTTTCCCCAAGCAGGAGCGTGGGTGCCCCAGGGGCTCACCCGGACTTGGGCTGGTCTCTGTAGTCTGGAGCTTCTGACTCCTTCCGCTACAGAGAGGCCGCCATCTTGTACATAGAGGCAGCGGCAGCCTCCGCAGTCAGACCTGGAGCTTCTGACTCCTTCCGCTACGGAGAGGCCACCACCTTGTACAGAGAGGTGGCTGCAGCCTCCGAGGTCAGACCTGGAGCTTCTGACTCCTTCCGCTCCGGAGAGGCGGCGCGCGAGTCTGCAGACCCTGCCGGCTGCGGCTCCCGGTCCCAGGTCTCTGAGTCTCTGAGTCTCTGGGTGCCTTTCCCTACAGTCCAGACGCCACCCGTATGAGCCTGGGACCACGGAATTTCAGCCGGGGTTGGGTTCAGTACAGTCCGAAAGGGTTCCGTGCAATCAGGGATTCCTCCCCTCCCACCGCCAGGCAGGTATTCGGTGGCCGCGTGTGCGAGCGTCTCCTACCTCAGCGCTTTTCGGCTCCCAGTCCGATCCGTGAGCCTCTCTCCTTCTTTCTAGTTGTAGCTATTCCACTCTGCCAGCTTTCCTGACGTTTTGGTGAAGTCCTTTTTGATTTTAGTTGTTTTTTTAATTAAATTGTTGATGAGGCGGCAGCTTAGGAGACTGCCTAGGCCGCCATCTTGGATGTTCCTGTAACACTTTCAACAACAAAGATTAAAAATCAATAAAGGGGGAGTATCCCAACCCCTGGAACTGCACATGGAGCTGCTGGGAGCACAGCATGTTTTCTGGGTAAGCAGGGAGGTAACCATGGTGCCTCCCTCAGGTGGGGCCCACATCCCCCACTCCGGGACCTCCTGCGAGGCCCTGAGCTCTGCTGTCCCCACCCCGCACCTGGCAGGAGTCTGGGCCCTTGGAAAGGGGGCACCAGAGCAGAGCACCTGGGGAGAAACTGCAGGAGGTTTGGGGCGAGCTGCACGTTGGAGCCTCTGTGCAGTGGTGTGGGCCAGGGGAGGGATGGTGACCGTGGCTCAGCTGAGTGACAGACAGCTCTAGAGAGTTGGGAGGGAGGCGGGTTTGCCCGGCTCCTTCGCATCTGAAGACGGTACAGGAGACAGGAAGGAGCACAGGACGATTCTGCTGGCAGTGATGCTGCTGTGATTTTGTGCCGAGTGCGTGACCTGGTGGCCGAGCTGCGTGGGGCTGTGGAGTGCTGGCTATGCCAGTGCCCTCCAATACTGCAACTCCAGATCCCATGCTTTCTGGCTAATTGTCTCTCCCCAGCCCCACCAGTCTCCCCCAGACCTCCATGTGTGTCTCTCAAAAGGGGAAGCAGGGGTCCCAGAGGGGAGGGTGTGGTGCAAGGGCACATCATGAAATTAGGAAAAGCAATGTGCACACATTCTTCCCAGAAATGGCCCGGCTGCCTCAGAGGTAAAAGGCGAGGTACTAATGGTGTCTGTTAGTGTCACCAGGCAGTAACTGGGTCAGTTTCCACACTGAACTGCTGGGGGCAGAGCCCTGGAGTCCCCACTTGGGAGGGGAGGCCTGGGTCTGACTGGTGCTGATGGTGATTTTAGGGAAAAATGCTGAGACTGCTCTAAGATGTGTTGTCCAGACATAGAAGGTCACATGGTTTAGGCTCCATCTATATAAAGTGTCCCAAACAGAACACTCCAGGGGCAAAGAATGGCTGGGTGGGTGTCAGGCTGGGGTTGGTGAGTGACTGCTAACAGGGGCGTGTCTCCTTTGGGGGTGATGAAAAGGTTCTGGAAATGATGGGGGTCACACAATGTGTGGATGTGCTAAATGCCACTGAATCACACTTTAAAACGAGTGACTTGTGCCTGGCTCGTGTGGCAGTGGACTGAGCGTCAGAGGTCACTGGTTTGATTCCAGATCAAGGCTGACCAGTGTCTCCTCTCCCTCTCCCTTCCTCTTTCTCTAAAATTAATAAAAACATAAAAAACCACTTTAAAATATAAATAAAATGGGTGACTTGTGCAGAATGTGAATTGTATTTCAACTAGAGGCCCAATGCATGAAATTGTGCATGGGCAGGGTCCCTAGAGGCCGCTGGCTGCTGGCCAGGGCCTCCCTTCCCCTGGCCAGCCCCGCCTCCTGGTCAAACTCCTGGTTGAGGGGGAAATTTGCATGTTAGGTTTTTATTATATAGGATAAAGCTGCGCACATGCACAGCTGTGCAATGCAGGAGGCTGAGGGGGACCATCCTTCCAGGGCAAGCATGTCAGACTCCCAGCCTGTGGGCCTCATGTGGTCCATAATGAGTATTTTTTCAGCCCAGCCAATATAAAGATATACAAGAAACGTTTTTAATAAGAATTTTGTAACTTAATTTTTACAATATCTTGTTATACATAACTAGAGGCCTGGTGCATGAAATTTGTGGACAGAGGAGGAGTTGTCCCTCAGCCCAGCCTGCACCCTCTCCAATTTGGGATTCCTCAAGGGATGTCCGACCGCCCCTTCCCAGTGGGATCAGGCCTCAACAGGTGGTCAGACATCACTCTCACAATCCAGGCTGCTGGCTCCCAGCTGCTCACCTACCTCTGCCTGATTGCCCCTAACCACTTCTGCCTGCCAGTCTGAACAACCCCTAACCACTCCCCTGCCAGCTTGATTGACACCTAGCTGCTCCTTGGCCCACCCAATTGCCCCTAACTGCCCTCCTCTGCTGATCTGGTCACCCCTAACTGCCATCTCCTGCAGGCCTGGTCCCCCCACCCCCAACTGTCCTCCCCTGCATGCCTAGGTCCCCCACAACTGTCCTCCCCTGCAAGCCTGATCCCCCCAACTGCCCTCCTCTGCTGGCCAGGTCACCCATAACTGTCTTCCTGTGCAGGCCATCTTGTGTCCACATGGGGGCAGCCATCTTTGACCATATGGGGATGGCCATTTTGTATCTTTGAGTGACAGTCAATTTGCATATTACTCTTTTATTAGATAGGATTATTAATAACGGACTACAATGTTCGCTAATGACTGGTTACTACAATCATGTTACATTCATTTCCCTTTTGCACCTTATACACAGGTGCACCATTTCTCTCCACTAATACTAGCAGCGAATATTTTAGCAGCCAATTATCATGTCATTAGTCTTGGATTGACTTGTTTGGTATGCACAACAGGAAGTATTTTGCTTTCTGAGAACAAGAAAAATAGGTTTATGTGCATTAGCTTATTATTTGCACAGTTATTCAGTGTCTGATAAGTTAACGTTCAAAAAAATATTAATTTTTATTAAAATGTTCTATTATTTTATGTTAACAATGACTCATTTATTTCAGTCCTTTGTATTCAGCATGTCTCTATCGAAATACACCTACCTTTCTATGAAAATGGAAGCTTTTGTTGTTTTTCGGCCACTTACTGTTGTCTGGTCGAACCCAGGGTTCAAAATAAGACCACCGGAGGCTGATGATTTATTAAAAAAGCAGGAAAAGATTTATTGAAATATTTGGCCAGGGCAGCAGCAAGAGCACTACATACAGGCAGGCTCCATACAACTGCACCGTTCCAGGTATAGGCAAGTCTTTTTAAAGGCATAAACCACAAGAATTTTACTTTGTTTCTAGACTAAATTCTAAAGACTGGGGACAGCCCGCAGGGTTGGTTCCCAGTCACATCCTGCTGGACATTGGAATGTGGCCCTACCTTGTGATAGCCGATAATACAGAAGCAGAGCTCAGCAGTTAGTCTCTAAAGGTTATCTACAGTTTCTACCCCTGAAGCTACTGAGTCAGTGGGAATCAATCTCCTGTGGTCCTGGTCCCAGGCAAGGGAAAATTGCCTTAGCCTCCAGGTCTCCACCTGGAAACTGAGGTAAGTACCTTGTGTCTTAATCAGACTTGGCAGGGTTAGAATTCAAACAGCAGGCTTTATCAAAGTATGATTGCTACCATATTTCACTTACACTCACACCTTGTTTACTTGGCCCATGTTAGCTTTTGAGTCTGACATGGTTGCTCCAGGGGCTCATGGGTGGCGTCTGCGCTCTGCCAGCATGGAAGCCTACACAGGCAGCGGACTTTCACCCACGGGAGAAAGCCCCACACACATTACCGCGTAAAGACCTTTCCTTTGACCAGGCTGCTCTGAGCTCCCCCTGGACCAGCCTGCAACCTGGCCTTCTGGGTCCTGGTAAGATCCAGTTCTAGACGCAACACTCCCTGCCTGCCCCCCACCCCCCCCCCCCCCCCCACACACACACACACAGAGTCATGGCCAGGGGACTGGGGCTGTCACTCCACACCCTGTGCTCAATGCTTGAGGAATTAATTATTGGTGATGTTAGCATAAGAAGCCCTGCACTTTATTTAATTAACATCTCCATGCTGCACTAATTTTCACATCTTTCTGTAGCCACACCTTACACAGAAAACGTGAAAAATTCTGTTGTCCAGCCCTAGCCAATTTGGCTCAGTGGACAAAGGGTCTCAGGGCACAGGCCTTGGCTGCAGGTTCCTCTCCAGCCCAGGCCTGGGCCCGGGTCTGAGGCATGCCGGAGGCAACCAATGGTGGGTCTGGAGGAAACGGCAACAGATACATGCCTTTTTTTAAATATAATTTTTTTTATTGATTTCAGAGCAGAAGGGAGAGAGAGAGATAGAAAAAACAGTGATGAGAGAGAATCACTGATCAGCTGCCTCCTCTTAATTAGGGTTTTTTAAATTTTTAATGATCCCCACACTGGGGATCAAGCCTGCCCTGACCAGGAATTGAACCATGACCTCCTGGTTCATAGGTTGGTGCTCAACCCCTGAGCCCTGCCGGCCGTGTGGTCCCCTTGACCAAGAATGGAAGCCAATGCTCTAACTAACCACTGAGCAGGCCGGCCAGGGCCACCCTGCTTTTAAAAGTCACACCATTTGTCCAATTTGGAAACCCGGGGCAGAGTCTGCCCAACAGGTGGCACCACCATGGTGAGCTGCCCTGGCCTCCTTTGGGCCTGGAAGCTCAGCTGGGATCCTACTGACCAGGCCATCCCTCCACACCTCATCCTGGCTGCCCTGCGGCTACACATTGGGAGGTGGCCGTCTTGTGCGCACACCCCTGCAGCCTTGTTTCCTCTCACTGGCTCGCCTTTCCCCTAATGGAGCAGAACTTGGGTTGACAGTGAAAGTGTTTGTCTAGGTGACACTGTCCCTTTCCCTAGGACAGACCAGAGAGAAGGCAGTCACAGCGGAAAGTCCCAAGTGACAGCTGGATGAGGCTGAAGAAGATGGCACTGAGCCCAGGCCCCTAGTGGAGCTTAGCCCGACCAGTACTGGAGGAGGCACGGCAGGGAGGGAGCAGGGAGTGTGCTGCTAAGGACAGAACGGTACGGAGAGGCAGAGCCCACGCACCCAGAGCACCACCGCCGTCCTCTGCTGGGTCCACCAGGAGATGGGGACAAACCTGTGCAGCTCTGGTCCCGAGGAAGTGGGAGAGATGCAAGGGAAGACAGTCCTCTGCTCGAATGCAACCGCCAATGCCACCCAATGCAGCCTCCATCAGGAAGCCTTCCTGGCCCTGTGCGGTTTGGCTCAGTGGCTAGAGCGTCAGCCTGCGAACTGAAAGGTCTCAGGTTCAAGTCCGGTCAAAGGCATGTTCCTTGATTCTGGACACATCCCCAGTAAGAGGTGTGCAGGAGGCAGCTAATCGATGTTTCTCCTCATCAATGTTTCTAGCTCTCTCTCCCTCTCCCTTCCTCTCTGTAAAAAAAAATCAATAAAATATATTTTTAAAAAGGAAACCTTCCGGGAACTAGCCCAGCTAAGCACCTCTCTGGTCTGAGGGGCCTGCGGGGCATGAAGGAGGGAGAGGAGGAAACCACAGGTAGACTGGGGTAGCTCTAGGGACCAGTCTTCCTGGCAGCCTCAGCACAGGCCCAGGGCTGGCACCTACGGGGCTCTTGTGGGAGGAGGAGGAGGAGGTTCTGATGTCAGGGTGCCTGTCCCTCGAGGGGGTGGCAGCCACCCAAACCACAAAGAACAAGAATGGAGAATTTCCAGGACAGGAGAGTGCAGATCTGGGGGGGGGGGGGGGGGGGGATATGAGGTGCTTGCTTCCTTCCTCTGGGGGAGCTGAGCTGGTAAGATGTTTGCCTACATTGCTCTGGGGTCACAGCTGCCTACAAGTAAAGTCAGCACAAAACCAAGCAGAGCTGAGAGATGGAGGCAAGCAAGTCCCACACCATCATCCCAGTGCCTAGATCCAGCTGTGCCTGAAACCATCAGTGGTTCTTATTACAGAGACTCGAGGTTTTTTCATCTAAACCAGTTTGACTTAGTCAGCATTCCTTCAGCCACAAGGGATCCCAACAGGTCATGGCTCAAAGGGAAACCAGATCGGGATGGAGTGGGCGCTGGGAAGCTAAGAAGGGGCGGTGGGCCCTGTCAGAGGCCCAGCCCCTTTGTCTACTTGACCTTGATCAATAGAAACACCCATTTGTGGAACAAGAGGGCCATCAGTCTCCTTGCCTCCAGCAGGGATGTCTCTCCTCATCCTCAAGACTCCAGCCAGCCGAAACCAGTTTGGTTCAGTGGATAGGGCGTCGGCCTTCGGACTGACGGGTTCCATTCCGGTCAAGGGCATGTACTTTGGTTGCGGGCACATCTCCAGTAGGGGGTGTGCAAGAGGCAGCTGGTCGATGGTTCTCTTTCATTGATGTTTCTGACTTTCTATCCCTCTCCCTTCATCTCTGTAAAAAATCAATAAAATATATTAAAAAGAAAATACTCCAGCTAGCAAATTTGCTCCTAACCAGGGTCACTCGAGTCTTTTTAACAGTGCCATAAGCCGCTGTTTAGTGTCTGAGATACCTCCTTTTAAAATTTTATTTGTAGTAACATTTAATCCCAACCAAGCACCCCATCATTGGTGCAAGAACGTGGAGGCCAAGGGATTAAGAGCCAGTAACAGGCACTCACGGGTGGCATGCAATCCCCCAGACAGCCAGTAGGTGGCGGCATCTGACCAAAGAATGATGCGGCTCGCAGGTTTTCAGGAACCGTGCCTAGTTCCCCTCCACCAGCAGATCGGACTCCCATGTCCCAGGGTGCCCATACCACCCCTGCCTCCAGCCCTTTTCTGAGCTGTTGAAGGTTCTCGGTTATCTGGCCTTGGGAAACTGTCCCAAGTTTAGACATTCCCACAGCCGGGCCCGCCCACACAGGAGGTCTCTGGGCTGGGACCCATAGACTGGCTTTAATTTAATTTCCCCAGAACTCTGCTCAAGGCCGAGTTTTGAAAGCCAATCTCATCATGCCTCTGGCTTCCGCTGACCCCCCCACCGAATAGGCCCCCACTCCCGCAAATCCTGCCGGCCCTCCGGGGTCCATGCCCTACACTCCAGCTGTCCACTCCCTCCCCTCTAGCCCGGTTCCTCAGCAGTCCGCAAGGTAAGAAGCCCTTGGACCCCGGCCCATCAACCTCATGTTGGCCTCAGGGTAGGTGGAGTTGGCCTACCTGTCTCTATGTCCCCTGACACTCCCCCAACTCTGCCAAGACCCTGACCACAGCATTGGAAAGGCTCCCCTGAGCGCCCCGTGGCTGCCCGCAGAGTGCCAGGAGCGCATCTTGGCCTTCGGTACTTGGCTGTGCGACACGGGGCGCCCCAGGCCCCGGAGGCAACTCCCCGAGGCGGCCGCGGCGGCCCGGGCCCTCCGTGCGCTCTGCATTCCCTGCTATGACCCCTGGGCGATGCCAGAGGCGGCTCCACCAAGAGGGACCAGGGCCACACGGACTGAAGGGACGTCCGCGCCGGAGGAGAGCGCTCAGTGGCTGCCGCCGGGGGTGGCAGGAGGCAGCAGCGGGGACGTCGCTGAGAGCCCGGGAAAGCGCTCGCGGGTCCCGCCGCCCCACCATCTCCATTCATACCTCCAGCCCCTCCGTCTCTGCGCGCCATCTGCTGCCGGCGGCTCTGGGCTCGGGTGCGTGCGGGGCTCAGGAAGGAGCGGTCACCAGGTTCTCTTGGATTGGGAGGAAGACCACTGGGCGCAAGAGCCGCCCCGGACCCGCCCAGCGACCGGGAGGTGGGGAGGAGGGAAGAGAGGCCGTCACCGAAGTTGGGGCCGAAGCGGGCCGGGGCAGCTCAGAGCGCGGAGGCTGGGGACCCACAGACAGCCCGACGGAGGCGCGGAGCCCTGAGCGCAAGGCGTCTGCAGCAGCGGCCAGCTGGGGCCCCGGCGGCGGCGCGGCCATGGCCGAGCTCAGGTCTTCGTCGGGTGACGCGTACCTGGCGGCGGCGGCTGGCCTGGCCCTCGGGGCAGCCCAGGGGCCCGAGGCGGGCCGCGGCCAAGGCGCGCGGGATCTGGGCGGCCACCTCGCCGCGGCGCCCGCGCCCCGCACCCGGGTTGCGGCGGCAGAGAGCGGCGACGAGGACGACGCCTTCGAGCAGCGGCGGCGGCGGCGGCGGCGGCTTGGGCCGGGGGGCGCGGCGGGCGGGCGGCGGCGGCCCCGGGAGCCACGCTCGCTGCGGCTCAGCATCAACGCGCGGGAGCGGCGGCGCATGCACGACCTGAACGACGCGCCGGACGGGCTGCGCGCCGTCATCCCCTACGCTCACGGCCCGTCGGTGCGCAAGCTCTCCAAGATCGCCACGATGCTGCTTCGCCAGGAACTACATCCTCATGCAGGCCCTAGACGAGATGCAGCGCCTCGTGGCCTGCCTCCACCAGGCCCTCGGCCTCGCCGCGCCCCTGGCGCCCTGCGGCCCGGCTGCCGCCCGCGTACCCCTTCTCCGCCAGCGGCGCGCTGCCCCGCCCGGAAAAGCCCTCTGCGCTTTGTGCACACTGCACTGAGGAGCTGTAAGGGCGCACCGCTCCGCGACTGCCATGTCGCACTGTCCACAATGGCTGTTCTCGCCCCACCGGACACTGGCCTCGCCGCCTGCTCCTGTGGCCCAACAGCTTGGGGCCTCGGGAAACTCGGAGCCCGTGGGACAGGAGCTGAGCTCTGAGTGGGGCGCTGGAAGCCATGCCTGGAGTCTGAGGCGTCCACTGGGCCCCTTGCCAACGCCCCGTCCTCCCTCCCCCCCCCCCCAACCTGGGAACGCGGTGGGGGTGACTAGCAGGGCTCACCGTCCTGTGAAAACCAGGTCTTCCCAGCAACTGAACCCAGGCTCACGCAGCGCAGGGACGGAGCGCACCCTGCTTAGCCGGTGGGGGCCCTCGTTAGGGCCGCCCTCCGCTGCCTGCTGGCGCCTCTCTTGCCAAGCTGCAGGGCTGCGCTCTGAGTGGGCGTGATCCCGAAGACCAGCGGCGCCTGGCACCTCTTGCTTCTGCCGGCCCTGCGCCCCGCAACCAGTGCACCCCGCACCTGTCCTTTGTAAAGGAGCTGGACTTGGAACGCAGAAGAGCCGCTAGTGGCTTTTAGGCTTCCCAAGTCTGAGTGTGCTTACCTTCTATCCCAGCTAGAGGTGCTAACCTCTTGGGGATGAGTGGACGCCAAGGCCGCTGCCCTCGAGCCTGCAGAATCATCCCCAAACAGTCCCTGGACTCCCCAGGCCCTGGGCGGCCCCGCTGGCATTGGATGGAGACTGCCACGCGCTCTCTGCTTCCAGAAGGCTGCACGGAAGCGGAGGAGCCCGCATCGCCCGCGCACCCGTTGGGCCGTAGGGTGTGAAGGGAGGGCCGGTCTGGTCCCGGTGACCCGCCAACCCCCCTCAAGCTTTTGGGGGAGGAGACTGGCCTCAGGCCGCACCCTGACTGGAGCAAAGGTGAAGAGCATTGGTCTCTTATGTGGGTGTGCAGCTCGAGCATGCTGCATACGCCCTGGGGACTGCGCTGTCCGCCCAGTTGGTGCCGGTACCTGCCCGCAATGAAAAGTACCTGAATGAGGGGGTGAGGATAAGAAAAAGACAAACAAGAACAGATAGGGTCGGAAGGACTGAGACTTAGGTCTGCAGTTCCGAGTTTATTTCTCAAAGCCTTCTTATACAGTTCTGTAAGAGGAATTGTTTGCTTCAGGCAAGCACAATGAGTTTCAAAATCTACCCGGTTTCTAATCTTTTCACCCCGCCAACTTTCTTACACAAACAGCTATCTTCCTCTGATTTCTACCTCCTTCTCGTCAACAGGCTCCTGACTAATCTTTGACCTTCTGAATAAGCAAAGCTGTCTGCAGTTAAGTACGTGTTAGCATTCCTAAAAGTAGCAGTAATTTCTCACTTAGAGTAATACGAAGGGCACATGGAGAGCTGTGTCCTACACTTATGCCCGCATTCAGGCACGTGGGACCCCTGCATTCAGGGCAGCTTGCTCCCCACAAGTTGGTGCCCAAGGGACTCGGCTACAACATCCAGCTTTATTAACCCCATTTTCTCTGCTGTCCTGAATGCCGTGATAATGGGGAAGGCCTGCCACCTACGGCCTGTCTGTAGCATTTAGCTTTAGTTAATACATTTCAAAGGCCCTTTGATATTTGCAAAGTGATGTGTGGTTAAATCTTACTCATAAAGAGGTATGCTTAATGCCAGGTTCTTGCTCATTTCCATTTTTTTATTGTCTTTGCCCCTAACAGACTGGTTTATCAGGCTGCACCCTCGCAGGGCTAAGTGCTGGAAACTGCATCCCAGACTTCCTCCAGGCAGCTGAGGGGCCCTGGTCAGCGCTGCAAGTCACTCATCCTCTGACACTCAGTTGCTTCTACTGGCCAAGACCACAGCTGTCAGTACAACTTTTGTGCTCAGATAAAGCGTTTGATTAAAACTTGTTTAAATGACCAAGTTTTAATATCAAAGTAGTGTTCATTTGTGAAAACTCATACTTTCAAAATCAGAGTCCAAAACGTCTCTGAGGTATGGACACTGATCTGTAAGCAAAACATAGGTGAAGTAATCAGAAAAGGTGAAGAGAAAATGTTTCAGGTAAAAAATAACAATTTTTAAGAGGACCATTGAACTAGCCATAAACCATTGTAATAACTCCATTTAAGTAAAAGTTAATTCAAATTGAAACTTTTACAATTGCAAAGCTGTTTATATGCTGTCCCCATAGCCGCATGCCTTTCTCAGGGGTTGAACGGATGGTTTCTCAGCAGCTTCACTGATCAAGCCAGCTGTTCCCTCAAAATCAGTGTCATCTGGCCTCTCCCAGGTTTGCTCCGCGAACTCCCCAACCTAAGGCAACCCAGACACGGGGTGCCCTTCTCACACAGAGGCCCGGCCTCCACCATCTGTGGCCCCACAGAGACGGCCTCGGGAGCATCGGCTGGGGCTCCAGCTGCCTGCTGGAGGGCCGTGCTCCCACAGGGGTGGTGGCTATGCCCTGGGCCAGGGTGAAGGGACTTGCCAGCACCTGCCCTCACCAACCCCACTTCTCCATCACTGCCCACGGAGTGACAGAGAGAGCATCGTGTACAATCCCGCTTTGAAACAGCCTTTTCATGATGCTCATTCTTAGATCCATCGCAGATAAGGCTGCCATGAGGACGAGTCCCAGGACAGAGGGATTCACAGCGGCCCTTTAACGGCCTGCCCCGCACCGAGAGAGCCTGCCGAGGGGGCACTTCACATTTTCTGGTGATGAGGCAAATAGAATGAATTAAGTAAAGTTAAAAATTTACTTCAACTACTCATTTTAACGGTAATTTCTATTTATCCCAACACAGTAACATGTCAACATGTCATCAGTATTTTAAAATTATTAGGGAGATAATTACTCCTTTTTCACATGAGTCTTCAAAATGTGGTGTGTCTTTGCATTAGAACAGCCCCGTGGCAGGTGGCAGTGACACGTGAGGCTCATGGCCTCACAGCGGACATTGTAGCTCTGGCCTGAACATGCAAACACATGAAGTACCTGTGTTTCCTTTGATTTAATAAAATGAACTGATTCTGGGAATAAATTCTAGAGCTAGACAAACAGGAAAGGCCTGTGCTTGTTCCTCTTCAACCTTGGCTGCTGAGTCCCCAGGGAGGGGAGCGAGAGGAGCACGTGCTTTCTATGCAGCAGCAGTGGCCACACGCCACGCTGGCCACTGGTTCCATCCAGCAGCCGGCCCGCCACACTGAAGCCGGGGCAGTTCGGACTGCTCCGGTGCTTCCGCTCTGGCGAGGGGCTGACGAGCCAGCATGGCCTTCCTCCCCGGTCACCCTCTCGGCCACACGGACTGCTGCATGGGCACCTCGCACACCGAGCTTCTCTCCAGCCCAGGAAGCCAGGCTTGTGGTGCTAAGGGTAGAGGACTCCAGAGGGAGCCCTTGCTAGATCAGGAGAGGCTAGCAGCCTGGCCAAGGCACCCCAGCTTCATTCCCTGTTGGGCGTGCCTGCTGACCCTTGAGCACCCACAGATTTCCAGGGGAAACAGAGGACACAGACCCTAAACAAGGTGGTTAAGCAAGATGGACCTAGGACACACAGCCACCCTTCCCCCCCTTTAAAACACCCTAGACAGATTTCTCCCATACCCTGGGTGTGACGTCCTGTGGTGCCTGCACAAAGCCAAACTGCTGGCTTGGTTTTTCACCGGTGAAGCTTGGTTCCAGGGCTGCCCTAGATCCTGAGCACAGGGACCTGCACTCCCCACCCCCACCCCCTGTAGGAAATTCACTCCCCTAAAACCACATCCACCTCTGGGGGCAGAACTCAGCCCAACCCTGGTTCTGCCCTAGCATCACACCACCAGCCTGTACTGTTCAAAGCAGCCACATGGCCTCCAGTACTTTCCTCGCTGTTTCTCCCCCAATTCAGGGTTCGCTCTGCCCTTACGCAGATGTCAGCAGCACCCGGGGAGCTGGCTTTGCCGTGTGAGGAAGCTAACGAGCATCACAGGCCAGATGCTTGCTTTGCCAAATACGGGTCTCCTTCCCTGGCAGCTGGGACAGGAAAGGGAGTGGCACTGCTGCTGAAGGACAAGCCCTGTTTTCCTAGAAGGATGGCAGGCGAGTGGCCCGCCCCCTTCTCTCCCTCCCGCCCACCCCCTCCCCCCCTGCCAACGAGGGGAGGGCAGCTGGAAACCCCCGCTGAGGCCCTGAGCCCGGGTTAATCCAGCTGAGTGATTACAGCAGTTTATCATGTGAACTCATTTGTGATGGGTTTTCGGTCTTTAGCTGCTTGTTAGCATCCCATTTGAAGGGATGGGAGCAGAGAGATGTACAGTGTATTCAATTATTTCTGCCACAGTTAGCTCGGGGGCCCTGACTCTCGCGTCATTTACCCTTTCCCAGGGAAAGTCTGCTCCTCGGAGTTAGAAAGTAGCACACGTTTGCACACTTAACCCGAAGGGGCAAACCTCATGTGTCCATAGATGCAAAGAGCCTCAGTAGGTTAGAGCATTGGCTGTTTAAAAAGTGGCCCATGCTGGTCCTGGTCTGGGCGCCGGGGCAGATATCTACACCACGCAGAGTGAGAGGGCGGCTGGCTGTCCTGCCAGGTGGTGAGTAGCGTAGCCGTGGGAGATCCACGTAAAAGGGGCAGAATGAACTGAGGTTTGTTCTGCTGCTGGTGGTCAGCTTGCGGTCAGGAGGCACGGTCCTCAGTGTGGGCCTGGCCTGTGTTCTCTGTTCCCCATGACTTTTAGGGCCTCCTGGTGTGCCCCCAACCCAGTGCTGGCCTCAGGTCAGGAGCAGGATCCTAGCAGCTCACCTGCACCAGGACGCTGTGCCTGCACCGGGGACGCCGCACCTGCACCAGGGATACAGTGCCTGCACCAGAAATGCCTGCACCGGGAACGTTATGCCTGCACCAGGAATGCTGTGCCTGCACTGGGAATGCTGTGCCTGCACAGGAATGCAGGGTATGCCTGCACCAGGATGCAGTGCCTGCACCAGGATGCAGTGCCTGCACCGGGAACGCAAGGCCTGCACCAGGAAAGCCATTCCTACACCGGGAACGCTGTGCCTGCACCGGGGACCCTGTGCCTGTACCAGGAATGCAGTTCCTGCACCAGGAATGCAGTCAGTGCCTGCACCGGGAACTCCCTGCCGCCAAGCTTCACCCCCAGGCCCAAGGAGCCACAGTTGGTTGCATTCCCAGGGGCCCTGACTGGTGCCTGTCTTCCCTGGTCCATATGGATGGCCCTTGTGACCCTAACAAGACCATGGCCCATCTGGGAACGCGGCCACAAACCCTGAGACACAAGATGGAGCCACATGCTCTCTGCGGGCGACTGACGACGTCATTTTGTCACCATCGTTGCTCTGCAGCCCAGCCGCCTCTCTGTACAGGAGCTGCATTCCCCCTTCCCACGCGGTCCTGCTGTCTGGCCACAGTGGCACCACAGCTGCAGACCCCTGGGAACAACAGGCCTCGCCTCTCTCGCTCGGGACAGAGCCTTCCATGACGGCCCTGGCATTGGGTATGCGTCTAGGGTCTGTCCAGCCTATGTGTGCCCAGGGGTTCCAACAGTCACAGCCAACAGGAGCAGCAGTCGGACGGCAGGTCTGCAGTGCAGGAAAGCCAGGCCTTGGGAGCTCCGTGCAAAGCGTGTGGTAAGGGGCCGCTCAATGGGCTGAGCATCGGTAGCACTGGGGCCCGGGAAATGACCGACCGACTGACCGACCAACCGCTGTGAGAGAAACGGCTCGTTACTAGCCAGCCCCTGCCCCTGCTGGCAAATTCCCTGAGGATGGCGCCTCCATCTCGAACATCACAGACCAGGGGGGAGATGTGTCCTTTGTGTCCGGGAATCTCCGTTCCCAAAGCAAATAAAAGCCGTTTATCAACTGCCTGGCCTCAGAACTGCTTCACCTCCCCTCAGGGCGGTCCCCCCCGCCCCTCGCAGGCTGGACCACAGCCACATTCAGAGTGAGCGGCTTCTCCTGCGCTTCCCCCACTCCTCCCGGCTCCTCAGCGCCTGGGCCGATGGGCCAGCACCTGCCCTCCAGCACACACAGCCCCACGCTGTCCTGCTCTGTTCTCCCAACACAGCTCTAGAAGAAAGAGTCTGCATCCTCCCTCTGTGCCTTCCCGGCAGACGTGGTGTCACTGTGCCCAGGTGCTGCTTGTCTGGCTGGTCTGTGAAGGAAGGTGACCCTGGAGAGCCTTCAGCCCAGCTGGGGCCAGGGGACACTTGGCAAGAACAGGCTGAGGCCATTGCTCTCTCTGCCCAAAAGTGTCACCTTAACTCATATGTTTGAGCATGTGTGTTTGTGTGTGTTCACATGGGTGTGCTATGTGTATCGTGTACATGTATGGTTGTATACATAAGTGAGCACACGGGTGCATTAACATGTGTGAGTGCATATGTTTGCATGTGTGTGTGTGTGAGTACATGTGCTTGTGCCTGTGTGCACCTGTGTGAGCATGTGTGTGTATGAGCACTGTGTGTTTGCATGCTTTTTCACGTGTGCATGTGTGTCACACTATATACACTTTCATCCCCTGAGGAGGTTCTAGATCTTTACCAGAGCAGCCTAGGTCTGCAGGAGCCCACAGCAGTCCTTCCTCCCCACTTCACCGCCCACACATGAACGCAATACACATAGCACATGGCTGTCCTAAGACATCTCTCCGTCCTCACCCGGCCTGTGTATCTGACTGCGCTTGGTGAGATGACTTGCCTCCATTTAAAACCGGACAGCCCTGGACAAAAGGCTGGCTTGGTCTCCAGGGATGAGGTGTCAAACCCTTTCAGGAAGCAGAATGTGGGTTCAGCAGGATAAGCACGGGCAGTGGGACCCTGTCCCCAGGTCCTGTCTCCCGGGGCTCCCTCCACCCCGGCCCAAGCTGAAACCCTGCCCATGACACGGGCAGCACCCTAGGGAGGGCTTCCTCTCATCTCAGGGACACCCTCCCAGCCAGAGCTACGAGAAGCCAGGACAGCAAATGTGGCCACAGTTGGGAGCGACACTGGAGAAAGCACAGAGCTGAACAGGAGGAGGAGGGTCTAATTCAGGGGTGGGCAAACTTTTTGACTCGAGGGCCACAATGGGTTCTTAAACTGGACCGGAGGACCAGAACAAAAGCAACCTGACCATGCTGGCACTCTCATCTTGGGTTGCTGGTGAAGGAGTGGAAGGGAGAGCAAGAGAACCCTCCACTCTTTTGGCTCCGCGGGCCGGATAGAACAGCCGAACGGACGGGATCCGGCCCGCAGGCCGTAGTTTGCCCACGGCTGGTAATTTCTGAGCCGTGATCACTTCCTGGCTCCCAGTTTCTCACCCCAAGATACCTGCCCAGCCTGGCTGGTGCAGCACCGAACCCCGAGCCCATCTGGCTGTTGGGGGGCAGAAGGGAGGCCCTCCTCGCAGGGGTGTCTCCAGGAGGCACAGGAGCTGGCAGAGCGGGAGGGCCATCAGCCGCCACTGGACGTGTAGGACAGGGGTGCAGACGGGCCGGCGGCGCCCCTAATGAGCACCTTATCCAGGAATTTTGTTCTCATTTTCTACTTAATGAGGCTTGTTTGAAAGTAATTTTGAGAGGATGCACCTCCCCTAAACCTGTTTGTTATCCTATAGGCCTCTGGGCCACTGCAGGGGACAGCGTGGTAATTAATACCGTGGCTCGCTGAAGGACGAGGGACGTGGGAGCTTTCAAGGACACTGGCTCATTAGCCTCCTCGTTAGCTCCTGCAACTGCCATGGGGTCGTTTAAAAGGGAGTGCAGCCGAAACCAGTGTGGCTCAGTGGATAGGGCGTCGGCCTGCAGACTGAAAGGTCCCAGGTTCGATTCTGGTCAAGGGCATGTACATTGGTTGCGATCACATCCCCGGTAAGGGGTGTGCAAGAGGCAGCTGGCCAATGTTTCTCTCTCATCGATGTTTCTAACTCTCTATCCCTCTCTCTTCCTCTCTGTAGAAAATCAATAAAATATTTTTTTTTAAAGGGGGACGGGTACAGCTTCAACCACTCCCCCACCACCACTCACCGCACAGGCAAACAGTGTTTCCAAAATAATTACAAACCAGGGCAGAGGCACCTCCCGGCCCTGACAGCTTTGGGGGAGCACAGGGCCACCCGGTGGAGAGTGCTCTGAGTGGCCACAGCAGAGGGAGCGGGAGCAGCGGAGCCGTCCTGAGGGTCCTGAGGGCCCAGACCAGCTCCATACCTTGTAGTACTTTGTCCTGTCAGCTCTTTTCTGGCAGTGACATCCGTGGCTCTGTGAGGTCTGTGGGCTCTGTGAGGTCTGTGGCTCTGTGAGGTCTGTGGGCTCTGTGCAGATGACAGCTGGTCCCTGGGGCACCAGGAACACCTTCTGAGAGGCAGTGCAGGGAGAGCCATGCATCTTTTCGCAACGTGGCTGTTCCCTCTTTGTTTTTATTGAGGTAAAACAAGCCGCATAAAACGTACTGTTTTTCCATTTTTGATGTGGAATTCACCGGCATGAAGTCCAACTACAGTGTTGTGTAGCCGTCTGCTTCCAAGGCAGTACTGCCCACAATCTGAGGTTTAAGTCGGGCTGCTGGGGAGTAACTTGCACACTGGCACTCTCATGCCTTCCGGCCTGTCCTGGGAGCTGGGCACAGAGGCAGCCACCAGTGCCTCAGCTAGCAGCCCCGCACTACAGACCCCCAGCACCGCCCCTGCCCAGCCCAGCACTGGGCCTGCGTCTGCCCTGGAGCTTTGCCTTTTCCAAAACCTTCTGTGGGGGTGTTCCAAGTGTGGGCTCCTCTCAGCGCAGCTATCTGCAGCTGAAAGATTCGGCTCTGGCCAAAACCGGTTTGGCTCAGTGGATAGAGCATCGATTCTGGTCAAAGCCATGTACATTGGTTGCGGGCACATCCCCAGGAGGGGGTGTGCAAGAGGCAGCTGGTTGATGTTTCTCTCTCATCGATATTTTTAGCTCTGTAATTTCTCCCTTCCTCTCTGTAAGAAATCAGTAATATATATATTTTTTTAAATAAAATAAAAATAAAAATTTTTTTAAAAAAGAAAAAAGATATGGCTCTACCTGCCTCACCATCCCAGCAACACCTGAGCGGCAGCACCCAGACCGGGTGCTGTGAGCTTTTGAGAGTCATTGGCCTTGCTGTCTGCGGGAGCCACCCTGCACGACGCTCTGTGGCATGGAATGGACTCTTAGGGCGACTTGAGCATCCAAACTCATTCTTTCTGGAAAGACCCAACTGGCGTGTGTCAGGTTTTCCAAAGACTGCTCCTGCCAGTTCCGGGCGAGGTGGCTGGGACACGTGGAGACGCCACAGCTTGTCCATGCCAACACCCTCGGGACTAGTCCTACTGTCTCCCATGCTTCTCCTGAAAACACGCCCCCGGAGTAAGACATGAGCACCGCTTGACTGTCCGTGCTCCCTGGCAGGTGAGGGGGCGAGGGTTGGGCCGCCAGCCTCGAGCTGGAGCTGGCCTGCAGCCCGGCATCCTCCCTATGAGGGGCTGGGCAGGGCCTGCATGCGGAGTGTCCTCTGAGCCTGATTTAATTTAAATGACGGGGGCTCGGGAGGGCCGGGGAGGGCCCGGCTGCTGATGGCAGCTTGTGGGTAGCATTCACCTGGGACTCGGGCTGGAGGATGAACCTGTCATGAGGAGCCGTCCAAGATTCTCGCAGTGAAACAGGAAATGCTCACAGCAATGAGCGAGCACTCAGACTGGTGGAGCCATCCGGCCACAGCGGGGGAGGAGCAGGCTGGGAGCTGGTCTGCAGCTACCGTAGTTCATCGTCTGGACAATTACAATGTGAGAGGCTCCTTCCTCCTCGAAGCTTGTCTACTTTCTTTTCCTGTTTGCTTTCTTTCTTTTGTTTTTTATTTTTTTAAAATATATTTTATTGATTTTTTTACAGAGAGGAAGAGAGAGGGATAGAGTTAGAAACATCGATGAGAGAGAATCATCAATCAGCTGCCTCTTGCACGCCCCCTACTGGGGATGTGCCTGCAACCAATGTACATGCCCTTGACTGGAATCGAACCTGGGACCTTTCAGTCTGCAGACCGACGCTCTATCCACTGAACCAAACCAGTTTCAGCCTTTCTTTTGTTTTTTTAAATTCTCAGCCAAGGTATGCCCATTGATTGATTGAGAGAGAGAGAGAGAGAGAGAGAGAGCCAAACAAGCAGATTGTCAAATGACAGCGGGGAGGGGAAGGAGACCTGGAGGGAGATAGGAGAACAACCGAGGGACTGGTATGCATGAACATAAGTACAACCAATGAACACAGAACTCTGGGGAGGGAGGGCATAAATGGGAGGTGGGGGGGGGGCAATGGTAAGCTATGTACACAGATAATACCTTAATAAAAAAATAAATGTAAAAAAAAGAAAACTATGGTACATCTACACAATGGAATACTATACTGCCATAAAAAAGAAGGAATTCTCATCATTAGCAGCAACCTGGATGGAATTGGAGAACATCATGCTGAGTGAAATAAGCCATTTATGGATAATAAAGAACAGTATAAACTAATGAACAGAAAGATAGATATAGTAACAGTAAAGCAACAAACAGACTGTCAAATGACAGCAGGGAGGGGAGGGTGATCTGGGGGACATAAGAGATTAACCAAAGGACTGGTATGCATGCATATAAGTACAACCAATGGACACAAAACTCTGGGGAGGGAGGGCATGTCTGGGAGGTGGGGGGGGAGAGGGGGCAATGGTAAGCAATGTATACATATAATAAAAAATAATAATAAATTTTTTTAAAAAAAAGAATCTCCCAGGCTCTTTCTAATCAAGTGGGGGGACTAGCCCTAGGCCAGTTTGGCTCAGTGGATAGTGTCAGCCTGCAGAACGAAGGGTTCCAGGCCGATTCCAGTCAAGGACACATACCTCAGGTGCAGGCTCCTCCCTGGGGCACATGCAGGAGGCAACCAATCAATGTGTTCTTCTCGTATTAATGTTCTCTCTTTTCTCTTCCTCTCTCTCTGAAAATCAATGGAAAAAATCCTCAGGTGTGGATTAGAAAAAAGGGGGAGTGACTGTAGGGGAAGTTTGTGCTGAAACAGGAACCAACAGATGTTTCTGCACAGCTGACCTGGGCTGAGTGACTGTGGGCGGGACCGCCGGGCTCTGTGGGGAGCTGATAGCAGTGCCCCGATACCGACCAGCCATGGGGACACGCAGCACCTCGCCCTATGCAGTGCCCTGACTACCCCTGGGTCTGTTTCTGGGGTTCTCCTTTGACTTGTTTGTAACATGTTACTGGTTTTCTCATGAATGAGTTCAAAATATATTTTACAAGTATTTATTCTTTTAACAATGTGCTTTAAAATAAGTCTTCTTTAAAATAGATAGTCATCATTTAAATAAGGCTTTGGTACATTCCCCACATTTTTGTATTTCTGTTCTCTCCATATACATCTGGTGACACGTATTATTCCTGAGCGATGGCTCCTCTGTTGTAAACGGGAAGAGGGCAGGGTCACCTGGTTCCGGGGAACGCCTTGGCAGAGAGGGTGCCCAGGCTCCCACACAGTGGCACTGGGTGCCAGGGAAGCAGAGCACATTGCTAGTGTCTGGAGATCCACGGAGGGAACCTTGGGGTGGGGTCCCCAAAGACAGCCAAAGGGGTGGAGCTCACTGCCCCCCACCCAACCCGGGCAGCTGCCCTGGGAACACTTGGTGACATTAGGAGACAGTATTGGGGGCAAGGACACTGCCGAGTACTCCACAGCACACAGGTGCCCCCCACAGAGAAGGATCCGGCCCCAGTGCCGAGAAACAAAGCAAAGCCGTCTTGGGGAGGAGTGCAGTCCAGGCCTGTGCCAGCCACTGCTCCCTGGCAGCTAAGGGCAGGGCACACCTGCTCTACACTAACTCCAGGCACCTGGGTGGCAGAGGGGAAACTGAGGCCTAACTAGGGCGTCGCCCCACTCCTGCTCCATCGAGACTCACTCTCTGAGGTCCCATGCCTGCATCCAAGAGAAGAGGCTCTTAAATGAAGCCACTCGCTCAAGGCTGATGGACGGGCCTGAGGCAGGAGCGGGCAGCTAGAGGTCCTCCTGCCTCGGGCTCAGGTCAACTCGCTGGGCCTTCCCGAACACCAGGAAGGAGCACAGCCCCAGGCTGCTGACAGCGGCCACCAAGTTGAACACGGATGTCCAGGAGCCTGTGGTCTCAATCAGGTAGCCACCCAGGCCCACACCCACAACACCTGCACCAAGAGAGGGGACAAACAGGGTGAGTGACAGGCAGTCCCAGGCAGTGTGGGGGAGGAGTTGGGGTAGGGTGCCTGGAGGAAAGAGGCCTAAAGAGAAAGCCAAATTCTGTGTCCCAAGGCCAGCCAGTCTCAGGGGGCAGAGGCCTGCCCGGCCCTGCAGGAGATTGGCCACCTCTGTGCCCTCTGAGCCTCCAGTGGGACTGGGGCAGTGGGTGGAGCCTGCTCTGTCATCCAGGCACTTGACCCATGGGGACCCAGAACATTGGGGATTGACTCACATTTGAGGGGGTGGTGAACCCTACAATGGGGGAAAGGTGGGGAAGTGAACCCTACAGAACACAGCTCTGTTCTCTCTCTGTACTAGCTTGGAGGTGTGCCCCCCAGAGCACTGATCTGACACTGTTGGACCCCCCTAAAGGGTGCCATACCCCACCCTGCATAGCCAGAGGGTGGTGGGGGACACAGGGGAACCCCAGGCACCTCAGGCAGAGGACCTCTCACCTGCCAAGGCCCCAGCTGTGTTGGCCACACCTGTGAACAGGGGAGAGAGGAAGACCATCAGAGGGGTCCCACTGTGACCCTCGCAAGCAACCCAGCTGGGAGCAGCCCCCGAGGCTCTGGGCAGGGCTAGGTCCTCACCAAAGAGCACACCAGCGCAGGATGGGGCCAGGTCCTGGATGTTGACAGAAATGCCGCTGTGAGGAGGAAAGCACATGGGCCAGTGACCATGGGGCCGCCACCATCCATGGAACTAACGTCAGGCCTCTGAGCGCCTGGAGCTGGAGACCATCGGGGCTCAGGGCCCAGCCGGGTACTCGCTGGCCATGCCCAGGCGCTTGGCCACACTTGGGCCCTCTGAACTCCCTGCTCCCCATCTTGGTAGTGACCCAGCCTAGGGCCCACTCCCAAGATGAGACTAACAAGAAGGCCAGCTTGCCGAATGCATACTTCTTTGTGTCCATAAATCTGAAAATAGACAATTCCTGAAACAATTCCCTTGCAGTTCTCTGATGAAACGGGCGATGCTGGGTGCTGGGGAGGATGGGACGGCCCACAGGATGGAGGAGCTGGTTCCTCCCGGTGGGGGGGAAGTGCCTGGAGAAGCCGCCTCCATGCCCTGCCCCAGCCCCACCCCCAGCAAGTCTTTGTTTCTCCAAACGGCCAGGGCCCAGCCCACTGATACCACACAACTGTTTTCCTCGGCGGCTCATGCGTGGGGACCTGCCATGGCCTGCCTGCCCCTGCGCACCCAGGACTGCAGTGCTCGAGACGAGGGCAGATGGCGGCGTCTCTGGTGGGCAGGGCGTGGGGCCCTTACCTGTGGTTGAAGGTCTGCAGGCCGATGGAAGCCGATGCAAAGAACACAGACTTACAAAAGCTGGAGGTGTGACCCAAACACAGGGCAAACAGGCTGGACAGGCCCAGGCCCATCACCTGCGGACAGACACTAGGGTCAGGCAAGGCTGTGCCAGCAAAGGGGCAGGGTACCCCTCCCAGGCCCGGCAGGCCTGGGGGGGGGGTTGGGGGGACAGGAGTGTGGGACAGGCTATCCCTACTGGGTGAACCTCAAGTGGACAGACCCCATTAGATGTGAGCAAATCCAGGCCCCGAATGGGTGCCAGGGCTCAAAGGGCACACAGAGCCGCATACACAGCTCTGAGAAGGGGCGGCCGCACTGGCCCAGCACTCAGGGCACCTGCCCATGGCCCTGCTACACCGGCCCCTTCTGGGTCAGGGGATTTGGGGACACAACCCTCGTGTCCCAGGAATAAACAGGATGTCCAAACACAGCCAGGCCACGACCCCCATACCTGCATGAACTTCCGCACAGTGATGGTTCTATAACCTGGACAGAGGGGAGACCAGGACACGTTCCCACTGCCCTGTTTGCGTTGACACCCCCTCTGACAGCGCCCACAGGGGAACCCACCCCAGCAGAGCTGCAGAAGGGAGCAGGGAGAGGCCCCAGGCTCAAGTCGTGGTATTGTGTGTCATGGGAGAGGCGTGTGCACACTCGTGTGTGTGCTGTGGTGCATCAACTCTGAGGTTCGTCTGCACTCACAGGATCGGGGCTGAGGTCAGGCAGGTGCATTGGAAGGAAAGCCATTCTAACCGTTACAGATGTGCACACGGGTCCCGCTCACACCTGATTTCGACTGACCACACCAGGTGCCCTTCCCACCTCTGCATGCAGCCTTGGGAGGTCACTCCTGTCTAGGGGAACTGGAGCCTCTCATTGCTCTCCCAGCCCACTCTTACCTGAGGCTGGGGAGCCACCGCTGGGTCAGGCTGGGAACCAGGCTCCCAGGGCTCACCTCTGAAGGGCTGGGCTCTCACTCCCCCAGCTTGGTCCTCAGGGGCCATGGCTTCTTGCCATCGCTGTGGCTGCCCTCCCAGCAGGGGTGCCTCCCCCACACACACAGTGCAGTGAGTCCAGGCATGGCTCCCCCAAGTCCTGTCCCCAAGGCTCACCCTGACTGATGAGATGGTCAGAGAGAAACCCACTGAACAGACTGGCGGGAATCGCCACCAGCCAGGGCACCATGTTGAAGACCCAGCCCTGTGAGAGAGAGGCGGGTTTCAGAGGCAGCCAGGTTGGCACCAGCCCCCACCCTCCTCCTCACCCAGGGGTTGGACCTCCCTAACCCTAAGCCATCCCCACGAGGCTGGACCCCAGCACAGTCTCCCCTGCTGCCAAGTTTCCCAGGGCAGAGCAGGGGGTGGGGGTGAGGGCTGCACTCCTGGCCAGGAGGGTGCTGCTCAGGGGCTCCTGGCCACCAGGTGACAACCCTGTTCACATCCGACCCCTGCTGGGCCCCCAGGAAGGACCATCACAGAAGGCGGGCCCGTCACAGGGCTGGGCTGAGTGTGGCAGTGCAGGGTCAGGGGTCAGGACCGCATTGAGGGAACGGCAGGGCCCTCTGCACACCAGGCATGGTGCTGGCCACGTGGTGCGCTTCGCCTGCGGGAGCCGAGGCAGCCCACCCACCTGGGAGCTGGGAAAGGTCTCCTTGAAGAAGGTTGGCAACCAGGACAGCAGGATGAAGAAGGAGCAGGCAGCTGAGAGCTGGGAGAAGATGGCAGCCCTGCAGGTGCAGGTGCCTCTTAGGCCCACGGTCCCTGCCCCCAGGGTGGCCAGAGGCTGTGGGGACCCTGGCTCTGTGACTGGTCAGTGCTAGGGACACACAGGGTCCCCACCCTCTGCTCCCACCCCACAAGGTGGCCTGCACAGCCAGCTCACCAGACAGAAGGCTTCCGGAAGAGCTGTCTCCAGGGAACCCTGGTGTGCCTGGCCATCGGCAGGCCTTGTGCCAAAACGCCCAAGGCCAGAATGAGATCTGGAGGGAGCAGGGAGCATCGATGTGAAAGCTGCTCTGCTCTTAAGGCCCAGTGATGGGACAGGGGGCGAGGGGGATCCGCTGTGTCCAGTGCCTTTGAGGGCCCACTTTTCTGAACCCCACCTCCCCAGGCCTGAATCCCATCTCTTCTGCCATCTGACACGCAGCTCCCACCTCTGCCTGGACCCCTGCAGACCTCTCAGCTTGAACAAGGCGTTAACCATGGGGGCGGGAGGCGGGGGGTGGGACAGGTAGCACAAGCATGTTTTCTGAGGTCCTAGTCGGGCTGAGCTGCAGCCCCTGGTCCCCTGAGCTGGGGCTGCTCTGTGACTTTCACATTCAGTGGTGGCCAGAGGGGCCCAGGCTCCAGGCCCTCACCCTTCCTGGGCGGCCGAATGTGCAGGCTATGCCTACCCGGCCGCAGTTACCTTGTTTGCTCAGCAGGTACCTGTACACGTAACACACCCACAGCAGGGTGAGGCCTCCAGAGAGGTAGAAGACGCTCTGCCAGCCGCACCAGTCCAGGAGCAGGGAGCCCACTGCCCCCATCACCAGTGTCCTAGAACCAGAGGACAGTGGCCATGACTTGGCTTCACCAGGCAAGGAGGCGCCTGGACCATCCCAGCCCTGTGAGCTGGTGTCTGGGAAGCTGGGGTGCCCTGTTGCAGTCATTGGGTAGAGGCTAGCATACAGGAGACTGGACGCTGTGTGGCCACCATGCACTCAGGACAGCCATGTGGCCGATACCGGGCACAGGGGCTCTGTGCTCTTGAGTGTCTTGTTCCTCGGCCCTTAAGGAGGCCTGAGCACAGCCGGCCTAGCTCAGCTGTTGAGCATCAACCTATGAACCAGGAGGTCATTATTAGATTCCTGGTCAGGGCACCTGCATGCTCCATCCCCAGTGTGGGGCCTAGAGGAGGCAGACGATCAATGATTCTCTCATCAGTGATATTTTTGTTTTTCTCTCCCTCTCCCTTCCTCTCTGAAATCAATACCAATATATTTTTTAAAATAAGGAGGCTTGCCAGAACCAGTTTGGCTCAGTGGATAGAGCGTCGGCCTTCAGACTGAAGGGTCCCAGGTTCAATTCAGTCAAGGGCATGTACCTTTTTTGCTAGCACATCCCCAGTGGGGGGTGTGCAGGAGGCAACTGATAGATGTTTCTCTCTCATCGATGTTTCTGACTTTCTGTCCCTCTCCCTTCCTCTCTGTAAAAAATCAATAAAATATATTTTAAAAATAAATAAATAA
Organism: Vespertilio murinus; assembly: GCA_963924515.1. Lineage (NCBI taxonomy): Eukaryota > Metazoa > Chordata > Mammalia > Chiroptera > Vespertilionidae > Vespertilio > Vespertilio murinus. The sequence goes on along the minus strand of OZ004709.1, from coordinate 88,967,394 downwards.
AATAAGAAGGCCTGAAATTGTGGTGTGGGTCTCTCTAAACTAAAACCCCCAGTCCTCTGGGGCCTCAACTCCCAAACATCACAGTTCAGGGGCTGTTTCCCCACCACCAGATCTGCCAAGGTTTGGCCAGGAGATTGTAAAGGAGGAAAAAAGCTGGGCTCAGATTCAGGCCACTGAGCCTGTGGGGGTCACTTCCTCTCTGAGCCTCCATTTCCCTGCCCCACTCTTCCCCTCCCCCCTTGGGCCCAGGACACCAGGTGAGGTGGGATTTCAGATAAATGAGGAGTGTTTGCTTGGTGTCCTGTATTGCTTCTCTGAACATCACATTGCACTGGGCTCCCTGGGTTCTTCTGTGGGCTGCTTCAGCCCACCCAGGGGCATCCCTTGTCCCTCTAAATTCTGCGTGGACCTTGGAGCAGGGAAGTGAGGGTCTGAGCCTGGGTCAGGAAGCCCATCAGGACAGGGAGCTGTCCTTCCACACAGAGCGGGGGGGGGTCAGGGCACAGGCTCTGACTTCCAGATGTGACATGTGCCCGCCAGGGCTGGTGCAGGCACCTCCCATCGGAGCCCATCCCCCACATCTGGCTCCACCAGCACAGATGAAAGGGTGCTTGATAGAGCGCTGCTGCCTTGCCTGCCGGCACAGCCCAAAGCCACTTCACCTGCGGCCAGCACCTGTGCACAGGGGCCCAGAGCACAGAACCAGCCGGATCCAGTCACTTGGAGCCGCAGAGGAACCCATGTGGCCTGTCCCACCACCTACGGGGCTTTGCGGGGACCACACACTTTGCCTCCCCGCGCCCGCCCCCCCCCCCCCAGGCTTGGGCTTACCCGAACTGGGAGCCGGCCCCCACAGTGCTGTAGATGAAGGCTCGCTCACTCTCCCGAACCTTCTGTGACAGCAGGCTGGTCAGTGCAGGAAAGTAAACCCCTGGAACAAGCAGAGAATGCAGAGGTCCACGGGCCAGGAGGCCAGCAAGGGCACCAGCCGAGGGTGAGAACCGGCTGGGAGGTTCCCTATTGGTGATTATTCCAGCTTGGGGCCTCCTTCACACTGGCATCACCCAAAGGAACCAGCAGCAGCACCTGGCTCAGGAGATGCTCAGCTTGAATGAGAGGCACTGGCAGAGAAGGCTTCTGCCACCTTCACCCTGGCTTCCAGAGCCACACCAGCTCTACAGTCCTGGCACACGCATGTGAGGTGGCCACCTGCACACACACACATACACCCTCATGCTATCTCACACACACACACACACACACACACACGACAGGTGAGATCTCATGGCCCTGTGGAACAAGTGCTGAGTCCCGTAGCTACGGAGATGGCACACAGGGAGGCAGGAGAGAACACAGAACTTCCCGTGAATCTACAATTATTTAAAAATCTTGTGTTTGGAGCCTTGTCCCGAAGCAGAAAGAGAGAGCAGCTGAGGGTCACACTGGGAGTGTTTATTACCAAGCTAGAAGACAGGCGAACTCCAGGAGAAAATGGGGGTCTGCTGATCAGGGTGCCCCTGACAGGGAAGCACCCACAGCGGGGCTGGGTCCCCTCATGGAGCTACCTATGTACTTGGATGGGGAAATTTCGCCATCTTTAAAGGAAGAGTGGATCTTGTCAGAGGCCTGAATACCCACAGCCGCAGCAACTGCAGAGCAACTGTTAGTCCCAAAACGCTGGTCTCAGGTGGCGCAAACACTTGGACTCAAAGGAGCGCCCCACCTCATGACGAAAAGGTCAGATTTCGCAGAGATAGGGAGAGAGAAAACTACATAACCAGACATCCTGAAAAAAGAGATCATGGGGAGACAAAAAAAAAAAAAAAAAAAGCCCACATATGAAAAAAAAAAAAAAAAAAAAAAAAAAAAAAAAAGCAGGCATTACCAGAAAATGAAGTAAACGAGTTACAGGCAAGCAACCTCCCAGAGCAAGAATTCAGAATAATGATCATAAGAAGGCTAAAAAGAATGGAAGACAAATTTGACAATATGAATAAAAACCAAGAGGAAATGAAGAAGAACCAAGAAGAAATGAAAAATGACATCACTACTGTAAAGAACTCAATAGAAAGCATCAAGAGTAGACTAGGGCTAGGAGAAACCAAGATGGTGGCATAGGTAAATGCCTAACTGCAGCCTCACACAACAATTTCAAAAAATACAACTAAAATATAAGATGGACATTATCCAGAACTACAGGAAAGTTGACTGACTGGAAATTCTACAACTAGAAGGAAAGAGAAAACCAGAAGGAAAATCACAGTGTGCACGTGGAGAGAGGATGGAGCCGGAGAGGAGGGGCAGATGAGTGTTGGGCTGGCGTTCCCTAGCGGGAAGGAGATAAAAGCTCCGAACTGTGCTGAACCCCAATTCTGACTGCACTGAACCCCAGTTCTGGGTGAGACCCTGGGGTCCCAGGCTCATACAGAGGGAATCTGGGTGTAAGGCAGAAGCTCAGGGGAGCAGTGAAAGGTAGAGCCCCTGAGTTATGCACATTTCGCACAGAGGACAGACTGTTGATTGAGCCACTGGATTGCCCTAGCGGGAAGGAGACATTGCCCCAGACTTCTCTTAACCCCACTTCCAACTGCACTGAACCCCAGTTGTGGGCTTGTTGACGGAGAGACTAGACTGTCTGGTAGCGGGCAAAACTCTATGGCACCTTTCTCTCAGAGGTGCTTGCAGCGAGTACTAAAGGACACTGAGAAACACTGAGACTCAGGAACCTCATAGGGCTGGGCTAACCAGAAGCCAAGGCTGTAAGCTCCACCCTGAAACTCCGCCCCATCCAAGCTGAGCACAGAGGCTTTTGCAGTTTTCCAAGTCTAGTCAAATAAGGCTGTCTCCTGGCATAAACACAGATTATCCTCCCAACCTACCAATTCAGGAAAGCAGCGAAAATGCCGAGACAAAGAAATAGATCACAAACGAAAGAAATGGAGGACAAAAAGTGACTGGATATAGAGTTAGAGTTCAAAATCACGCTTATAAGATTTTTCAAGAATTTCCTAGAAAAGGCCGATAAAATAAATGAGATCTATGAAGATATGAAAAGGGATCAACTAGAAATAATAAAGGATCAACAAGAAATAATAAAGGATCAATTAGAAATAAAGAATACATTCTCTAAAATAAAAAATATTATACAAAGTCCTAAAAGCAGAATGGAAGATTGTAAGAATCAAGTCAAAGATTTGGAACACAAAGAGCCAGAGGACACTCCTCTGCAGAAGCAAGAAGACAAGAGAATCCAGAAAGTTGAAGATTGTGTAAGAAACATCTGGGACAACTTCAAGCGAATGCCCATCAGAATTATGGGCATCTCACAAGATGACAGAGAGCAAGATACTGAAAACATATTGAAAGAAATAGTGACAGAAAACTTCCCCCACCTGGTGAAAGAAATAGACTTACAAGTCCAAGAAGGGCAGAGAACCCCAAACAAAAGGAATCCAAAGAGGACCACACCAAGACACATCATAATTAAAATTCCAAGAGCAAAAGACAAAGAGAGAATATTAAAAGCAGCAAGACAAAGCAAGTAGTTACCTATAAAGAAGCACCCATATGACTGTTATCTGATTTCTCAACAGAAACCATGCAGGCCAGATGGGAATGGCAAGAAATATTCAAGGTGATGAATAACAAGAACCTACAGCCAAAAATACTCTACCCAGCAAAGTTATCACTCAGAATTGAAGGCCAGATAAAGAGTTTCACAAATCAATTTAAGCTAAAGGAGTTCATCACCGCCAAGCCAGAATTATATGAATTGCTGAAAAGGGTTCTTTAAGAAGAGGAAGAAAATAAAGATTAAAATTATGAACAACAAATACGTAACTATCAACAACAAGTGAATCTAGCCGAAACCGGTTTGGCTCAGTGGTAGAGCATCAGTCTGTGGACTGAAAGGTTCCGGGTTCAATTCTGGCCAAGGGCATGTACATTGGTTGTGGGCACATCCCCAGTAGGGGGTGTGCAAGAGGCAGCTGGTTGACGTTTCTCTCTCATTGACGTTTCTAGCTCTCTATCTCTCTCCCTTCCTCTCTGTAAAATATCAATAAAATATATATTTTTTAAAGTGAATCTAAAACCAAGAGAAGTAAAAAACATGATGAACAATATTAACTGGTGAATATAATAGAATCAGAGGTATGGAAGGAGAGTGGACTGATGATTCTCAGGGAAAAGGGGAATGGGGGATACGGGAAGAGATTGAACATAAACTGTGCACCTATGGATGAGGACAATGGGGGATGGGAAAAGGGCAGAGGGTGGGATGGGAACCTGGTGGAGGGGAGAAATGGAGGGGGGAAATTAGGAACATTTGTAATAATTGAACAATAATTATTTATTTTAAAAAAGAGTAGACTAGAAAAAGCAGAAGACTGCATCAGTGAACTAGAAGACAAGATGGAAAAAATATCCAATTAGAACAGCTTCTGGGGAAAAAATTAAAAAGCAGGAGGAGAGCCTAAAGGAACTTTGGGACAATACAAAACAAAACAATATTAGAATAATAGGGGTTCCATAAGGAAAAGAAACCGAGGAAGGCATAGAAAAAATGTTTCAAGAAATAATGACAGAAAACTTTCCTGAGATAGAAAAGGAAAACACCCACACAAATACAAGAAGCACACAGAGTCCCAAGCAAAATGAATCCCAAAAGACTGATGCCAAGGCACATTATAATTAAATTGGCAAACACCAACAACAAAGTAAGAACCTTAAAAGCAGCCAGAGAGGGAGACAGAAAGTTATATATAAAGGAAACCCCATCAGACTAGCAACTGATTTCTCCACAGAAACTCATCAGGCCAGAAGGTAATGGGATGAAATATACAAAGTCATGGAAAGGAAGGGTCTGAATCCAAGAATACTGTACCCAGCAAGGCTATCAATCAAAATTGAAGGTGAAATCAGGAGCTTCACAGACAAAAAAAAAGACTAAAGGAATTTATCATCACCAAACCAGCAATGCAAGAAATGCTAAAGGGTCTACTGTAAAAATAAAGAAATAGGGGGCCAGCCCGGCCGGCCCGCAGTGGGAATGAGGGAGCTGATGCCAGGCCTCCACCAGGCCTTCAGCTCCTGCCCGGACGAGAAGCCTTTGAGCGCGGTCTCCCCATCCCCAACCATCCCAGCCCGCAGCTGTCCCAGCCCACCCGCCGTGCTGGTGAGCAGAAGGCACAGCATCTCCCCGCCCGCAGCCAGCTCAGCCCGGCCTCCGTGCACGCCGTGCTGGTGAGGAGCTGGTGCGGCGCTTTCCGTTCCTAGCCCCGACGAGTCCTTCCTCCGCTGCCACATGGCCGGGCCAAAGCTTCAGACACTACCACCATGTGGATTTTAAAACTACAGGAGAGACTGAGCCACAGGAATGACCATCGCTTCCGCACCCGCTGCCCCACCTGCCGCGGCAGCGAATAAGGGAAATCCACCGAAAACAGAGCTCACTCCACCCTGGGCTTAAGAACTTAGCCTCTGCGTCCACAGCAGCTCCCCTTCCGCACCGAATGAGACACCATTGAGGGCGCAGCCATCTCAGCCCGCGTGCAGCCATCCCAGCCCGCCCGCTGTGCTGGTGAGGAGATGGTGCGGCGCCTTCTGTTCACGGCCCCGGCGAGCCCTTTGCCCTTCAGGCCCACTGCCGCAGGGCCAAGCCAGATCCTCGGCCGGGACCCCAAGGAGGGGCACTGCTGCCACCATGTGGATTTTTAAAATACAGTGGAAATTGAGCCACAAAAGCCACCGCCTCCGCCGCACCTGCCGCCACTGCTGTGAGTGAGGGAAGCCCACCGAGAACAGAGCTCACTCCACCCCTGGCCCAGGGAGTGGATGGCTTCGGAGCTTGGATCCGCATCAGCAGCCTTTCCGCTGAGACTCCTTGGAGCATGGTCTCCCCACCTGCAGCCGTCCCAGCCTGCCTGCCATGCTAGCGAGGAGCTAGCGCGGTGCCTCCAATTCTCGACCCCAGAGCCTCAGAGGGGCCTTGTGCCCCGGGTGAGCCGTGTGTCCCAGGGGGCCGTGTCCACAGCAGCTCCACTTCCGCACCAAAGGAGACACCATTGAGGGTGGTATCTCCGCCCCCAGCCATCTCAGCCCACCCACAACCTTCCCAGCACACCCTCCGTGCTGGTGTGGAGATGGCGCATGGTATGGAGATGGCGCGGCACCTTCCGTTCCCGGCCCCAGTGAGTCCTTCCTCCACCGCTGAATGGCCAGGACAAAGCTTCCATCATTGCCGCCAGGAGAACTTTAAAACTATAGTAGAAATTGAACCACAGGAAAGACCGTCGCTGCTGTACCTGCCACCGCCACCGCAAATAAAGGAAATCCACTGAGAACAGAGCTCACTATGCCCCGGGCTCAGGGAGTGGGTGGCCTCAGAACTTAACCTCCGCGTCCACAGCTGCTGTGCTTCCGCACCGAACGAGACACATTTGAGGGCGGTCTACCCACCTGCAGCCATCTCAGCACGCCTGCAACCGTCCCAACCTGCCCACCGTGCTAGCAAGGAGCTAGCGCGACCCCTCCAATACACGACCCCAGCGCCCCAAAGGGGCTGTGTGCCCCAGGTGAGCCGTGTGTCCCAGGGAGCCGTGTGCCCTGGGTGAGCCGTGTCCCCCAAAGGGGCAGGGTGTCCTGGGTGAGCCGTGTGACCCAGGGGGCCATGTGCCCTGGGTGAGCCGTGTGTCCCAGGGGGCCGTGTGCCCCGGGTGAGCTGTGTGTCCCAGGTGGCGGTGTGCACCGGGAGAGCCGTGTGTCCCAGGGGAAGCAGTGGGACCCAGGGGGAGGGGTGGTGAGAACCAGAGGAGGATTGGACTCTATTCATGTGGTCCTGAGATAGTCACCATAAAACAAGCAGATTGTCAAATGACAGCAGGGAGGGGAAGGAGCCCTGAGGGGAGATAAGAGAGCAACCGAGGGACTGGTATGCATGAATATAAGTACAACCAACGAACACAGAACTCTGGGGAGGGAGGGCATGAATGGGAGGTGGGTTTTGGGGGTCAATGGTAAGATATGTACACATATAATACCTTAATAAAAAAATTAAAGAAGAAAAAAAAATCTTCCAGCAAACAAAAGCCCAGGGCCAGATGGCTTTACAGGAAAGTTTTACCAAACATTCAAAGAAGAATGAAAACCTGTCCTCCTCAGACTATTCCAAAAAATTCAAGAGGAAGGAACACTTCCAAACTCCTTCTATGAAGCCAGCATCACCCTAATACCAAAACCAGATAAAAACAACACAATGAAAGAGAATTACAGGCCAATATCCCTCATGAACGTAGATGCAAAAATCCTCAACAAAATTCTAGCAAATCAGCTCCAGCAGAACATCAGAAAGATCATACACCATGACCAAGTAGGATTTATTCTGGGAGTGCAAGGATGGTACAATATCCGCAAATCAATAAACGTGATACATCACATAAACAAACTGAAAGTTAAAAATCATATAGTCATATCAATTGATGCAGAAAAAGCATTTGATAAAATCCAACTCTCTTTCCTGATGAAAACTCTGAACAAGATGGGAATACAAGGATCATACCTCAACATAATAAAAGCTATATATGATAAATCCACAGCAAACATTATATTCAATGGGCAAAAACTAAAACCATTCCCTCTAAGAACAGGAACAAGACAGGGATGCCCACTCTCACCACTCCTCTTTGACATAGTACTGGAAGTACTCGCCATTGCAATTAGACAAGAAGAGGAAATAAAAGGCATCCAAATTGGAAAAGAAGAAGTAAAGTTGTCCCTATTTGCAGATGACATGATATTGTACATAAAAAACCCAAAAGACTCCATCAAAAAACAAATAGACTTAATAAATGAATTTGGCAATGTAGCAGGATACAAAATCAACGCTAAGAAATCTATGGCATTTCTATACATCAATAGTGAACTTATAAAAACAGAGACTAAAAAAGCAATCCCATTTACCATCACACCAAAAAAATTAAGATACCTAGGAATAAATTTAACTAAGGAGGTAAAAGACCTATACATAGAAAACTACACGACACTGAAAAAAGAAGTAGAGGAAGATGTAAACAGATAGAAGAACATACCATGTTCATGGATTGGTAGAATCAACCATCATCAAAATGTCCATACTTCCCAAAGCAATTTATAGGTTCAATGCACTCCCCATTAAATACCAATGGCATACTTCCCAGACCTAGAAAGAAGTCTCCAAAAATTCATTTGGAACAATAAAAGACCCCGAATAGCCTCAGCAATCTTGAGAAAGAAGAGTAAAGTAGGAGGGATCTCAATACCAGATTTCAAACTGTAGTACAAAGCCACTGTTCTTAAAACATCCTGGTACTGGCACAAGAACAGACATATAGATCAATGGAATAGATTAGAGAATCCAGGTATCAGCCCAAATCATTATGCTCAATTAATTTTTGACAAAGGAGGCACAAACATACAATGGAGTCAAGACCGTCTCTTCAATAAATAGTGCTGGGAAAATTGGACAGATACATGCAAAAGAATGAAACTAGATCACCAACTTACACCATACACACACACACACACAAAAAAAAAAAACACACCTCAAAATGGATACAGGACTTAAATATAAGATTGGAAACCATAAAAATACTAGAGGCATCCACAGGCAGCAAAATCTCAGACATATGCCTAAAGAACTTCTTCACTGATACTAACCCTAGAGCAATGGAAGCTAAAGAGAAAATGAACAAATGTGACTACATCAAAATAAAAAGCTTTTTTACAGCAAAAGAAAGCATCAACAAAACAACAAGAAAGCCCACTGTATGGGAGAACATATTTGCAAATGATATCACTGATAAAGGTTTTATCTCCAACATCTACTGACAGCTTATACAACTCAATAAAAGGAAAATAAATGAGCCAATTAAAAATGGGCAATGGATCTCTCTCTCAAAAATAAAAATGGGCAATGGACCTAAATAGAATCCTCTCAAAAGAAGATAGAAGGAAGGCCAAGAGGCACATGAAAACATGCTCAAAGTCACTAATTATCCGAGAGATGCAAATCAAAACAACAATGCGGTACCATCTCACACCTGTCAGAATGGCCAACATCAACAAATCAACAAATGACAGGTGTTAGCGAGGTTGCGGAGAAAAAGGAACCCTAGTGCACTGCTGGTGGGAATGCAGACTGGTGCAGCTACTGTGGAGAACAGTATGGAGTTTCCTCAAAAAACTGAAAATGGAACTCCCATTTGACCCAGTAATCCCACTACTAGGAATATATCCCAAGAAACTAGAAACACCGATCAGAAAGGATATATGCACCCCTATGTTCATAGCAACACAATTTACAATAGCTAGGATTTGGAAACAGCCTAGGTGCCCGTCAGCAGATGAATGGATCAGAAAACTATGGTACATCTACACAATGGTATACTATGCTGCCATAAAAAGGAAGGAATTCTCATCATTTGCAGTAACCTGGATGGAATTGGAGAGCATCATGCTGAGTGAAATAAGCCAGTCAATGAAAGAGAAACACTACATGACCTCACTCATTTATGGATATTAAAGAACATTTTAAACTAATGAATGGAAAGATAGATATAGAGACAGTAAAACAACAAGCAGATTGTCAAATGACAGCGGGGGAGGGGGGTAGTAAGATCTGGGGGAAATAAGAGATCAACCGAAGGACTGGTATGCATGCATATAAGTACAACCAATGGACACAAAACTCTGGGGAGGGAGGGCATGTATGGGAGGGGGCATGTATGGTAAGCTATGTACACATATAATACCTTAATAAATAAAAAAAAAGAAAATGCATAAATTAGTTGATTGCTTAAACCTTTAATAAAAGATATATGAATGTTAAAAAATAAAGAACATTATAAATGAATGAACAGAAAGATAGATGTAGTGACAGTAAAACAACAAGCAGACTGTCAAATGACAGCGGGAGCGGGGGGCGGGGGGGGAGGGTAGGGAGATCTGGGGGAGATAAGAGATTAACCGAAGGACTGGTATGCATGCATATAAGAACAACCAATGGACACAAAACTCTGGGGAGGGAGGGCATCTATGGGAGGAGGGGGGAGGGCAATGGTAAGCTATGTACACAGATAATACCTTAATAAATTTTAAAAAATAGTCATAGCAAAAAAATAAAATATAAAAAATAGAAATAAAACACTGTGCTGGAAGTTCAACTCTTGCCTGTTTGAGGCTTGGGACCGGAGTGGGACTTGGTTCCCATCAGAGCACTGGCCCTGCCCATCAGAGTGCCAGTCACCCATCATGACAGCTGCCCTGGAGCCTGGTCTGTCCCCCAAAATGAACCATAGTCTAGCACATAGAAAAGTATTTGGCCTTCCAGGACGGGGAGAAACAGCCTGAGCTGTGGGCCACCTTTGTCAGCAGGCCCCAGAGTACCAGCCCTGAGCCACAGGGAGCAGACCATCTGGGGTTGGTTCACGGGAGCACAGAGGCCAGACTGGTGGGGCTGGCCAACTCCAGGAGAATAGGGGTCCCTATGGGCCATGCCCATACCTTGCCAGGGTCTGAGGGGGCTGCCAGGGGCCCTTCTGGAGCAGGTGGGTATGGTGAGGAAGGGCCCAGAACCTGTGCTCTCAGGTGGAGCCCAGGCAATGGATGCTGCAGAGCCCAGGCTGGGGCAGGTGGTAGCTCAGAGGCTGTCCTTTCCCCGGAGCGGGGGCTGGGTGCCACCTGCTCACCTGGGCCCCTGGGGTGTTCGGGGACTCTCCCGAGAAGTCCAGTGTGGCCGGAGCATGAAGCCTGTGTCCCTCCATGCCTGTCAGCCTCATGGTGTTGATGACTGTTAGACAGCAACTTTGGGCCACCTGGATGCAGCTATTTTGGCAGAAGGACGTCTGACATTAGAATTGGCCAGACTCTGAAATGCTTCTATTTATTTCGTTGTTGATGTCAATCCTCACTGGAGAATATTTTCCCATTGATTTTTAGAGAGTGGAGGGAAGTGGGAGAGGGAGAGAGAAACATCAATGTGAGAGAGACACATTGGTTGGTTGCCTCCCACATGTGCCCTGACCTGGGGACCGGGGATCAAGCCTGCAATCCAGGTACATGCTCTTGACAGGGAATCTAACCCAAGACCCCCCAGTCCGAGGCCCAATGCCCTAACCACTGAACAGACCGACCAGGACAGAAACTACTTGGGTGCCAAGGCATTGTCAGTCCAAGCTGCTTACCCACCACACACAGGAGCACATAGGAGCACAGCATGCATACACAGTGCACCGCCTACATGAACACACACACATGCACACACACACATGCACACACATGCTCTAACAGAGTCTAACACCACCCGTAAGGGAAGCCCTGCAGTGCGCCTACCTTGGAGCAAGCCAGTGAGGATGCGTGAGAAGGTGATGAAGACCAGGTGGGCACTGCCCAGGTGTGTGAGCAGTGGGGTGGCGGCAGTGAGGAAGCCCCAGGCGGAGGCTGACAGCAGGATGACCTTCTCACCCCCGATCCTGGAGGGGCCGAGAGAGCAGTGATGGGGAGGCTGCGGAGCCAGAGATCCTGCATGGAGACAGCCAGGCGGGGCTTGGGCCATCCCTTCTCGGAGCTGTTCTCCAGGGTCGTGCTGAGCCACAGCCTCTGAGGAGGAGGCCGAGGGTGAGAGCACAGGGTGCAGTCTGCCCATCCATCCCCACCACCCCAAGAGCTCCCAAAGGGTGGGGTGTACCCCAGCCCCTGAGCCTCAGGTCTTCAGCTCCCAGTAGGCCCTCCCCCAAGAGCTCTCCAGCCCAGCACGGGAGTGGGGAGCGGGCAGTTACCGGTCCCCCAGGTGGCCACCCAGGATCTGAGTCAGGCAGTAACCCCAGAAGAAGCTGCTGAGTACAATGCCGGCTTCTTTCTTGTTCCAGCCGAAGTCCTTGCTCATGGAGACGGTGCAGATGGGCATGCTGACACGGGCACAGTACAGCAGGCACGTGCCCAGCAGCAGCGTCCCCGTCCATATCTGGCGCTCAGGCCTGTGGGAGAGAAAGGACAGAGTCTGACAGAGGCACACCATCTCCCAAACGCCAAACTCCCTGATGTCTAAATGCCGCCAGTGGACTCCCAGGAGCAGAGGCAGCTCCAGGAACTTTGTGAACAGCACGTGGGTTAGGGCCGCTCACAGTCGGGGGCTGACGCCTGGGACTGCAGACCCAGGGGCCCAAGAAAGCAGCCAGGAGACCAAAGCAAGATGGCGGCCTAGGAAGTCTCCTGGGCCGCCATCTCCTCAACAATTTGGAAAAAAACAACAGATAAAATCTAAAGGGATTGCACCAGACCCACAGGAAAGCTGGCGAAATGGGAAGGCTACAACTAGACACAAAGCAGGACGCTGCTGCTGCCATGTGGAGTTTAAAACTACAGCGAAACTGGACCTGCCGGAGCTGCTGCCACCAGGAATGAGGGAAGCCAGACCTCGCTCCGCCCCAGGGACCAGGGAGTGGGCCAGCCCTGCCGGCCGCCACGGGAGCTGATATGGGCCTACGCCGCGCCCTCGGCTCCTGCCTGGACGAGAAGCCCGTGAGCGCGACCTCCCTGCCTGCAGCCATCCCAGCCCGCATGCAGTGCTGGAGAGGAGCGGGCGCAGCGTCTCCAAACAGGGCGCCGCTGCTGCCATGTGGAGTTTAAAACTACGGCAAAACCAGACCTGCCGAAGATGCTGCTGCCGGGAATGAGGGAAGCCAGACCTCGCTCCGCCCTGGGGCCCAAGGACTGGGCCAGCCCGCTGGCCAAGGGAACCAGGGAGCTGTTATGGGACCTTCGGTGCCTGCCCACAACCATCCCGAGGAGCTGTCGCAGCGTCTCCCGGCCTGCAGCCAGCTGGGCCCAGTCTCGTCACGCACCTTATTGGTGGGGAGCTGGGGCGGTGCCTTCCCTTTGCGCCCCAGCGAGTCTTTCCGCTGCCACCGCCAGCAGCCGGCTCCAAAGCTTACACCACTACCGCCATGTGGATTTTAATACTACAGGGGAAATTGAGACACAGGAGCTACCGTCACTGCCACACCCGCCGCGCCCCCCCCCCCGAATGGGAATCCACCGAAATCAGAGCTCACTACACCCCGGGCTCAGATAGAGTGTGGCTTCAGAACTTAGCCTCTGCAGCTACAGCAGCTCCGCTTCCGCACCAAAGGAGACACCATTGAGGGGGAACTCTCTGCCCAAAGCCATCTCAGCTCACCCACAACCTTCCCAGCACACCCGCTGTGCTGGTGAGGAGCCTGCATGGCACCTTCCGTTAGCGGCCCCGGCGAGTCCTCCCTCAGCCGCCGCATGGCCGAGCCGAAGCTCCCACCACTGCCGCCATGTGAACTTTAAAACTACGGTGGAAATTGAACCACAGGAGCGACTGTTGCTGCCGCACCAGCCACCACCGCTGCAAATAAAGGAAATCCACCGAGAACAGAGCTCACTACGCCCTGGGCTCAGAGAGTGGGCAGCCTCAGAACTTAGCCTCCGTGTCCACAGCTGCTCCACTTCCACACCGAACGAGACACCTTTGAGGGCGGTCTACCCACCTGCAACCATCCCAGCCTGCCTGCCATGCTAGCAAGGAGCTAGCATGGCCCCTCCAATACACGACCCCAGCACCTGAGAGGGGCTGTGTGCCCCGGGTGAGCCGTGTATCCCTGGGGGCCGTGTGTCCCTAGGGAAGCAGTGGGACCCAGGAGGAGGGGTGGTGAGAACCAGAGGAGGAGCGGACTCTATTCATGTGGTTCTGAGATAGCCACCATAAAACAAGCAGACTGACAAATGAGGAGCGCATTCTATTCATGTGATCCTGAGATAGTCACCATAAAACAAGCAGATTGTCAAATGACAGCAGGGAGGGGAAGGAGACCTGGGGGGAGATAAAAGAACAACCGAAGGACTGGTATGCATGAATACAACCAACGAACACAGAACTCTGGGGAGGGAGGGCATGAATGGGAGGTGGAGGGGGGCAATGGTAAGATATGTACATGTATAATACCTTAATAAAAAAAAATTGGAAAGTAAAAAAAAAAAGAAAAAGAAAGAAAGCAGCCAGGTGGGGGTTGATAGGTAGTACCTGCCGGAGGCGGTGAAGTGGGCAAGAGGACCCCATCTGAGGCAGAGAGGGAGGGTCCTGTGGCTAGGGCGGGGGGAACCACAGGTTGGGGGCAGGACCGTGGGTCTTGCAGGGTCCCCAGAAAAGCTGGGTCTGCCCAGCAGAGGCCCTTGGGCAGGCGGTGCTGGGCGGCCAGCAAGGGGACACGATGCTGTGGGGCCCCTTGTAAGAACCTGGGCAGGGGTGAGGCATCCTTGGCTGCTGGGAAGGTTGTCAGATAAATGTTCACAGTGGGAATATCCACAAAGCTCCTGGCCGGTGCTCTCAACTGTCTGTCACCAAAACCAAGGGCCACAGATGAAACTGGTTTGGCTCAGTGGATAGAGCAACGGTCTGCAGACTGAAAGATCCCAGGTTTGATTCCAGTCAAGGCCATGTACCTTGGTTGTAGGCACATCCCCAATAGGGGATGTGCAAGAGGCAGCTGGTCCGTGTTTCTCTCTCATCAATGTTTCTAGCTCTCTATCCCTCTCTCTTCCTCTCTATAAAAAATTAATAAAATATATTAGGGGGAAAAAAACAAGGGCCACAGGTGGAGATGCCCAGGAGACCTGTCCTGAGGACCCGTGCCTGCTGGAGCCCCACGGGTCCTGGGACAGCAGAGAGCTGCAGAGGCCTGGACGCACTGTGAACTTTGGTTTTTAACTGTCAACACTGGCTCATGGCCCACGGCAAACATGGACCCTGACCTCAGGTGTGACCAGGGGCAGCAGTGCGGAGCCAGGGAGTGCTATGCTACCTCCCCGCAATCCGGCATGCTGGGTGGACAACAGGGGCGGGCAGGAGGCGCCCTGCTGACGCATATGTCTTGTGCGGTGGGGGACAGCCCTGAGAGTGTGGTGGCAGTTGGAGGCAGCTGGTCTGGACAGTGGCAATGCCATAAAGCTGGGGGTTCAGGGTCCTGCCTGCACGTGGACTTGCCCACTTGCCTGGAGTCTGGGGCAGGTGACCAGGTCCTCCCTGGGGAGGGACACTGCACAAGTAGAAGTGCAGGCTGTGGGGAAGGCCTGGTGGGTGAAGGGGCAAAGGTATCAGTGCTGTAATGCTTCAGGAGGCTGCAGGGGAGGAGAGGTCACGGGCGAGAGGCCAGGCCACCGGATCGATGGGTCATGTGGACATCAAAGTCACCAGGAAACGGCAGGGCTCAGGGATAGGAAGGCAGGGCCAGGAGCCAGACACCAAAAAGTAGAGGGTGGCTAGGAGGGGGCCAGCAGGAGCTTTGGGGCAGATGTCAGAGCAGAATAGCAAAGGACGCCTATGAGGAAGGACACTGGACTGTCCCCTCACTACCAAACCCCCATTTGGACCTTTGTCTGGACCTGGCAGGGGCAGGTGCTGGGGGGGGGGGGTGTCTGCCAGGAACCAAGTGGGGTCCTGGCGGTAGACATGGGGGCTTGATCTTTGGTGGACCCAGAGCCAGTTTCCCACCTGCCAGTCCCCCCTCCAGGCTCAAGCTGCATAGAGAACTGGGGAGGACGGTCCAGGGTGAGGCCAAGACCCCAGGAGGGCTGGAGCCCACACCTGGCTGTGAACAAGACTGGGGGGTGAGGAACCTGGGACAAGTTGCTTAAGCCTCCTCCAGCCTCAGTTTCCCCAAAGAAGAAGAGCCCATGATGTCTGCCTCCTTCATGAGCCAGCAAATAGCAAGGTGCCCACAAGGAGCCACTGTGACTAGATGGAGGGAGGCATGGCAACCATGCCCCTCTCCTCCGCTGCCTGTCCACATGGGCCACCGTACTTCTCCTCAGTGGGGGAGAGAGGCAGGAGGATACAGCACCCTCCCTGCTGCCCATGGAGGCTGCTGTATGCCACAAGCAAGAGACAGCTGATTCCAGGTTTGAGACCACCAAGCAAGGGTTTGGGATGAATGAATCTAAGTTCCAAACAGCCAGCCCGCTGCCCCGCATGCCCATGTTTGCAGACCAGGTCCTGCCCGGAGCTGGGACGCTCTTGTCGGCTGCTGTGGTCTGGCGCAAGCCCGACCGACTCAGGAACCCCCTCTCTTCCCTGAGCCTCAGTTTTCCATGTGTGCAATGAAGAGGTTGCATTTCAAGCTGGTTCTGCAGGTGCTCAGTGGGGTGCCACAGGCTGAGGCCCCAGGGCACCCCAGCCACTACCTGCTTTACACATTGGAACTTCCTCCCCACGCTGGGAACAGGTCCTGTGCTGAACATGCATAGTTCTGTAACCCCAGAGCTCCGCTGGCCACACCTCCAGAGGCCACAGCAGGCGCTGAACTTGGAAACGGTCCAGTGATCCCTCAGTGTCTACTGGGGAGGGGCCCTGGCCATCATACCCGGCCCTGCTTCCTGGTTCTTAAAATGCTACTCAGAAGCGAGACAAGAATAGTCTCACGGTGGCAGATGGGACTGGTCTCAGTGGAGCCTCCCCTGCCTGAGAGGCCAAGGTATTGGGGGGACTCCCACACACTCTCCCTCTGGCATTCACAGAACAATGAAGGCGGTGGGTGGGGCCAGGCACCTGCAAGGCCCCAGAGCTCCCAGCAGTGCTTGCTCCCTGCCTGCCTCCATGTCTCACATGGAACCCAGGAGGGCCAAGGCTGCAGGTTCCATGCAGGCTTCTGCCACGTGGGCTCTGAGCCTGAGGTGCTGGTAGGGGCACTCCCCAGGGACCTGCGTGGCGTCAGGTGCTCTGTGCATTCCCCCTCAGCCCTGGAGGCCTCCACAGCCCCGTCCCTAAGCTGGCGGGCAGTGTCAGCTAAGTGGGCAAAGGGATGTCCATACAGCGGTTGGGCATACAGAACAAGGATGTCTGGATGGAAGGGGTGACCCAGACCCAGAATGCTCAGCCCTGTATGGCAAGACTGGTCAGGAGAGGCTGAGACTGCATCCCCCCCACTCTGACCAGCCCTGAGCCTCAAGCTGGAGACCAAGTCATCAAGATGCCTCCTGTGAAGCACCTAGAAATGCTTTCTGCAACGGCCCCTGTGCAAGCAGCACCCATGTCACATGAACATGTGGTCACGTGGCCCCTTGATTCAGAAAAGGGAACTGTGCAGGAACCGCGAGCCAGAAGGGCAGCAAGCCAGAGAGCACATGTGGGTCCAAGGCTGCTGGTGGCCCCCACTCCTGGGATGTGGCTGGGAGCAGGCCTGCCTCGTGGGTTGCTGTGAGTACAAAATGTGGCAGTCCAAGCAGAGGACATGCAGAGCCAGCGGCGGCTGACAGTAGTACTTGTTATTATTATCCAGTCATGGCTGAGAACAACCTGCTCCCCCACTGAGCACTACTCCACCCAGCACCCACAGGCCCTCCAGGATACCGCCTGTCCTGTCTGTCCTGGGACTCAAGTGCTGCTTTTGCACCCCGTGGAGGAAAGTAGCTACAGCAAAGCCAGCCCAGGCTATTAAACTGCCACAGGAGAGAAGTTTGCAGACTGTTCCATAGTCCTGGGCACAACCCTCTGCCAGCTGGCTGCCAAGCAGGCCTGCCACCTGGCTCAAGCTGAGAGCCAGACCCCATCTCCATAACCAGCAGGTTGCGGAGGGAGGAAGTGAGGGAGAGGCTGGCCAAAAGCACCTCTGGTCCAGGCACACAGCTAACAGTCCCCAGTCTACACTGGGGAGACACCAGAGCTGTGCCTGGGGCTTTGTGGTCACACTCACTATGGCCAGCCCCGCTCCTCCCCGCTCCCTGGCCCCTCCTGGCTTTGATGGCTTCTTAGGAACGCCAGCCTCTCCCTCTTCCCAGACAGCTTTGCCTTCATCTTGACCCCAACACTGGGGACTGTCCCTTTGGATCTTCCCGCAGCCCTGTGCTGGGACAGAGGCGGGAAGGTGCCATTATCTTGCCAGCAACAGAGAGGCCCCGAGAACAGAGTCACTGGGGACCCAAATCTGGAGGTGGACAAGCTCTGGAATTTCAGGGCCTGACTTTGGGCCTGGGATCCAGCTGGCTTGTCCTCAGCCCACAGAACCAGAGCAAGTGCTGAGCCTTGGTGGCCTGGGGGCTTTTCGGGGCTCCCTACTCCTTCCTGTCTACAGTAGTGGAACCAGGCATGAAAAGGAGTGGGTAACCTGCTGGGTCCTTCCTCTCCTCCTACCAACTTCTCCTCCTCCTACCCCCTCGGGGACCTGGCCCACATCACACACATCTGACCAGCCCCTGACTGCCCCATGGGGTGACTCTGAACTGCTCCTCTATGCTCTCAGGTATGGTCCTGCCTGGCAGGGTCAGTTCCAGCATGTGAGGCCAGGCCAGTGAGCGCTGGCTCCTCCCCAACCAGGAAGATGCCCCCTATCCCAAGCAGGCCTGGGGGTGGGTGGATGGGAGGAGGGTCCTGCTGATTGGAGTTCCTTGTGCACTACACTCCTTCCTCCCCAGGGTGGGGCCTACCCCCCAGAAGGGCAAAGGAGGCCCTGCAGCTGGACGCCTCCCACAGGATCCTCTCCCCACAGGATGCACCGCCCCTCCCCTGATCCCCCCCACATGCCCCTCCTCCCTACCTGGACCACTGAGCGCCCCCAGCTGTGTCCTGGTGGGCCTTGTCCCGGGGCTGCTGCATCGGGAGCCGACTGCTATGGTGCGGACTGAGTCTGGAGACCGGCTCTCTTGGCCCACAGCGCCGCCCAAGTCCACGTGTCAGTCCCAGCAGCACTTCCGTCCGGCGCTCCCAGGACGTGTCGCCCCAGACGGCCACCCCGCGGGGTGGGGGAGGGGAACAGAGCAGGCGGGGCGTCTCCCTCCTCCGCCCCTCCGCCCCTCCGCCCCGTAGGTCTGTCTGGAGAATGCTTCCTTGTGTCAGGCTCTTGCTTCATCTGCCCTGCTCCCTGAGCTCCTGGAGCGCCAGCCCAGGCTCCCATCACCCCCCACCCCTGGCGGTGGCATGGGGTCCTGTGCGGTTTTATAAGGGCTGAGCCAGGTGGCCATTGCAGAGCCAGGAGCCTGCTGCCCCATCTATAAATGGGGATGGTTGTTCTTCGCCTCACAGGGCTATGTGTCATCAAATGAAAGTCAGGGGGATCTTATCCGGATGCAGGGACAGTAAGACTCAACTGTAACCAACTTTTCTTTTTTTAAATATATTTTTATTGATTTCAGAGAGGAAGGGAGGAGAGAGAGAAACATCAGTGATGAGAGAGAATCATGAATCAGCAGCCTCTTGCACACCTACCACTGAGGATCAAGCCTACAACCAGGCATGTGCCCTAGACTGGAATCGAACCTGGGACCCTTCAGTCCCACGCTCTAGTCGCTGAGCCAAAACCGGCCAGATCAAATGTAAACTTTTCAAATAAGTCTTTGAGGATGGGCTCCAGCCTGTGACCTTGAACCAGGTGCAGTGCCGGGGTAGTCAGTGCCCACTGGGCAGCAGATCTCATGCCTATTAGGTTTGATGGAGCAATTGAGTTGATACCCCTCCCCCAGGAACTGGCTTTTCAGATCATTTCACTACGGACATTCCCTTTGCTGAAGACTTTTCACTTGCAGTGACCACGTTCCATTCTCTCCCCTTTGGGTAGGCATGTATATCCACAGCAGCCTAGGGACTGGCCAAGTCCTACCATACTGAGCCCCCCAGAAGCTCCTCCTGCATTTAGAACAAAGCCTAAACCATCCCTCTACCACAGAGAGGCCTCCCAACCCTCCCTCAGTTGCCTTGAACAGCGTGCTCCTGGTGAGCTTGCACCCTCTGCCCTAGGGCTTTCGCCTGGCTTCATTCACACTTGCTGACCAGTGGCTATTCTTCCATCCACAGGACAGAAGGTGGTAGTGGAGATTTATTCTCCCAAGGAGCCCGAGCCCACAGCCAAGAAATCTGTTGCTAAATCCAGTACCAACAGTTTCCCATTCTCTGCTTGGTAGTTCAGCTTCGTCCATTGTACCAGACTCTCTGATGGTCATCTATAATAATAAAAGTGTAATATGCTAATTAAACCAGACATCCTTCTGGACAAAGCCGGGCTGCAAGGGAAGCCTGGGTCCCAGGTGCCAAAAGGAGGCTGGTGTCGGCAGCCAGGGGAAGGAAGACCTACTCTTGCATGAATTTTGTGCATTGGGCCTCTAGTTTTCTACAACCAGAATCACATTGTTGTGGATGTTGGTTATTTGACTACTCAAAGTTCCTTTCCTCCTGGAGCTGATGTTCTGGGTGGGGAGAGAAAACATAGGAAGAATAAAGGGGGGTGGGGTAAGGAAGGGTTGTTTCTGGAATAATCTGGGCTGGGCAGTCCCTGAAAAGTGTGCCGGAAAACTTCAAGTGAAGGAGGAAGTGCTCATGTAGGAGTTGCAGGGCGTTGTGGGTGGGAGCCATCAGAGTGGCATGGATCACCTGGTGGGCTGCTCAGGGTGTGGACAGCTCAGGAAGACCAGGGTGGAGGCAGGGAGGCCAAGGCCACTGCATTACTTGGGGCTGAGGATGGGAGCTCCAGCCAGGGTAGAACAGTGGGCTGAGAGGAGCTGAGTGCAAGCAAGGGTGGGTGGGGTGTGATGGAGAGAGGGCTCAAGACAAGCATCTGACACTCCAAGCACCAAGCTTGGCAGGGCCTCCTGTCCTAAGGCAGTGTCACAGTCCAAAGGGAACCTAGAAACACTTGTCCCTGCCGGACTGGGGTGGACACCCACTCTCCAGGCTCCTAGCGGAACCCAGGAGCTACCCCATACCTAGCTGCCCTTGAGGTTCAGGTGTGGAGAATTCTAGGAGACGGCTTAGCACCTGGTGTGCAAGAGGAGGACAGAGGGTAGTGACGAGCAGTCCTAGCAGGGTGCTGGTTCTGCCTCCTTCTTTGGGCCCTTCCTTTACTTTCTGCTGCCAAGCACAACCCATAAAGGTTTATGGCTAATTCACGCATTACTGTAACTGCCTGCCCAGCTCCAGGGCCACAACCAGCACAGCTTTTGTAAAATTCAGACTCAGCAGACCAGAGCCTGTGTCTCCTCCATGCCCCTCCCCCCACATCACCTCTGCCCCCAGTGCAGCCCAACGGGCACAGTACCTCCTGAAGGTAACATATGGCATTTCTTGCACTGTGGACAGTTAAGAGGAAGCAGTAAGGAATTGGCTGCAGACACAATTCGAGTGAACTGAGGGGGCACCCTGCTTTTGAGCTGAGAGGATCAAGAACAAAACTGTGTACAATTTCACCAGCAACCAGAAAGACAAAGTTTATGGTGAGTCACGGTGAGTGTGACACTGGTCTCCATGAGGGAGTCATGGAGGCCTGCAGCAGCTCATTCTGAGAGCTGGTGAGGCATTGCTACCTGACTGTTCCAAGCACTGCTGTTCCACACTTGTTTCATCCCAAGAATATGACAGCAAGGTGAGACTGAAGATGAACCACTTCCCGAGTGTGGCCAGGCGGGTCCTGTGTCGTCCCTCTCCCTGCTCCCTCCCAGGTCCTCCTGCCTTGGTGTGGGAATCTGGGAATCCTCACTGGTTATGTGGCTTCACTTTCTTTTAAATTATTTTTAAAATATATTTTTATTGTTTTCAGAGAAGAAAGGAGAGAGAAACATCAATGATGAGAATCACTGATAGGCTGCCTCCTGCACGCCCCCTATTACGGATCGAGCCTGCAATCTGGACACATGCCCTTGACCAGAATCGAACCCAGGACCCTTCAGTCTGCAGGCCAACACTCTATCCACTGAGCCACATCGGCAGGGCCACCCTAGGTTTTTTCAGGCGTCTCACAGCTTCCTTCACCTGGGAAGGTGCAGTGGACCCCAGAGGACATGGGCATAAGCACCACAGTGAGAAGTCCTAGGGCTGACTGCAGCTACCTTGATACTTAAATGTTTGGAAATTTCATAAGTAAAAAACTTACTTGGGATATTCCAATTCAGCTTAAAATCATGCAGTGGGCTAGCCAAATAGTTATATTTCCTTCACAAAAATGAAACTTATGGTAAGTGCCAGAACTCTAGAGAAAAAACGACAGATTCCAAACAAAACACACAGACGTGCACAGACAAGACACATGCAGACACCAGACAAGACACACAGGGACAAACACAGATACACACAGATGAGACATAATACAGTGCTGCTCTGAGTGGGGACAGAGCAGCAGCCAAACAGAAAGGCTGTGGAATTCCACTTTCCTCATAGCCTTCCCACCACATCTCAATAGATCAGACTGCACTTAATTCTTATTTTTATAAGAATATCTCTGTGGAAGAAAAGAGAGCTTTTCGGATGACCACTCTGAGAAAAGCATGAAAAATTTTACTACAAAATTGATAAGGGGCAGCAAAAGCAACCTATTCTGCATTTTTCAAAAGGTACTGGGCATCGCCCAGCCAGTGTGGCTCAGTGGTTGAGCGTCAACCTATGAACCAGGAAGTCATGGTTTGATTCCTGGTCAGGGCACATGCCCAAGTTGCAGGCTCAATCCCCAGTGGGAGGTGTGCAGGAGGCAGCCGATTGATGATTCTCATCATTGATGTTTCTCTCTCCTCTCTCTCTCTCTCTCTCTCTCAGCCGATTGATGATTCTCATCATTGATGTTTCTGCCTCCTGCACGCCCTCTCTCTCTCTCTCTCTCTCTCTTTATTTCTCTCTCTCTCTCTCTCTCTCTCTCTCTCTCTCTCTCTCTCTCTTCCTTCCTCTCTGAAATCAAGAAAAAAAATATTTTTAAAATATTTTTTTAAAAAGGTACTGGGCATGGACATGCCTGCAGGAACAAAATGGAATTTCAGGGTCACATGTAGAGAGTGCTACGGAAGGTGAAGGCTTCTCCAGTTTACATGACCAATGCAACAGCACAACCTACTTCAAACCTGAGAAAGCTGTACTTATTTCTGAAACAAAACACACCCAGTGTAGAAAACACCCCACCCACGAGGTGTAGCACACATCAAAACCACACCTCTCCAGGCTAAGGACAGGCCCTGTGAGGACAAGCCTCACAGCCAGTGAGGATTCCATTGTGCCTAACTCAGCGGGGTCAACAGGAGCGCAGAGACCACCATGCCACCTGCCGCCCTTCCTTCACACGGATACCTGCCACCAACGACCTAGGGGGAGTCCTGCCTCAGTGTCCCGGAAGTCATGAAACATGCAAGGTTCTTTCTGAGACTGTTGCTCTACCATGCTCCTGAACTAAGTGTGCAGAGTGTGAAAATAAAGACGCTGCCTTAGAAATGCCGTCCCCTGCCGAGACTGGTTTGGCTCAGTGGATAGAGCATCGGCCTGCGGACTGGAAGGTCCCAGGTTCGATTCCACTCAAGGGCATGTATCTTGGTTGCGGGCACATCCCCGGTGGAGGGTGTGCAGGAGGCAGCTGATGATTCTCTCTCATCGATGTTTCTAACTCTCTGTCCCTCTCTCTTCCTCTCTGTAAAAAAATCAATAAAATATATTTTAAAAAAAGAAAGAA
Source organism: Vespertilio murinus (assembly GCA_963924515.1). NCBI lineage: Eukaryota > Metazoa > Chordata > Mammalia > Chiroptera > Vespertilionidae > Vespertilio > Vespertilio murinus. The sequence continues at coordinate 88,943,932 of OZ004709.1, read as the reverse complement.
AGAAAGAAAGAAAGAAAGAAAGAAAGAAAGAAAGAAAGAAAGAAAGAAAGAAATGCCGTCCCCAAGCTATCTTCTCATCATGTCTTCAGGACAGGCTGGGAGGCAGCACCTCCATGTCCCCGGGGCCTCACGTAGTCACATGCCAGGCCGACTTCCATTTCACATCCTGGTATACCTGTGCCCTTTCCAAAACTCGGAAACCTTCACTCACATGGCAAAACACATTAGTTCTCACTTGCTTTGTAATCATCCCTGTGCTCTGGAAAGGTGGCGAGATTCCTCACATGACATCCTACCAGGAACACAGAAAACCAGAATATTCTCCAACTCTATTTATTTCAAGGCACTTCAGAAAGCATTACATTTTCATGAACACCACAGTGAGGCTCCACAAGACAAAGCAGAACAGTCAAATGGCTCTCCTTCTTCATCACCTCTCAATGACTTAGCTCAATGTGGAGACTGTAAAAGGGTGGCAGGTAGCCAAGGCTGCAGAGCTGCTCCCTCTGTAAGACATGCCAGTCCACTAGCAGGCCACAGGAACAGACCTTTTAAAGGCAAGAACACCTGAGTTCTCTGGAGCTCTCTCTCAGGCTCACTGGTCTGCAGCATTGGCTAAACTCCTTATCTTAGTAAAATGCCAACCCATCGACTTACAGCTCACAACAACCCATTTACATGACCAATGCAACAGCACAATCTGAATTTCTGGGTAATTACTACAGTCAGGACTTCCACTGCCACACACCTTGGCCCTCACACATGAAGACACCATCAGATTTAATGATGTAGTAATCACGCACATGAGCGGTCTTACATACACTGATAAGAAAAGGTGAAGACTATTCTGAGTTATTAGTGCATCTCTAAAAATTTAGTTTCATTTCCATCTCTCTTGCTTCTGCTGTAGTTAAGTATCAATGACTTGAATGTGAAATATGACTAGTGAAGCGGTCCAAGTGGAAACATCACAAGTGGCATGTGGGTGAGGCAGGGGCTAGGACATCCATGGTGACTGCATTTGACCTCCGTGTCTGTGACTGACTGACAGAACCACCAGGATGCCCACACTGCCCACTCTCTACCCACTGGGAACCTCAGCCTCTGGGAGAAGCTGTTTGTTCCGAATCCCATGGCACTCGTGTGTCCCCAACTACACAGGCTGTCACTTCCAAGCTCTCCACCCCTGGGCAGAAGGCACACATGCGTACAGAACTGAGAAGCCTACAGAACCAGCTGGTATGAGCCAGTGAAACCACCAGCTGCAGTGCGAGACCTCCAGGCCAGCCGCATGCCCAACTGAGGCCTCCACCTCCTCAGGGCACGGTGTCCCCTCATAGTGCTGGGCAAGTGGCCCTCCAGCTTCAGGACCAGACGAAAGCACTGCCATCACCAAGCCCCGAAAACAAAAGGTTTGTGATGATGATTAAAACTTTTTAGAGGCATTTCGGTTATTCTTGAAATCAAAGCATTACCTTTATTTTCAATAGAACTGCCCAGAGGAGATGGTTTCTTAACCCACCAGAAAAGAGTCTCTGACCACAGACAGCACCAAAATATATATTTGAAAAATTAAAAAACACACAGCCCACCCCTCACACTCACGTGTCCCCCAAAGCCACACAACCCAGACCAAAGGGAAAACAAACCAAACTCGATGCCCTCACACACAAGAAGTCTGAGTTAGTTTACAAGTTTATATAGTCTCTGTCATGAAAAAACAAACAAAAGCCAGGCCAAAGGGCAACTTGTACATGGAGACAGGAGAATGAAGGAATGCATGTCATCTGCCCAAAAGCTCTCAGAAAGCAGGACAATGATCAGTGCTTTCCGTAGACTCTGGAGGACCTGGGGAGGTCACTGGTGTCCATAACAGGACAGTGCAGTGACCAGGGAACCCTTCAGGAGCAGGACACCTCAAACGCCAGGCACCACTACCTTCAAGATGTGCCGCATGTGGTCGGCATCAGGCTTCCGAAGACAAGGTGTCATTCACTGCAAACTTTCCAGTGCTTGAAAGGGCCATTATTCCTTTAAAAAGGGTGCTGGGCTCCCCAAAAGTAAAGGGGGGACAAGAGTCTCTATTGCAGTAAAAATCTCCCAGTCAAGCTGGACATTCCAGCGAGTCCGTGTGTTGACACAAAGGGTCCCCTCACAGGTCTACTTGGGCTCCTCGATGACACCTTTGCTGAGATCTGTCATTTTGGGGTACTTTACTTTCTTCTGGTCCAGCTCATTCTGAGCCCAAAGGAGCAATTTCAGTAACTTGGCCAGTTTGGGTGTTGACTCCCGGTTCTCATAATCCAGGACAGCCTGGTTCACTTCACTCCATACCTGGAAAAGACATGTCCAGCCAGCCAGCCACACGCAGGCGGCCAGAGAGTCTGTTACAGCATGCATTTTATCCATCTGCAGAGGCCTGTAACCACTGACACACATGTGAGGCCCTCTGTGTGACACACACACACATTCCTGCCCACAGGGAGCTCATAGTCCAGCTGGCAAATGTTACACCTGACCTGGATGGCAGTTCAGTGTCATTAGCCAGGCTGGAGGAACTGCAAGAGGAAGGAGCAAGCAGGGATGACAAGCTCCATCCTCAAAGCCTCAGGGAGCCTGCTGTGGCCTGAAGGACAGTGGAGGGGCCATGGGAGGACAGGCAGCTGTACTTGGGGAAATGACTGATGTCATGTTGGCTGGAATACAGAACCAGCAGTGAGGACAGGAAGCTTCAGAAACAAGTCTAGGATTTTAAACAAAAAATACTTAGGACACCTATTGCTAAGAGGCCCCAAATAGACAGGAGGAAGGCTAAGGTAAATGTGAGAAACCGGCAGAGGCTTGGATACAGCTGAGCCTTGAACACCACCTTACGTGGATTTTTTTCTATAAACACAGTTGGCCCTCCATACCCAAAAGTGGGTTGCACCTCTACCACTGGGATCGGTGGATGTGAGGGGCAGCTGCATGCATTGTCACAGGGTTTTTATACAAGGGACTTGAACCGCCACAGATTCTGGTACCCACTGGGGGGGGGGGACGGGGAGGGGAGAGTTCTAAAACTAACCCCCGTGGTTATGGGGGAATAACTGTAAATAGTTAGGTTCAGGGGAGCCAAAGTCATACATGTGCCCAGAAACCCCACCCTGTGCAGGGTCACTGCTGTTGGTAAGGTGCTGCGGCTAGCTGCACACAGGAAGAACAGAACAACAGGAAGAACTGGTGCTATCATATCAGGTCACACACCGGACCTGATGTGTCCCTCACTCTGCACGGGAGTCATCCCACATGGGTTCTTTACCTTCTGCCTCTGCATCATATTCAGAAGATCTCCAAAGGGTGAGTCCTCGGGATTATCGAAGGCCAACAGGGCCAGCGTGCGCTCCATCTCCGTCAGGCACTCCCTGCTCTCCTCACCCTGCTCTGCCAGCTGCGTCTGCGCGAACTCCAGTGCCGCCTCTGTCTCCCGCTGGCGAATCAGCTCGATCAGGTGCTGTTGCTAGTCAAGGGCCAAGGCACACAGACTTACACACCACACCTGGGCCAGCAACCTGCCTCCCCCCACCCCACCCCCCCCGGGGCGGCACCAGGCTACTCTCTAGTCAAAAGGACAACTTAAAAGACACTTTCCTAGCACCTCTGAGTTTTTAAACTTGCATTTTAACAGCAACTTCTGAAATGCATAACACAAGAGCTACTTCAAGCCCCTTCCCCATGTAAATTAAACGACATTCTATTAACACAGATTCACCCGACACTGCTGAATCATCACAAGTCACTTCTCAGGGATCCGCAGAGCAGACAACTCTCAACCAAAACTCACCTGCAGGTGAAAGTAAAGGTAGCGGTTGGTGTCCAGCAGTTCTGGGTGGAGGCTGTTGATCAAGGCGATTGCCTCCTGAATCTGTCCCTTTAGGATCATCTCACGGATTTTGATCCGCTCGTCAAGGGTTTCTAGATCCACACTAGGCTCAATCCCGGACTCCATTCGAAACTTCTCTGCGGCTTCCTTAAAGCCCTCTGGAAATGAAAATTGGCCTCACTGCTCCAGAAAGTCAGCAAGATATTAAATGCAAAGCCTCTTCATCACTGTCTGCCCAATCACACCCCCATGAGCCGTACTTCCTCAGGGACTGGCTGTTAATATCTTTGTGAATTCCTGGTTATTCCTTGATATACAGAAAGTGAAGCCAAAAGTGAGGAAAACCAAGATGGTGGCCTAGGTAAGCGCCTAAACTGCTGCCTCACACAACAATCTCAAAACAACTGAAAGTCAGAACGGACATCATCCAAAACCACAGGAAAGCTGGCTGAGTAAGAAATCTACAACTAGAAAGAAGGAGAAAGGCTCACAGATCAGGGGAGCCCCCCCCCCCCCCCCAACTACACTGAACCCCAGTCCCGGCCAAAACCCCATGGATCCAGGCTCATACGGGTGGTGTCTGGACTGTAGAGAAAGGCACCGGGAGACTCAGAGACTGGGAGACTCAGGGGAGCCGGGAGCCAAAACGGGCAGGGTCTAGAGTCGAGCAGAGAGGTCTGACCTCGGAGATCGCCACAGCCTCTCCATAGCAGAAGGAGTTGGAAGCTCCTAACTACACTGAATCCAAGTTCCAACTACACTGAGCACTGAAACCCAGTTCAGGGCGAGCCCCTGAAGCACCCATGCTCTTACAAGGGGAATCTGGACTGTTAGGAAGAAACTCAGGGGATCCGTGGAAGGCAGAGGTCTGAGGAACACGCACAAGGGCAGGACTTAGGGGAAGCCAGGAGTGTTGGTTCATCCCTGAGACTCCGCCCCATCCAAGCTGACCTCAAAGGCTTTTGCAATTTTGCAAGTCTGATCCTATAAGATTGTCTCCAATGTAGAAGGTATCCCGGCGTAGACACAACTGATACTCACATCCAATTGGCCTGGAGGTCAATCCCTCCCAGTGATACCAACAACAATCAAGACTTAACTACAACAAGGCTGTACACACAGTACACAAAGGGAAGCACCAAGAGTGTCTACCTCAGGTAACTGGGGAGGCTGACCCACCGGGCCATATAAGACACAAGCACACAAAGACACCCTACCAACTCAGGAAAGCAGCAAAAATGCTGAGACAAGGAAACAGAGCTCAAACAAAAGAAATGGAGAACAAAAGACTGGATTTAGAGTTCAAAACCATGGTTATAAGGATTTTCAAGAATTTCCTAGAAAAGGCTGATAAATTTAATGAGACCCTCGAGGATATGAAAAAAGACCAACTAGAAATTAAACATACACTGATTGAAATAAAAAATATTATACAGAGACCCAACAGCAGACTAGAGGAATGCAAGAATCAAGTTAAAGATTTGGAATACAAAGAGGCAAAGAACACTCCTCTGGAGAAGCAACAAGAGAAGAGAATCCAGAAAGTTGAAGATAGTGTAAGGAGCCTCTGGGACAACTTCAAGTATACCAACATCAGAATTATGGGGGTCCCAGAAGAAGAGAGAGCAAGATACTGAAAACCTATTTGAAGAAATGTCTGAAAACTTCCACCACCAGGTGAAAGAAATAGACTTACAAGTCCAGGAAGCATACAGAAACACAACAAAAGAAATCCAAAGAGGACCACACCAAGACACATCATAATTAAAATGCCAAGGGCAAAAGACAAAGAGAGAATCTTACAAGCAGCAAGAGAAAAACAGTTAGTTACCTATAAGGGAGCACTCATACGATTATCAGCTGATTTTTTCAACATAAACTATGCAGGCCAGAAGGGAGTGGCAAGAAATATTCAAAGTGATGAATAGCAAGAACCAAGATTACTCTACCTAGCAAAGTTATCATTCAGAATTGAAGGGCAGATAAAGAGCTTCACAGATAAGAAAAAGCTAAAGGAGTTCATCACTACCAAACCAGTATTATATGAAATGCTGAAAGGTATTCTTTAAGAAGAGGAGGAAGAAGAAAAAAGTAAAGATAAAAGTTATGGTCAACAAATACATATATATCAACAAGTGAATCTAAAAATCAAGTGAATTAAAAATCTAAGGAACAGAATAAACTGGTGAATATAATAGAATCAGGGGCAAAGAAAGGGAGTGGATTGATAATTATCAGGGGGAAAGGGGTGTGGGGGTACAGGAAGAAACTAGACTAAAAAATGTATACCTATGGATGAGGACAATGGGGGGGGTAAGGGCAGAGGGTGGGGTGGGAACTGGGTGGAAGGGAACTTTGGGGGGGAAAAAAGAGGAACAATTGTAATAATTTGAGCAATAAAGATTTATTAATTTTTAAAAAAAGAAAGTGAAGCCAGACATATTGGTGTGGGCTCCCTGAAGGAGGCTGCAACCTCAGATCCAGTTGCAGGGCAGCTGTAAGTATGGTCCAGGTGAGGCAATACTTCACAGCCTCAAGGATCCAGCCACTCCCTCCTCTCCACTGAGACCACAGCCCCCACCCCCTCCACCCCCGAAGCAGCATGTTAGCTCTTCTCTACAAACACACACACCCACAAGCTCACATTTCCTCCTCACCTGTCAAAAAATCTTAGCAGTGGCTGATGGGGAAGGAGATCTCAAAACTACCAGGAAGGAGACTCATCCCTGTGAAAACATCTGGGCTTCCTACCAAGTGCAGAGCCCTCCTTTCCTTCCACTATCTTGGAGGACTGTGTGTCAACCACAGACCACCTGTTTCTCTCATAAGTTCTGCCTCCTATCTCCTTTGGGCTAAGCACCTTCTAGAAACAATGCAATATAATTTACCAGACTGGCCAGGGGAAATTACTTGGGCTTTAAATGTACTTTAGACCAATCTTAATTAACTACAAAAATGTAAAAAGCCAAAAAAATTGTTTTTATGCCTCAGGTACTATTATTTCAGACACAGGAATAATGACCGTTTAGCCAAGAGAGGATTTAACATAATAATATACAAATCTGGTAAGTTCACACTGGGTTTTATAATGCCAGAATAAACCTAACTGCACACAGAACTTTGGTAGTACACAGAAGGGAGCATCTGAAGCATCCTGATTGCAGGCTCTTACCTGTGACTAGGTAGTTCATGATGAGGCGATTCATGTCTGCTCGCTGCACGTGTAAGTTATTGAGTTTTTCCATCCACTCATCTTTCGTGATTTCATCAGGTTTTTCTGTGTAACTCATTCTGCTTTATTTCTACAAGGAAAAATATTTTAGGAATTGGTGAAGAATTCTCTAACAATTGTGATCATTTCAGAAACACAGTGACATAGTAAGAAGCAATAGAGAGTGGGAAGAATCTTTAAATCTAGAGAATAGCACATGCAAAGGGCCAGCGACCCCAGCACAGGGTTAGGGACCAGGAAGAAGACTTGGTGTTCATAAGGTAGGATGAATGCAAGAAAGAGCCAGGGGTCAAAGAACCAAGAGGTCATCTGAGGTGGAACTGAGCGAGACTGAGGAGGGAGTTTATATAAAGTCTCTCCAAGTGCAAAGGGCAGCTGCCAGAGGTATGACCCAAAGAATTACATATTATGACATACATACTCAAGAGGAACTGGTAATCGACCACCAGACCAACAAAAACTAAGAAGTGACGCCACCAGCATCACAAAGACCCAGAGTTACCTGAGCTCTCACTGTGTCAGAGCAGGCTGCACGGTGAGAAATCTGCAGCCCTCAGGAGGCAACACACAAGTGCTCCCACAGCCCCAAGATTCTACTCTTGCCAGACTACACCTCCAGAACTCACCACCTTCACCAGACACACAAGCCTGTTCACAGAAACACTGTTCCAGATGGCAGGAACACGGAAGATATGAGCCAGACGTCTAAACCCTGGGGCGGGTGTGTGAGGATCCAGAACTTTTCAGACCACACAAAACTAAGTGACAGGTCTACACTATATGGCATGGTGCCTTTTTGGGTTTGGGGCAGCACCCCATTATAAAATATCATCTCTTCTCTGAAAAGGGTATTAGTGCTGAGGGGAATATAGGCCATTCAACAGCCTCCACCACCAAATAGATGAAAAACAAAAGCAAACACTTGGTTTTCAGAGCTATTTGGATTTAGGTTGCTGAGACAGGATTGTGATTGACTGTACATATGACAGAAGTTAAAATAAATGAAGACAGCTATGTGAACTGCTCTTAGAAACCAGCTGAGGAATATAGCAAGTTGCAGCAGAGGCCCAAGAGTGGCAGACAGCTTAGTAAAGAACAAACACAAGGCAAACTGCATAATGTGCTTTAGCAGTAAATACCCATGAAATGGAAAACTCAGGAGGTGCAACCAGGAAGAAGGGGTGGACAGGTGCTGGCCCTGGGAGAACCACCTGGGCTTCTGAGAGGGGGTGCTGCTGACATACCCATCAGGAACACTGCTTTATAGCTTCAAGCACATGCTCAATGCTTCAATACATTAAAAAAAATTACAATATAGCAAATGCGGAGTGGTGAAAGTTGAGAAGGAAGACCAGTAAGGAGCCACCCAAAAAAGAGGGACCAGAGGCAGATGTGCTGGGGACGCCTGTGGGCCTTGCTGCTGGACTGAACGAGGTAGGATGAAAGGACAACTGGAAGGATAAAGCTAAGCCCTCGAAGGATGGGGCCACAGTGAGGAGGCAGCGCTGGGACAGGAACAGGTTTGGGTAGCAGGGCCAGTTTGGGCTGCCATGTTGCCCCATCAGACATGCAGCTAGGCAACTCCAGCAGACACCTGGATTACAGGTCCTGAGCTCAGCGCTAGGAACCTTAATTAGGGAAACATTCGCCAAAAAGTAGAGACGGCCAGATCACCCAGGGAGACAGTGTGTGCAGAGAAGCAAAGGGACACAAGACAAAGCCCAGGCTGGTGGGCGACGCCAAGACTCAGAGAGCACCTGAGACAAAACTAAGAGACGCTGTTCTTCAAACACCATCCCTCGCGGACGCGGTCAACTGCGTCACTCAGACCAAACTCTCATTCCCACACGGTACAAAAAGACACCTGTATGTCTCTGCGTTCTCAGGGGCAACCACACCAACTGCACCGCTCCCAGACGGCGAGAGAGACTTCCGAAAGCGACCCCTTCGGAGAAGTCAGCAGCCAAACTCCAGCAGACACAACTAAACAGTCCAGCTTCGACGGGGGGCACTTGCCCCCCAAGCAGCAGTGTCCGTTCTCGCCGGTTCGGTGTCTGCAGGGAGCAGTTGTTTTAAAAATCGATCTCCTGGCAAAGACACCAGCGCCGTGTCTCAGTATTCTGGTTCCGAACGCCAAGCCGCCTCCGGCGGTATTCTCCCGGTAGGACCACAGTGCCGGGCAGCTTCGGCCGGAGCAACGGGCAGTTTGACTTGCAAATCCAGGGGGCGATGCCGCCGCCGCCTGAGAACAAGCCGCGACCTGACACCTGCTCGGACCTGGGACCCCTGAAGACACCGCGCAGGTCCGACACCCTCTCAGCCCCCTTTTGACCCCGCCGTGCTCCTCGGGGACGCTCGGCCCGACCGCCGGGGCCCACCTTGGCCATCTTACCGTGTGGATCCCGCCTCCCGCGCTGCGCAGTTTCCGCGGCCGCTCTGGAGGCCGGGCCGGGCCGGGCGGGGAGGGGCGGTGGCGAGGGGCTGGGGGAGGCGGAGACGGGGGCCGCGACAGAGGCGGGGCAGGAACGCGAGAGCAGACGCACCGGCAGCCGTCCCCCTCAGCCTCTTCCCGCGAGATCGCGAGATCGCGAGCCGGCAGCCAATCAACTGCTCCAGCGACAGGGCGTGGCGCTGCTGCTGCCCGGAAGTGCTGAACTACAGCTTCCGTCCTTGCGCTGAACGCTCTAATCGGCGCCCTAGCTCTACGGGTTGGCGCGAGAGTCAAAAGGCTTCGTCCGCCTCTGGGCAAAATTGCCGCTGTGAGAGTACTTCGCGCGAGGAATGCTGCCGCCAGACTGAGTCCGAGGCGAAGGTGCCAGTGTCTCTTCCGTCGTTTGTGTGAGCCCGGAGGGCACGGGACGGGGTTGGGTGGGCACAGGCGCTGGGGCCCCTCGCAGCCCCGAGTTGAGGTTCCTCCCGACCGGCTGCACAGGCCGGGAGGAGCCGCCCAAGCACGGTCAGCAGGGGCGTTCCGCTTTGTGGTGGCCCTGGTACCCGGCCGTGGCGGGAACACGCACCAACTCCTGATGCATCAGCTCCCGCCAGCCCGGGCGGACGGGCGGGCGCGGTCGCGACGGTGGGTCCCAAGCGATGCGGTGCGGCACGCACCTGGGGGACGCGGAGGCGCACGGACACTGGAATTTGTGGGTCGCAACCCGTCTGTTCTACAAGAACGCAGGCTCCGAGCAGGGCCTAGTTTTCCAGTCGCGGGAGAGGGAGGTAAAGCGATTTTGAGCGCCTCGGGAAGGCAGCGGAGGGCAGCCCCGTCCGCGGCCCTTTGAAACCTGAGGGAGCATTTTATTACTAGGTGGTTCTCTCCATGCTTAGCTGAACCGAGACCCCGGGAGGCAGGTTAAATTGGGGGCGGGATGATCTGGTCACCCTCCCACTGTATCTGCATCTGCATGCATTTCCTGTTATGGATGATGCCATTAAGTCCAAGGCACTGGTTATGTCATAAGTTTCTTTGCGAGAGTAAAAGCAACAATAATATTCTAATGTTTAACTCCTGCTGATGTTGTAACGTAGACTGTGTGCAGCATAGTGTCACCTCGAACAAATGGGGTGGCCTGGGGGTTGGACGGGCCACCCTACTGCAGACCAGCGGGGGCACAGGCGGCACCCCTGGGTGGCTCGAGTTGACTGTGCCATTCAGACGGTCGAGAGTTAGAAATACAGATATTTTTAGGAGTTGGCCCTTCTTTTTTTCAATTTAAATTGTATCATCAATACACATATGTGTATACATAAATGCACGCAATATATATGTTCACGGCCACATTTGTATATGTTTTAAGGGTTCTTTTTGCATGGCCCAGATGTTGTAATCGGATGTTTGGCCAGAGGTGGCGCCACTGAGTGAAGATGAGACATTTTTCAGTTAATGTCCACATTTTCCTTTTTAAAAAAACACTTGCAAAATTTTGCCTTTTTTTACTTTGAAATCATCATGCTTTGAGTACTTACTTTGTGTTGGAGGGAGAGGAATTTTGTGTCTGACAGGCTCCCGGGATTTCTCATTCCTCTGCACAACCAACCATTCCACCTTTATAGACAGAGCTGGGTGCTCTTGTTTTTCCTTGGGTTCCTACATTTTGGAAGCAGTTGATTCAGTTTGGAACTCAAAAATCCCCAGTTATGGAAGGATGATTAATGGGTATTTTTTTTGAAATGCAGAATGAGAACCTTTAGGGTATACTTTCACAATCCCTAAGAGCTCAGCCTCTGTTGTTTTTGGTGTTTCCGCCAGACACCTTTCTTGTTTTTACCATTTTGTTTTAGTGAGCCAGGAAAAAAAAAAAATAGGCAACCAGTTCTGGGGCGCAGAGTCTAAACCACCTGCAGCCAGGCTAAGAGGGAAAGAGACACGCACACATCCGGTGTTTTGCTACCAGTTTTATACATTGGATGAGTGAGAGAGATGTAAGCCTCTGATAGGATTTAATTAGCTTTGAACAGCAGGGGACGGGGGCTAGTTCTGGGTGGCCCTCTTGGGATTAACTGTGGCTGCGGATGGGAGATTCATGTGCTAATCAGAAGGGGAGGTTCCTGGGGTTTGAGGGTGGCTGGCTATTCTCTCTTTTGGATAATCACAAAATAGCCACCTGGAAATTAATTCTAAATTCTGACAGGTAATGTAAGCAGACTTTTATTAGAGCTGGCTTTATATACAATGTCAAAGTGGTGAAAATCAGATTTTTTTAAAAAAGTGTTTGAAGCTTTTGTTAGCTATAAAAAATTACTAGATTTATGTTCCTAGGAATTTATATTCTAGCCACAGGGAATGGTGGGTGTAACCGTTTCATTCACAGATTTTAATCCCACAGATGGTTAAGAGCACAGCCTCTGGGTGTCTGGCAACCTGGAGTAGGGTGGATGGATTTATTACCCCTTCCCTTCCTATGATCCAGCCTGGGGCAGCCCAAGGAAACACGAGTGCCACTGAAATGTGCCACTGCTTTCTCTTCAGTAAGCCTTGGGCCAGGGTGTGTGTGAGGTCCAAGCCTTTGAGCCCATGACCCCTGAGTCAGAGGGCACTGGCAGGTTTTCCCCAACTGCTAGCGGAGGTTAGGGAGGCCCAGCGAAGGAGTCCAAGGGGTCTGACCTTGGCCTTTCCCACCCCCTCGGGAAGTTGCTGGGCTGCTTCACATCTATGAATTCCAAGTGAGAGTAATAATAAAACTTTGTTGCTACCTCGCTAGTTTTGAATTGTCCTTGGAAAGGGGCAGAACCTCAGAGGGGGGATTGTGGCTCTCAAGGTTGCACTTGATCCCAATGGTGTTCTGATTTAGGGTTTTCCTTTGAGACGAGGACCCTGCTTTCCAGTGGGCTTTAATTCAGGGTGTGAAGAGACTGAAAGCCAGGAAGCAGTTTGTTGAAGGACTAGTGAATCCAATATCTTTTCTGCTTTGATAGACTTCCATGAGGTGTGGGGGTAGCAGGACCGTATTGGTAATGCACTAATCATATTTTTTCCACAAAGACTCCAACCCCATTGAGGCATGCTAGCCTGTTAAGCTTCCTGCCCCCTCTGGCCCTCTGAGCCACTCCGGCTGCCAGTTCACAGAACTTGGGGTGTTTGATATGCATTGGGATTATCTAAGGAAGAATTTGAGACACTGGAGACTACTTTTAAATTTAGGTTATTAAAATAATTTTGTTAGGCCAAAACCGGTTTGGCTCAGTGGTAGAGCGTCGATCTGCGGACTGAAAGGTCCCAGGTTCGATTTCAGTCAAGGGCATGTACCTTGGTTGCAGGCACATCCCCGTTAGGGGGTGTGCAAGAGGCAGCTAGTCTATGTTTCTCTCTCATCGACGTTTCTAGCTCTCTATCTCTCTCCCTTCCTCTCTGTAAAAAGTCAATAAAATATATATATATTTTTTAATAATAATTTTGTTAGGAGGAAGTGTTTCTTAGCTGGTAGAGTTCAACTAAAAAATACCCATTCTATATTCCAGAAATGCCTCTTTCATGATGAGAAGCAGCTCCCTTGAGGAGGTGCCACAAGTGGGCTGGAATTACCTGGAGGTCAAAGGGGGAGAGCCTGACTCCTCCCACTGGGAGATGCCCCTCAGCCCCCCAGACCCTTCAGCCTGCTGGGAGAGGTCTAAAGGCAGTCCCAGGGCTGAGGGTCATCTCTAACTGCAGTGGGGCTTCCCTCAGTCCCCTTTGTCTCCCATTCTGAAGCTTCCTCGCGCTTCCTGGTCCACTCTCAGCCCTGTCCTTAAATGCCTTTCACCCCTCCAAGCACCTGGCCTTAAATTGTACCCCAAAGTTAAAATCTCAACTTGCAGAAAAACATTGCTGCTGGATTTTTTGTGGTTTTGTGTGTGTGTGTGTGTGTGTGTGTGTTTCATTTAAGGACCCTCAACTAAAGAGACTGGGCAGGTGGGGTTCCCCCATCTAACTCCCATTTAGGGGCCCTTTATAGTGATGCTCCTGTGATCTTCCCCAGTGCCCCAGCTTGCCAGCCCCATTTTACAGACTACTTGCCCAGGATCAGTCATCATGCTTGTTCAAGCCAGTTTACACTCGGATCTGTTTGGTCTCCAACCTTCCCACTACACCTACCTGGGGGCAAACCTGAAGACACAAGATGGAAGAGTATAGAGCCCATCCCTGCAAGATTCCATGAAGGTGGTCCTTAGAGATGTCTCTTAAAAAGCACTCCTGCTCCTGGCCCCGGTTCTCATGCACATGTAAGCATCTGGGAGACCCAGTAGTGTCAGACCCTTTACTGCACACAGGACACCTTTCCACTTTTTGCCTAGGGTGGCGAAGTTTCGCTCCAGAACCCCCTAGGGCAGTGTTTCCCAAAGTGTGGTGCACGTACCCCCAGAGGTACGGGAAGAGTTTGGTGGGGGTACACGTAGCACCGGAGTTTGGTGGGGATATGCACTGTACTGCGCCTAATTCTACGTTCTCATGAGTCAAGTCAAGACAGTCTTGTGAGGCGTGAGATGGTCCGGTGTGCAAATAAATGTTATTTATAATATAACTTTTATTTATATTTTATTATGAATAATTTTATTTTTTGTTTATTATTATTTTGTGTATGTACCAAAAAAATTAAAAAATAAATATATTTTGATTGTTATTAAAATACATCCTTTTTTTTTTTTGACGAGGGGTACTCAGCATTACAAAAATTATAGAAGGGGTACACATATGTCAAAAGTTTGGGAAACACTGCCCTAGGGGTTCCAGCCACTTTCAAGGAACATGGAAGTGGGGCTGTAGGGGCAAGTGATGGGAACAGAGGTCAAGAAGTTACTGCACTTGGGGCAAATGTTCAGTGTCCACTGTGTCCTAAGGCAGCAGTAGTTGCTCCCTGAGGTCGGCTATTTGGGGACAGGCAGGTGCTGGGGTGTCACTAGTCAGTACTAAGTGAAAAAAATCCATGTGGAGAATTGCGCATATGCCAGAGCCCTTTCCCTTTCTGCACAGTAACTGTCTCACCTTTCCCTCCAACCCTGTGGACAGGTGTGCCCAGGTTGCTTGCTTGTTTGCGTGGGTGGGCAGCTCGCGGTTCCCCTTGGCCCCCCAGGGCTGCAATCCGGAGAGACTGAAAACGCAGGCTGGTGGGAAAGGGGCCTGCGCCTTGCTCTTTTGCCCTTGGGAGCCCACCAACAGGAACCGGGCCACTGTGCGCTCCTTGGAGATGGGGGAATCGACCGTGGGCTCACAGCCTGGTATTTCCTCCCCACCCCCACCTTCGCCCTAAGCTTTGGCCCTTGAGCTCAAGGCGCCGGGCACATGCGCGCGCTGTGGAGCTTGTACCTGGCCTTTTGTTTGCCGCACGGGGGCGCCGGTCAGGGCGCGGGTATCCTCTCTAACTCCACGGCGTCTCGTTGGCCGGCGTCTTCCCAGGGCGGGCCCTCTAGCCCCCACATCTCGATGGCCGGCGCTGACCCCGCCCGCCTGCTCGTTCCGGGGCTCTCGGAGGAAATGGCTGCGAGATCCTAGAGGTCTGGGAGCGGAGGTGAGTGGCGTTCGGGCAGCGGCGGAGGAGCTGGCCGCCGCGGGACCATGCTCTGGGGAGGGCGGGAGGGCGGCGGCGCTAGAGCCCGGGCCTCCCAGAGCTGCAGCGTTCGCGCCCGGCCTGCTCCCGCCGGAGAGGGAAGATGGCGGCGGCGGGGGAGGGGCGGGGCCTGGGGTGGCTCGTGAGCTGAGGGTGCCGGGTCCGGTCCTGGTGGGAGCGTACTGAAAGGGGAGAGAGCGGACGCTGCGCTGAGACCCAGGCAAGTTCCCGGTGTGGTAAGCTGATACGTAGGACGCCTGTTTCCAGTGGTCGTGGAACTGGTGGGTTAAGTTGTGTTTAAACCAACTCGGGTGGCGAAGTTTCGCTCCAGAGCCTGTTCAGGGGTACGTTCTGTTGGCTTGCGTGTAACCGGCTGGTTTTGACGAGCACCGACTCTTGCGAGGGTGACGGCGCGGTGTGTGGTACATGGAGACCAGTTCGCTTTCTCAGCGTCCGCGCCCCGGCGGGAAGCGGCGGTGTTCAGTGTTTCTTGTCAGCTGGGTGTCTGTGGCCACACTAGTGTTGCGGTGTACCGTCCGGGCTTTCTCCGTCCCCGCGCACACTGCTCCCGGCCAGGCCTAGAGACAGGAAGTCAATCCGCGTTTCTGCTTTGGATCTGGCACCTCGTTATGGGAGCTCGGAAGGGCGGCTTTAGGTGACAGCAGCTTGGTGACAAGCTGTAGCTATTGAAGGAACTCTTCTTGCCTGCACCGTCGGTAACAATGCCCTTATTGTTTGCACGCTGATGGAATGAGATTTGAGCCTCGTGTGCTAAGGGGCATATATTGTAGGAGGAAAAAGGAGGTTTTAGGATATTTTCAGAATTCATTCACATAACTTGTATCTGTAGGTTGGAACCAGGGGAAGCTGAGCTTCCGATTAGTAGTGATAATGTTGCAATGTAGTTACTGTGCTTCAAAAACGGCTTGCAGTGGGCATGAATGCCAGCTTGTTTTGAGAAGGGTGCTTTTGTGTGCAGCCTGACCTCCAGGAAGCTGAAGTACAGGGGAGGAGCTTACCCTGGATTGCACGGCTGGTCTCTGACAAATGTTGGTTCCATGGTTTTCTGGAGCCACTTAGGCCCTGACTGAAACATGCTTCCAAGAAAGGTGCTTTCAGCTGTGCTTTTTAAGGAACTAAGATCTCTGATCTTTGGAACAATTCCTTGATTTATTCAGCGATTGTTCATTGTATCCTGTGTGCCAGGCACCAGGACAGAAGCGGTGGCCAGAAAGTTGACCCTCCCAATCCTGTAGACAAGTCCAGCAGGGACGTGCGAGGTCATCCCAGCTCCTTCATTGGGCTCTGTATTGTCAACCCTGCACCCTGGAGTGTAGAGCCCCATTGCTCTGTCTCTGTGACTGATTCACGGTATAGTCAAATCAGAAGACCCAGCTCTGGCCCCATTAAGAAACTTTTTGCCTAATGCATTTCCTCAGCGCCGTTTTCTGCTTACCTGTGTTCACCATGACTTTAGGAATAACGTATCTTGTTTACTTCCAATTTTCCAAGAGCCTTTCCTTATCTTACTATTGGATTAAATGTAAGCTATTTTGAGCAAAGTGAGTTCTGTTGTCATAAGAAAAAAATGGCACAAATAGATAATTGTCTAATTGGCCTCTCCTCTTTCTTCCTTACTATTTGCCAGTACCCATGGTCACCAATTTCTTTCCTGGCAAAGAGTGGCATTCATAGCTAGCATGTGTGCTGTGAGCATCACAATAACTTGTTGCAGATGTGTCCCTGGGGCTTGGAGATGGGCACGCTTGGTGCTCCAGGTGGGCCTTGGTTCATGGGCTTGCTTTCACGTGGGGAAAGGGCTTTGGAGTGGGCACTTGGGCTCCCAGGCTTGTGGGTCCTTCTTTTGATAGTGTAAGTACCACAGGGGTGCCTAATTTCCTAGGAGTTCATCCCTGTAGCCCAGGGACTGGTCTTTCTAATACATGTTGGCAAGATGTTCCAGGACCTGATTTTTCTTCATATGTCTTACACCATCTGTGACGACTAGAAGTGAGTGATTTCATTTGACTCTTACAGAGTAAAGGTTGTGTCCACAGGCCAGCTCTCGGATGTCCTTGGGTCCATGAAGTGTGTTACTGTGTCCCATAGAGGCCTGATTTTTCATACCCCTGGTAGACTCAGCAAGTTCACTAAGAAAGCTTTTCCTTACAGTCTGACTTTTGCATTTTTCTTACTTAAGTGGTGGAGTCACTTACAGTGTATGGAAATATAATATTAACCTTTTTATGGCCAGCATGAAGTGACCTTGCTAATTCAATCACAGAGGTCTGTGATTGACAACTAATAGAAAGGCGTCAGTCAGGAAGGAGGGGGCTATTTTGAGGTCATTTGTTCCAGTGCCCACCTGATTTGCCGAGCAGCGGCTCTTGCGTAGGCCTCATTTTATTTTTTGAGTAAGGTACGTAAATTGTTAGACCAAGTTGAATAGGTAATTGTACATATTGTAATAAGAATGCCATGACTATAAAGCATATTTCAGCAGGTGGCGGTTACCTTGTGTGTAATTTTTATGAGGCAGATACTTCTTTGGGCATCAAATTTTAGGTGAAATTTTAGATGCTGTGATTTTGTTTTTCATATGCTGATACACTTAGGGGGTACTTTATTAAACCTTTATAAGTCTGTAAACAGGGCTTTTTCCCAATATAAAGATAGCTATACGATTATTTGGGTTATAAAGATAAATACACATGTAGAAAATTAAAGCAATATTAAAAAGTAAAAAGAAAGCAAAAATGCCACTGAGCCATGCCAGTTGGGCCTGACATTGCCATTTTAATAGGTGACTTCCACCATTCGATGCATGTTTGCTCACTGTGAGCCCTGACTGGTCTTGACGTGGTGGAATTTCAGATAACCTTTTAGGAAACTGTAAGGTCACAATTGTCCCCCATTTCCCAGGCAGGAAAGTACAGCCCAGAGAGAGGTAACTTGCTGTTAGATTTGCAGCTGGGATTGGAGCCAGGGACATCCTGATGTAAAAGCCATTGAGCCCAGCCTCCAATCTGCTTATCTGAGGACTTAAGGCACATGTCAGTGGAGGGGTGTCATGTTGAGGTCAGTAGGGGAGGGCACTGCTGGCTGCCTTTATCAGGACCAAGAATGCTGAGTGGTCCCCCTAAGGTGCCACCCTGCACCCCATAGAGACACAGGGCTAGGTAGACGGTGGCCTTGGAATCTTAAGAGTTTATTGATTGTAATCTGAAGTTTTCCCCTTAGTTGTAAGACAGCCCTCCTGAGCATGCCTCTCCATGAAGATTCAGCTCTTTGTGGGTCCATGAAAATCGTCACAGAAAATCCTGTTACTTATTCTTTAACACTTTTATTTAAGCGTAGACCTTTCCCACTACCCCAAAACCAAAACCAGACACTGGCCTCTGCTAACCTTGGGGAAAGAAAGGAATATTCCAGCTGAAAACACAGTAATTCTTAACTTGTCTCCAAAGTCTCTAAGCATCATTTCTGCCCTAAGACCTGTAGGGGATGCAGCTCTGAGACACAGACCTGAGTATAGGCTTTTGTTATTTTTCCAGCCGCATTCTCTGAACTTTGGGGCAGTCAGTGTGGGCGCTGCAGTCTCCTACCTGGAATCTGCCCCTTCTCGGCAGTCATGTGAAGCTAGATTAGGAAAGTGGGGAGTATCTAGAAAAGCCTGCTGCTGAAGCAGTGCTGTCCCTGCCTTGTATGCAGTCTTCGTGGCTAGAAGGTGACAGTGGCCCAATAGGCAGCAGCCCTTAAGGTTCCCCCAGGAGTTAAGTCTGTGTTCTGTCAGCCATTCCCAGAGGGTTCCAAGTCAGGACCTGACACACCTAAAATTACTGGGACCCCAGTGAGCTTTTGTTTAAGTTGTGTCTGTTGATATTTACTGTATTTGGCATTTACAATTGAGACATTTACTTATAGTAAAACAATAAACTTGCATATTAACACGAATAACGTTTTATGGAAACTATTTTCCAAGACAAAACCAACTTAATGAGAAAGGGCATTGTTTTACCTTTTTGCAAATCTCTTATGTCTTGCTTAACTGGCAGCAGTTTGACTTTCATGTTTGCTTCTAGAATACTGAGGGAGTGACCCATGAAAACAGAAACAGTGTCTTCATGTAGTGTAAATAGTTTGATCTTGGAGACCTCCGAAGCCTAAGGGCCACACTGAGATGAGAACCTTTGCTTTAGAGCAGTGTTTCCCAAACACCGAGTGCCCTTCGTCAAAAAAAAAAAAGGATATATTTTAATAACAATCAAAATATATTTATTTTTTTGTACATACACAAAATAATAATAAACAAAAAATAAAATTATTCATAATAAAATATAAATAAAAGTTATATTATAAATAACATTTATTTGCACACCGGACCATCTCACGCCTCACAAGACTGTCTTGACTTGACTCATGAGAACGTAGAATTAGGCACAGCTAAGCACGGTGCAGTGCACATCCCCACCAAACTCCGGTGCTACGTGTACCCCCACCAAACTCTTCCCGTACCTCTGGGGGTACGTATACCACACTTTGGGAAACACTGCTCTAGAGAATGGTTAGGAGTGCTTACTTTTGAGAAGTGCAAGTTTTAAGAAACAATAGACTTCCGACTTTAACATGGGGGGATGAATTACTTTTAGGAAGACAGGCAATGCCTTTGTATTTTTGAAATTGGCTCCACCACATTACTTGCTTTTTGGGAAAAGGCTGGTTTGTGGTCACAGGTGAAAGTGTTTCAGGGCACACCTCCCCTCCGCCCGCTCCCCCCAGTGGACTGCCTGAAGTGAGGCCAGTGTGTCTGCTGGAGGGGAGGGGTTTGGAGGAAGACTGCTTTTAGCTGTAGGGCACTCTGCCTTGTAGGTGAGATGCCTGAATGGGAGAAGCCCTTGATTTTGTATGTTAAATGGCACTTGCTATTTGTTGTAGGACATTCTTTAATTACACACAGCCTCGGTAACAACTTGCTGCAGTGAAAATAGGGTGATGGTGGCCTGTATTGGGCACTGTGGATAATCCCAGGGGACCCCCGTAGGGCACTGGGTTCTGGCAGCAGTGCCCCAAGAAATGCCAGAAGAACATCCAGGTGTAACTGGGGCCCAAACAGACAGTGTGGATATAAAAACAGTAGGGTGGCCAATGGGGCGGGGGGTGTCCTGGATTCTCTCTGTGTGTATTTATTTATATTTATTTTTTAATTGATTTCAAAAGGGAGGGAAGCAGGGAGAGAGAGAGAATGAATTATTGATCGGCTGCTTTCTACACACCCTACACTGGGGATTGAGCCCACAAGCCTGGCCACATACCCTGACCAAGTATAAAACCATGACCTCCTGGTTCATAGGTCAGTGCTCAATCACTGAGCCATGCTAGCTGGGCAGGTCCTGTATTCTTAATTAATAGCTGCGGGATTTGGGATTATTCAGGGGAAGGAGTTCTTGAAGTGCCCAGCAGGGATAACTGGCAATTGGTTGATTGATTAATTGTTAATCCTCACCCAAGGATATGTTTTTCCATTAAATTTCAGAGAGTAGGGGTGGGGGAGGGAACATCAATTTAAGAAAGACATACTGCCTCCTACGGGTGCCCCAAGGGTATGCTCGTGTTCTGTGGATAAGCAGTGAGTGTTTGTGACTTCGGACCTATGGGGGTAGATGAGGGCGGCTACCATCAATGCTTAAAAATGGCACACTCTCGGGACATCCTGTGTGGTTGGAATTTCTGGGCATATTCTCAATTAGAGACTACCCCACTAATAGAAACTGAATTGTGAGACTCTGAATTAAAAAGTCTGAGTCACCAGAGTCCATAATGGCGAGGTTATGTGGTACCTTTTGTATGTAAATTCTGACTGGCAGGTCAGAATTGTTTTAAAATTTAAATGGTTAGTTTTGAATGTTGTTCCTGGGGATATGAGATTTGGGCAAACATGGTTTGGCTACCAGATGGGACAGGTCAAAACTGGGTGGTCTCTTTGATAAGAAGTGGTTGTCCGTGCTGTGAGAGTAGGATCCACATGGTGGTTGGGTAGCATATTGTAGACATGAGTCTCACTGTGTAGCACTGCACCCTCCAAACAGGCCTCCAGCATGCTATGGGCGTGGGTTGGCCTGCATCCACCATGGTCACAGTCGCACTGACATCTGTAGTTGTTTTGTGAGTAACATATAACATTTTAGAAAGGTGCTTATGCTTTTGTTTTTAAAACTTTGGGGGCGGGGGTATTTTTATTGATTTCAGAGAGGAAGGGAGAGAGATAGAAGCATCAATGATGAAAAGAGAATCATTGAAAATTAAAAAAAGAAAAAAGAAAAAAAAGAAAAGAGAATCATTGATTGGCTGCCTCCTGCTTGCCTTCACCAGGAGATTGCCTGCAACCTGGGCATGTGCTCTGACCAGGAATCAAACCATTTCCTTCTGGTTCATAGGTCGACAGAGAGCCCCTGAGCCATACCAGCCAGGCTTTCTGCTTTTGTTTTTAAGAAATTCACTTCTTCTTTTTTTATTATTTTTCTTTTTTTTTATTTTTTACAGAGAGGAAGAGAGAGGGATAGAGAGTTAGAAACATCAATGAAAGAGAATCATCGATCAGCTGTCTCTTGCACACCCCCTACTGGGGATGTACCCGCAACCAAGGTACATGCCCTTGACCGGAATTGAACCCGGGACCTTTCAGTCCGCAGGCCAACACTCTATCCATTGAGCCAAAGCGGCTTCAACTTTAAGAAATTCACTTCTGACATCCTAACAGGGGTAGAGAATGGAGGGCAGAGTAAGGGTTGTTTTAGAATAGGTTTGGTGGGAGGCCGGGGTGGGTCCCTTCTGATAATGAAGCCCACATCTGTGTTAGTGCTGTGCACGGGTGCGGTATTTTCTTACACTGGTAGAAATACCTTGTCACAGGAGTCTGTCCTCTGGGTCCCAGGGTCCCTGGATGTCTCCAAACCCTTCCAGGGGTTAAGAGGTAAAAACTCTCCACTGTGACAGTTGATGTTGTTTGATTCCTTTGCTGAGTTAACTTGGTGGTGCAGAATCAAATTCGGTTGCTGACATCAAACCCTATATCAAATATCTTGTTCCTGGATCCCGTTTAGCCGATGGGATGGCCCTGTAGGTAGGTGCACAGGCTCCGTAGTTGAGAACAGTTGAGGCTTATCTTTTAAACCTAAGGTTTCAAAGAGTTATTCCTACCTCAGCGGGGAAGGGAGCAGTCTTTAGCTGAGAAAAATCCCCTATATCAAATCCATCTCTGCACCAGTCACTTAAAATGTGCCAGCCTGCCCAGCCAGCGTGGTTTGGTGGTTGAGTGCTGACCTATGAACCAACCAGGAGGTCATGATTCAGTTCCCGTTCGGGGCACTTGCCCTGGTTTCCCAGTGTGTGGGAGGCATCCGATCAATGATTCTCATCAATGTTTCTACCTCTCCTCACTTCCTCTCTGAAATCAATTAAAAAAAATTTTTTAATGTGCCAGTCTACCTTACTGTCTTTGGTGAAGCAGTAAAGACTATTTTTTAAAATATATTTTATTGATTTTTACAGAGAGGAAGAGAGATGGATAGAGAGTTAGAAACATCGATGAAAGAGAATCACCGATCAGCTGCCTCTTGCACACCCCCTACTGGGGATATGCCTGCAACCAAGGTACATGCCCTTGACCGGAATCGAACCCAGGACCTTTCAGTCCCCAAGCCGACACTCTATCCATTGAGCCAAACCGGTTTCGGCAGTAAAGACTATTTTTATTAAATCTCAGCCAGTAGTGTACATCTTCCCTGTGATGAAGAGGTGAGGATGCGGTAGCACCTCTGCTCCACTCCAGATGGGAAGGGGGGCTGTCTCCAGGAGGAGCCCCTGGTGGCTGTTGGGACCTGAGCCTTGTACTTGAAAGGACTACTGACAAGCTGCGGTTTTCAGACTGGCCTTTGGCAGGCATTTTCTTGAAGATGAAGGATGTAAGTCTTAAGGAAAGAACTGACATATTTGTTCCTGATGATAAAATTCCAGGTTTCAAATGAGGTTAGAATCTTGAAAAGCTTCTATCTGCCATTGTGAGCTTATTGGCTTCCCAGTGATTAAAGCTGTTTGAGAAGATAGGTGCCAGTATCACTAGCACTCGTGTGTCCTCCATGTCATCTGATGGACCATGCTGCGCTTGGGCTTGTGTGAGTTGGTGACCCAGATGACCATATGGTTTCTGTTTCTGTTTCTGTATTGCAACTAATGTTTATGACTCTACTAGTGAAGGGTTGGTGTGGGTTAGCAAAGAACACCCACAGTTACCTGGATAGTTTCTTGTTTTAATTTTGGAAATAACAATATTATTTCGCATAAACAAAAGCTCTAAGAGTGTGAAGAGGCCTTGGGACCAAAAAGTTGAGAGTTGCCTTCCAAGGACCTTGATAGCGGAGGATCTTGTTCCTGGATCCCATTTAGCCGATGGGATGGCCCTGTAGGTAGGTGCACAGGCTCCGTAGTTGAGAACAGTTGAGGCTTATCTTTTAAACCTGAGGTTTCAAAGAGTTATTCCCACTTCAGCGGGGAAGGGAGCAGTCTTTAGCTGAGAAAAAAAAAATGCACTTATGACCGTTCTTTACACCCCCCCCCCCCCCTGCTGCTCCTCTCACTTTTTCAGGAATGCTCACATTTTTTTTCCTTTGGGAAAGTTGTATTACTACGATGTGAATGAAAGTTTATGACCTATTTATTCTCTTTGCGGTTTAAAGGGTTATACACTTAATTGTGCTAGGAACTTAGCACTTGACTATAGATGTAAATATGAAATATAAAAAAGTCCAGATAAGTGAACCAAATTGTCTAAAATGTCGTGTGTTCTGACTATAGTTTGTCTCATTCCATTCCATATGAATAACTAGATTTCTTTTCTTATTAATTTTTCAACACTTAAGTCAAATCCAGACATATATTGGTCTTTCAAAGTAACAAATTAAATTTTTTCATTCCTGAGAAATCTTAAATTTTGTTCTTGGGTTTTTGAAATATACAAGTAAGGTTTATTTCCAGTTTCTTATGAGAAGAAAAGTTTCTGAACCATTGTAGCCTCATTTTGAGACTGGTTTACCACCACATTTAAGAGATTTGGTGGCTGTGGTGATAAAGTTTACTAATGGGGTGAAATGGTCACTGTTGCTTTAAAAGGAGGGGCATCAGAATGTTTGTCTTTGTTCTGAGTCACTAAGGAGACCACAGTTACTGGAGGCAGTTGGAGTGAGGCTAGGAGGAAACGAGGTGAGGTGGGTCCCCTAGGTTGGGGTGAGACTGTGAAATGTGTCAAAAGTAGTACTTAGGGTCCCTCAGGGAACTGAGGTACATTTAGTGGGGTTTAGACCAAGTGAAGCTGTTCATTTGTTCATTCAAAAGAGAGTGTAGGAAGAGAGATATTTTTAATATAATACATGACCTGTACCACTCAGATTCTTGATTATAAAGTCTTTAAAATCTTTTCTCAGGTTTTTTTTTTTTAACTAAAATGATGGTGTAGATATAGAATTAGGATTTTTAAATAATTATTTAATTTTGTTGTTCAGTCTTTTCATATTTTGTTTCTCTGTTGGGTTTATTGAGGAATGGGATTGATTGGGTAATAGCTGGCACCTGATTACTGGTTGTCAACCTCTCCATCCCCTCCCTCCCTGCTCCCCCAACCAGGGCCCGCTTTCTCTTACAGGCAGCTCACCCCCTGTCCTGGTCCCCGTGTGGTCAGTGTTTTCTCTAGAAGTCCTTGAAGGAAGGGAACTGTGGTGGGGGGTTTTTTGCAGGGGAAGGGGTGTTTGGTTTTTTAATTTTTTTTTCTTAATGTAGTTTAATTTATAGTTAAGACTTATAAACCATCTTCTTTCTTTTAGGATCTCACTCGTGTGAATGGTCTCACGATAACCTGTGTAGTCGTCAGTGAGCAGTGGCTGGCGGCAGCAGTATTTGAGGCCTGGCTGTTTGCTTAGACCAAGTGCTTGCAGGGGTCAGGCTGGGTTTTTTTGAATTCAGGACTTCTAGAGGTATCCCAGCATCCAGTGTCCGGTGGGTATCATCCTTAAAAGTTTGAAATTGTGTTTTCTACTTCGAAAGTGGCATTATATGCAAAGAAGCTAATACAATGTAGCATTCATATATGTTTGAAACATCCTAAACTTTAGCTGGAAAGTTTTTAGGTGAATATGGAAATGATGTTTAGAATTGTTCATTTCACCTTTTTTAAACTTTTGTGTACATTCTACTGAAAAAGATAACTTACGGGTGTTTTGGTGCCCACATTCTGCTTATAAAAATGTAAAAGACGCCATAGAGTGCCGCCCTGTGGACTGAAGGGTCCCAGGTTCGATTCCTGTCAAGGGCATGTACCTTGGTTGCAGGCACATCCCCAATAGGGGTGTGCAAGAGGCAGCTGTTCGATGTTTTTCTCTCATCAACATTTCTAACTCTCTATCCCTGTCCCTTACTCTCTGTAAAAAATTAATAAAATATATATTCTTTAAAATGTAAAAGACTACTCACAAAAAATAACACACACATTAGCTCAAACTGGAAAAAATAACAATTTCAATTTTATTCAGAGCAATTATTTCCCGTTGGTTGTTTTATTGGTGCATAGAACCTGAAGTCATACATTCGCTCTGTGGTGAAGTGTACTTGCAGAGGAGAGTTCCCCCTGCAGGTAGGGATCTCTGTTCCCTTCCCAGCCCTGCGGGAGCTTCACAGGCCCAGTCCCAGGCCCTCTGAAATGGAGGGGCTGGCACTACCTCAACTTCTTGTGGGCAAAGGCTGGTTCAGGTCCCTCGTGTCTTTGATAAGATTTGAGAATGGTGTATGAAATGAGGGCTAGATCCTCTTTTAAGGTGGCCTTCAGGTTTGCTATGAGTAGATTTGCAAGAGTAGAACACTTATCCTAAGAATCAGCTTTCTAGGCCAGATGGGCAAACAGTTGTAACTAGTGTGGTTAGTAATGATAGCTCTAGCACGGCACAGGGAAGG
This sequence comes from Vespertilio murinus, assembly GCA_963924515.1. Classification (NCBI taxonomy): domain Eukaryota; kingdom Metazoa; phylum Chordata; class Mammalia; order Chiroptera; family Vespertilionidae; genus Vespertilio; species Vespertilio murinus. The sequence goes on along the minus strand of OZ004709.1, from coordinate 88,917,822 downwards.
AGCACGGCCTGTTTCTCCCATTGAAGCTCACAGCATTATGAGGTCAGCATTACTTCCTGGGTGCAGCCAGTTTCTGTGACTTGCTCAAGGTCACCAGCCAGAGCACTCTGTTGAAAGCTCCCTAAGGACCCCAATTTAGTTGGGCTGTGACTAAATTGATATGGTTCTCCATGACACACATGCTAATGACACAGCCACTCCTGCAAGCTTCTGAGTGGTGGGAGCATGAGGCCAAGTTCTAGAGTGAAGGGTGTGCGGAGCTGGATAGGAAATGGGATGACAGCATTTAGTGGGAAGTAGAAAGGAGTCAAGTTGTGTATGGTTTTGAGTTTTCTTTATTTTATGTTTTGAAGGTCTTCATTCTATACCAGTCTTTCCCCTAGGATGGAACATGGTGTCAAGTCTGAGTCATCACTAACATTTACATGTGATTGAAGCCTGAACAGTTCGGAATATAATTCTTAAGGTACATACTATATTCTTTGGGGTTTATTATTTTCAAATAGGAATAACGTTTTCACAAGCATGACCCTTCAGTAATTGTATTAAAAGGAAAAGGGAAAGGAAGAATAGGGGGAAGAAATACACATTCAAGGTAGCCAAGGTTCAGTATTTCCTAAGTGTCCCAGTCATCTGTTGCTGCATAAAAACTACCCCTAGAACTTATCCTTTTTGTATCTACTAAGTCAGAGCTCTGGGCTGTGGTACAGATCCAGCACACACCCTCTCCATGGGGTCTCTTCAGCCAGGTGGTCAGACTTCTTATGTGACTGCTCAGGCTCCAAAGCCCAGGACAGGAGCAGCCAGTATTCTCACCTGCTGGGCCCAGGACTGGTACAGCGTTCCATCCACTGTGCCTTGCAGGCAGAGTCTGCCTGACTGGGAGGGAAATGGCAGCCACCTCTCATCGCAGCAAACGCTGTTCTGGTCATGTCCTTGCTGCCCGGGACTGTGGCTCGTTTGATATTTCCCCACTACCTGTTTTACAAGACCATGTCCTCACCAGTTAAACGGTGAAGTTAGAGATTTGCTAGCTACTTTTTCTTTGTGATATTAGATGTATAACAATTAGAATTTTCTTCAAAAATCGCCTCGAATTAGTTTATGTCTCACACTTCAAGAAGCACTGGTCAAAATTACTTTTCTGCACTTAAACATCCACCTTCACTATTTGTGGGTGGGAAGTTGATCCTTTCCTGTGGTCACGTGAGTGTCTCCCTCCTGTGAGATGAAGGCCGTGCTGCTCTAGCTCACTGCTCACTCGCCAAGGAATGTTGCCTCATTAATGCTGGTTGTGGTTTGGTTGCATTTCTCCATTAGGTATGGATGAGAAAGGTGACCCGAGCCATGAGGAAACCCCCAAGGTCATCAAACCCACCAGTAAAGAATTTAGGAAAACGTGGGGGTTTCGAAGAACCACCATTGCTAAACGAGAGGGCGCTGGGGACGTGGAGTTAGACTCTGTGGATCAGCAGCCCCAACAGCAGCAGAGCCTTTCCTTGCGCCGCAGTGGGCGGCAGCCAAAGCGGACTGAGAGGGTGGAGGAGTTTCTCACAACAGTCCGGCGCAGAGGGAGGAAGACAGTGCCTATCTCCCCTGAGGACCCCAGTGAGCCGACCTCCTGCCCAGTCACAGATGTCGAAACTGCTTCTGAGGGGAGCGTTGAGAGCTGCTCTGACAGTAAAAGTGGGCCCAAGGTTGGTCCCGCGGGCAGTAAGGGACGACCAGCCTCATCTGCAAAGACCAAAGGAGATGATGGTGAAGATGACACCTCTGATAGTGATAGCGATGGGTTGACCTTGAAAGAACTTCAGAATCGCCTACGAAGAAAGCGTGAACAGGAGCCAGCTGATAGGACCTTGAGAGGAGTCCAGAGTCGCTTTAGAAAGAAGCGAAGGGAAGAGGGCCCAGCAGAAGCTGTGGACGTGGAAGTGGCCGATGTCATGGAGAGCTCCCCACCCAGCCAGCAAGAGCCTGCAGCTGAACAGGCAGCTGGCAGTGACAGAGAGGGGAAGTCAGAAGGGCCGACGGCCCCGGGAGTCAAAGACGAGGACCCTAGAAGTTCAGTCAAGCACAAGCCCGAGTGTGAGGTGTATGACCCCAATGCTCTATATTGCATATGTCGTCAGCCTCACAACAACAGGTAGGCCATGGGCAAGGAGGGTGCTGGCTGCCCCGGGTTTCAGGGAAATCCATGTGAGAAAAGCAGCAGATTTAGGTTATGGAGCTGGGCTGAATGAGCAACTTGTGTGTTGAAAAAAATGAATAAGTCATTGTTAAAAAGGACTCTGGAGCCATACACTGCATGCACTGTGGTCGCCTTAGGCCACTTGAAGCTCTTCACTGCCTTGGTCACACTGGACTAAACTATCTGCCGCTCACTGTCATCCCAGAGATGGCTCTCAGGTGGCACTGCTCTGGTGGTGGTAGGGGAGCTGTGGTCTGGTTCTTTAAGTGGAAGAAGGCATTGTTGCCCTTTTGTGGAGACAGTGCTGAGCTGAGGTGGGGGAACCCAGGAACCCTTTAATTAAGTTAAAATGCTCTACTCAAAACAAGATTGAGTGAACTTGCTTGAATGTTGGCCTCTCACTTCAAGAAGCACTGGTCTATGTATGTATTGTTTTTATCCTGTCTACGTTTCTATACGTTTGCATTTTTTTTAACAGTGTTGAAACCAATTTGTCTAAAATTGAGTATGTATCTCTTTGTTTCCATTCCTGGTTATTTTCCAATTTCAGATTTATGATTTGCTGTGACCGATGTGAAGAATGGTTTCATGGCGATTGTGTGGGCATTTCTGAGGCTCGTGGAAGGCTTCTGGAAAGGAACGGGGAAGATTATATCTGCCCCAACTGCACCATTCTACAGGTGCAGGACGAGCCTAACTCAGAAACCACCGACCAGCAGGAAGCAAGGCTGCAGCCTGCAGACACTGACAGCACTGACTGTACGAGTATTGGAACCATAGAGCAGAAATCCAGCGAAGACCAAGGAATAAAGGGGAGAATTGAGAAGGCTGCAAATCCAAGTGGCAAGAAAAAACTCAAGATATTCCAGCCTGTAAGTATTGCCTCCTGGCTCAGTGATGATCTGACTTAGGCCAACAAGCATCAAGAGGGCCGAAACCGGTGTGGCTCTGCGGTAGTGCGTCGGTCTGCGGACTGAAAGGTCCCAGATTCGATTCCGGTCAAGGGCATGTACATTGGTTGCCGGCACATCCCCGGTAGGGGGTGTGCAAGAGGCAGCTAGCTGGTTGATGTTTCTCTCTCATTGACGTTTCTAGCTCGCGCTCTCCCTTCCTCTCTAAAATATCAATAAAATATATATATTTTTTAAAAAGCATCAAGAGGAAGGAGTTTGGTTCTTTTGGAATACTGTATTTGCCGGCATATAAGACGGTTTTTTGGCCCTGAAAAATACGTATTTGTTGGCGTATAAGACGACCCTCTAACATTTCCACTAAAAATACAGAATTTGTTATATACTCGCCCTATAAGACTACCCCCCACTTGGAGGCATATTTTTCAGGGCCAAAAAATCGTCTTATACGCCGGCAAATACGGAAATTTAGGCTTCCCCAGAAGCAGCGTCATGTCTGATTGGGGCGGGCTGGGAGGAAAGCAGTTGTGTTTTGTGAGCCTCCCCATCCCTGCTCCTGTGGGACTCCGTCCAGCTCATAGACTGTTACTGCTGACTCAGTGTTTTCCTTAAGTGAACTGATGGACTGGCTTATTAAAAATGAGTCTTTCCCTAAGTTTCTTTATGGAGTCTTATGTAACAAATTCACAGTCATCTTGGAGTTCTGAAATGAGTGTGACCTCATCAACTGGCACCATCTTGATAGAACTTGGGGACATTCCTCCTTCCCCCCCAAAAGTACTCGTGAGCATTTAATGAACTTCCTTCTGTGTGGCTTCAAGCTAGCAGGACAGCCTCTGCTAACACCTTAGTCTTCGCCTCAGCTCTTCTGAAGCACTTGGCCTCTACCATGACAGGCTACTGTGGGAGCCTTCCCTTTCCCAGACTATAGTAGCCTGATAGCACCACGTCAGAATAGGAACAGCTCCTGTCTTGTTTTTGGCAGCATTTGTGTCTGCTCACTGACCATTGTGACAGGCAGAAGCTTGGGTTCTCTTTAGGTGCTGATGCCTTGCACCTATTAGGTGATATTTGTCAAAGTTGATCCTGTGATGATGCAAGCTTACCTGCATTACCTCGGCCGCACAGGTGCTTCCTGTGCTCGCCAATGTGGCTGTGGTCGTGGCCCCCATGGTCCCAAAGTTTTCAGATCTTCCTCAGCCTGAATGACATGTTGGTAGCTGAGATGCAAGAGGGCAAGAAATAGTGCTCTTAAACCTTCCTTACTGGAGATGCTGAGGGGTGGTGGTGGCAGCTTTCCCGTGGCTACCAGGGTTTTAAATGACCTCAGCCAGGGACAGCCCCAGCCCACTGTCTGTGGTTCTTGTCCACAGCTCTGTTTACTCTGTCCTTCTTTCCAGCTCGTCTTTAGGGCAGTGGTTCTTTGTCATGTTTTCCATGGATTGTCAGCTTCCGCTGTTGAGAGCCATCTTGGGCTCTCATGATTACCCTGCTCAGGGCATGTTTTCACTCCCAGTTTTCCCTCCTCCCAGCTACCCTTCACCGTGGTGTGGTCAGCTGGGCTGGTGGGAGGGCGCCCCCACTGGTTGTGCCCCGCCTGTCCTGCAGGTGTCCAGTAGGCAGAAGCCTGCAAGATGACTATGTCGAAAGGGTGTCTGCTTCCACACCCTGCACTGTGTTGGTGGGGACTGGAGCCTTCAGTACAGCTGTTTTGAGGTACTGCATGTACTCAATGGAAACATGATACCGTTAACAACTTTAGTCATTAGGAAGAGTTAACAAATATAAATTAGTAGGGAAAGCCATCTTAATTTCATGTCTTTCATGTCAGTGTGTTTGAGACTATGCACGTTTAATTTTTATCTTGAGTGAAACTTTAATTCAGTAGAAGAAAAACTATTATCTTAAGTACTTAATGTGAGACATGAGATTTTGCTCAAGAATATTTGAGGGATGTGTTTGTATGTTTGGTCTTGACCGTCAGACATACTCAGCTTATGATACGTCAGGTTTCTAGCACCACATCTACAGACTTGGCCTTAAAACACGTACTACTTAGCTCACTTTCCGCGGGTCAGAAATGAGCCTGGCCAAAGCCCTCTGCCCAGGGTTGTCCTAGGTTGTATTCCAGGGGCCGATGGAGGCCAGGGTCTCAGGCCGGGCGGGTGAAGATCCACGTCCAGAAGCTTTCATGTCTGTGAAGGTGTCCTGTGTGGTTTTTAGTAGCATGCTTATACTAAAAAGGTATTTGTTGTTTATCTGGGATTCAAACCTCACCTGCACCCTCACCCTCAGAGCCAGCCACTGATGGCCCTCTCAACAGGGCCGCTTTCTTCAGAAGGAGCAGCAATGTCTCCTTTCTTGTAACAGCCCAGTTTCTCTGTTAAGCATTTTCGCTTGATTGAATCAGACCCTTTCAATTAATTCAAAAGCATCTTAGTTACCTCTAAAAAGAAATTCCGTATGTGGGAACCTAATTGTGGATGTGAAAGCGCATGTGCAAGGGACAGAATTGTTTTCTCCACAAGTGGCATGCAGGCAGAAGGTGCATGTCTTACACAGGGAAGTAGATTCCTGTGCTTTGAGTAAGTAAAACGTAAGTTTTATTCGCATTAAACATACTGTTAGTGTCTCTTGGTTAAAAACAGTCCCCTCAGTACTAGAAATAGTGGTTTTACAAAGTACCTTAACTGCTTGAATTGGTAAGTCTGAATGCACGTGTTCTGTTCTGCAGGTCACAGAGTCTCCTGCTGCCGCAAAGTGTATTGGGCCTGGGTGCTCTAGCGTGGCACAGCCCGACTCTGTCTACTGCAGCAATGACTGCATTCTGAAACATGCTGCTGCCACCATGAAGTTTCTGAGTGCAGGAAAAGAGTCTAAACAAAAACCCAAAGACAAGACTAAGACCAAGACCAAGCCAGAAATGCTTGTTCTTCCCAGATGTGGCGTTCAGGTAAGCTGACCAAGACCACCATCCCCTTTGGAACAGTCAAAGCCTAAGTGTACCCATGTTCCAGACTTGCTGGCTTATTTGTAGAGTGTGGGGGAGCGGCATAGATGGAAGTCAAGTGCCATCTCCTCTTCTGTTGTCTTCCACCTTTTCCACCAGTCCTGTTGTCAGAATTACCATTGAGTGTATACCTCAAATTTTCTTTTCTCTGCCCTCTAGCTGAGGGATTAACTAATACAGACACAGTAAAGCAAACTCAGGCAGCTAGCTGGCTGCTATTCCTAAGCCAGCCATCTCCCAGGCAGTATTGGTGACCATTGGAGCCCATGTGGGAAGTCACGTTGCAGACAGCCAGCAGAGCTGGAGAGTGGGTTCTTGAGGCGAGACTGTCACTGTGAGACCTGGCTCTCGGGTGGTCTGGCTTTGAGACACACGTGAGTTATCAAGAGTCAGGGTGTTTCGAGAATTACAGGCACTTGACTCCCACCTGCCTGCCCTCCTGGAGTTCGCTTTGGTTGGCATGGCTGTGGGATGGCCCCATTGCACTTGTGAGCGTTTTGACATACCGTATTTGCCGGCGTATAAGAGGCTGGGCATATAAGACGACCCCCTAACATTTCCACTAAAAAATACAGAGTTTGTTATATACTCGCCGTATAAGACTACCCCCCACTTGGAGGCATATTTTTCAGGGCCAAAAGGTCGTCTTATACACCGGCAAATACGGTAGTTGAATGCTTACTTAGCGTGTAGATGGCCTAACTTTTATTTATTTACTTTTGTTAATCCCTTACCTGAGGGTATAAGAGCATGGAAGGGAGAAAGGGAGGAAGGGAGAGAAAAACTTTGATGTGAGACGACTATTGCCACCCACATGCACCCCTACTGGAGAAGGAGCAAACCCAAAACCGAGGTACATGCCCTTGACCAGGAATCAAACCTGTGACTATTTAGTTCACAGGCAGATGCTCTAACCACTGAGAAACACCTACCAAGGCTAGATGGCCTGATTTTTATTTATTTATTTGTTTTATTTTAGAGAGGAAGGGAAAGGGAGAGGAGAATAGAAATGGATGATGAGAGAGAATCATTAATCACCTGCCTCCTGCATGTGCTCTGACCGGTTCATATATGGACACTCAACCACTGAGCCACGCTGGCTGGGCTAGATGGCCTGATTTTTAAGGCTGGTAATTTTGAATCAACTGCTGTGTCGAGTAAGTGTCGGCACAGGATGCCTGATGGAGAGCATGGGAGTTGGGTCCCGGCCTTGTTGCCCAGCATCGCCCTCTCCTACAGCATTGTGGGCAGACACACTCTCACAGAGGCCCTTCCCCTTTGGCTCTTGCCTCTATTCACTGCCTGCTCAGGGGACTTATTCTGAGTTACCCTGGCTGCCTCACACTCAAGTGGATGACAGTTATTCTGTGTTGGGTCTCAAGTCACTCAGAAGTTGAAGCCCTTCCCAGCCATTACGGTGGAATGCTGTCGGTTCTGCTGGTGGTGAGTCCTGCTGAGGCCTGGTGCTAGGCAGGCGTGGTGCCAGGCGCAGTGTGGGGTGGGAGCGTGAGTGACCTTAGCGTGTTCTCACCTTCATTGAGAAAGAGAAGTGAGTGAAGGTTAACTTTTGACCTCCTTAATGATTAGAGTTTTACTGATTATCCAGGCAGGCATTAAAGTCTCTTCTGTGCCCAAGAGATCCGCTCCAGACAAGAAAGAGAATGCCATGAAGAAGGCAGTGGTGGCCCCTGCTCGGACTGAGGTCCTTGTGAAGGAAACTACTTGTGAGAATAGCACGCCATCCTGGGCAAGCGACCACAATTACAATGCAGTAAAGCCAGAACAGACTGCTGCCCTGTGGCCGTCACTGTTGTATAAATGTATGTATCACCTAGGGGTGGCTTCTGGACCCTTCCCTGTCTTTCTGGATGTCTGTCCACTCAGGACTGTCCAGAGCCAGGAGGTGTAGCCAAGCTCAAAGTTGCATCTCCAGGGATGGAAGCAAATACCTGGGAGCCCCAGGGGCTCCACTTAGCCTGTTTCCCACAAAGCCCTGCAAACGTCAGTGTTGAATGTGGCACCTGGCAATTGAGTTCTAATCTGTTTTCTTTATCATACATTGGTAAGTATTTGGTATTGTTGCCAACAAAGTCCAATGAGTAGGTACTCTTGCCCTGCACTCTCAAGTTCATCACCATCCACACTACAGGTGCATCAACATCACATCTCTGTTAGCTGTGCAGGTTTCCACACTGTCCTTTAGCATGTGTGGTCATCACTTCCTTTGTGTGTTAGGAGCTCTTTCTGCACTGATAGTCAACTAAAGTACGATTTCTGAGCTGAGAGAAATTTTTCATGTTCAGTACACATTACATATCCACATATACACACTCCTGGTCTCACGCACCAAGCGCCGTGTGTCTCAGGTAAGTGGGCGAGGTGTCTCCTAAAGCAGACTCCATCAGGGCCCTCCAGACTTCTCTGGATGCTGGACTGTAGATTATGCCTCCCCACCCCCCAAAAAATGAGGTGAGATACTACCAGTCAGTCTTGGAAATCCCAAATTTGCTTATGCACCAGGACCTTTGTTCGTTGTTTTTCAGCCTAACTCTCCAAAATTAAATTGATCTCCAGGATACATCTTAGTCTATTATTAAGATTATTTTTATTTGTGCTGTCTTTTATACTGTTTTGTGCCCTTTTTTTTAAAGCACTGGAAGGTTAAAAAATGCCTGAATTCCAAGATTATAGAGCTGTTCTGCTTCTCCTTTTAGTTACCTTTTAACAGTCACCGAGGGAGGATATTTGTAGGTAGGCGCTGGGCTAATATAGTTAGAAAATGTGTAACTCAATGCTCACTTTGAGACTGTAAATGGCCTAATACCTAAGTAAATTGCAAAGTAATACTAGATTTTTTTATTTTAGGAATACATTGTTAAGTACAGTTAATCTGTATTGAAGTGAGTTGATATATGTTAGGTTGTTTAAGCTAAGAATTTCATCTCAAATTTTCTTCAAGTTATAGCACGTCTGTGAAGTAGCACTTTTATAGAGACTGAGCGTACCTGAAAACATGCATCACTTATGTGTGAACTGATGGGAGCCATGACTTTGGAGTCCTGTGTACTGTGCCCTAAGTGGGTTACAGGATACAGGATGCAGACTCAGGAAACACGGGCACATCTACCAAGGTCCTGGCAACTGGTTTCCATCTGTTCACTAGAGCTGGAAAGCTGCTCTGAGGCACCCTGTGCGGAGTTGTGAGGACAGGATGGCTCTCTGCCTGGACTCGAATCCCACTGTGACCTTGAGAGAAGAAAGGAATTGGGGGAGGGCAAGTACACCAGGGGCCCATTTCTCTGCGCACAGACTGGGTTTTCTTCTCCACCTCCTCTCTCCATATCAGCTCCTCCCTGAAGCTTCATGGGCTTTAGTTGACAGAAAGTTGAAACAAGCTAATGACTAACCCTTCCTAGCACACTGCTATGCCAGTTAAAACTCATGGATATCCAGAATTGATTGAATGCCTGGGGGACATTTTTTAGTTGCTTTTGATCATTTTTTTGTTTGTTATCCCAGAAATGTCATCTTCCAAAAAAATGATTGGGAGAGACAGTAAGAGGGTCATTGGAAAAATACTGACTTTAGTCTGGGTGAGTAGCAGTTGTGTCTACCTCTGACCCAGATCATCCTTTCACAGTTGCTATAGCACACACTGCAGTCCCATGAGGACCCCCCACCTACCTCCCTGGCCGGCTCCAGAATGGGCTTTTCTGTGCTGGGATGTGAGATTCAAGGTGCACCTGATGCTGGGACACTGGCCTGGGTGTGTGGAGCCTTGTTGAGCCCAGAGAGCCAGTTTGCTGCTCCTGGCGGTGATCTGCACTTCCCTCTCCCAGTCCTTGTGCTGACCTGGATTGCGGGTGCAGGGACAACTGTCAGTGAACATGGTGTGGGACACTCCGTTATACCACATGGAAGTTTGCTCCTCCTCCTCGTGAAAGTATCAATAATAGTTCCTTCATGCTCTCAGGGTAATGCAATTAACATACACTATTTGCTGATTAATTTTTTATTTAAATTGTTTTTGAGGTTTTCTGTACTTATGGAAACAATTGTTTTTTTAATTTCTCCCCAAATAGTTTTTGCTTCTACAGTTTTATTTTTTTCTCTTCATTTCCCTATTGGTTCGCCTTCCATTATTGTTAAGGCATGGAGAGAGCTTAGCTTTTTTTTTTTTTCTTTTGTAAAATGCCCCAGGCTTATTAGAATATGTAAGTGGGATTTTGGTACTCATCTTCTAGAATTTTGGACTCCTTAAATGTCTCATTAGGTGACTAAAACATGGGAGCTGAACAAATTTTGACTGAAATACGAGATTTCTACAGTTTCATCTAGCTTTGAGAATTAAAATGGAAAACCCTAAGAGAACCAGGACACCCGAATCCGATGGTTTGTTAAGCATGTTGCCCAGATACAGCATTTCCCCCCAGTCCCTGTGTGGCCATGCAGATCGTCCACGAGCTGTGGAGAAGTGGATGGAGAACACGGACTCTCACAAGGGTGACTAATGGCGTGGGCTCCAGGAGCATATTTCACAAGTCATCAGAGGAAACAAGTTTCCTGTAATAAAATATGTGGGGGATTCTAGAACCCAAGCATATTTTGTAGACATTTAAAGCGGGGGGGGGCGGAGGGGTGTCTTTTGTTTTATCGGCTGCGTGAGCCATTTTTACCTCTCTCTTCCAGGATTGTCAGTAGCAATAAAATGTGGCTGGGACAAACCAGACTTCGTCCATATGAACCAATTTCTCCCCCACCTCTCCCCCCCAGCCCTCCCCCAACCCTCCTTAGAGGAAAAACCAAAGCTTGTACTGATGAAGGATTTGGCTTGACAACTGTTTTTAATGCTCTCCATACAGCCGCAATTTTCTTGGTTGTCAGTGGTATTTTACAGTGTTGTACTTTTATAATATTAAAATACCCAGCTATTCAGGTAATTAAATCAGGGGAAGGTTTCATGTACATAAACATTTGAGATGAAAGCCCTCAGCAGCCCCCTGTACTGGAGCCTCAGGGGAGGGAGGGGTGCTAAAAGTTCCAGCTCATGGTGAGTCCTGCTCCTTCCGCCTGCTCTGCAGTGAGTGACCATGACCTTTTGGGCTTTGGGCCCATCTGGTAGTGCTTGCCACTCTAGTGGCATCATCAGTGATAGAGCCCAAGTACCCCTTTGAAGATGCTGCTGCAGGTCTTCCAGTGTTCTACACAAGTTGTGGGTATAATTGTATAAAATCAAATATCATTCTTAATGTTTGTGCATGGCACAGAACTGTGCACATAGTTATATTCTTAGCTTCTGAGAATTAAAGAAGTAAACTTAGAAGACGGATAAGAAGTTTTGCCACTTTCATTTGTTTAAATGAAAGAGCATCTGTAATTGCACAGGTGGACCCGGAGGAGCTCGGCAGGAAGAGCGCCAAGGTAACTGCTGTCTAGCCGCTGCATCTGCACGGCCACCCGCCTGCCCTGGGTGTCCATGTGACCCTTTGTGACCTGGAGTTCACAGGGACGGTCTCAGGCCCTGCCCCCATCATACTGGTTGAAGTAGTAAACAAGTTAGGCACAGATGTTGGTTAAACTGTAGCCTTATTAAAGTGAAGAGACTGCCGGGAAAGCAGCAGCTGCACTCCCCAGGCCACGGCCCCAGTCAGGCTGTCTGCCCCGTCCTCTTGATTACACGCCCGGCTCCCCACAAGGCCTTGATCACATTACTCTAGTGTTATTGGTGAAGGATAATTGGGTCACTGCTTGCATATGCTGTCAATCCAACAGGAATTTGCAAAACCCTGTATGAGACTCCAGATACATACTTGGTTTGGGGCAAGTTTCTTTGAAGAGGTCTAGGCACCTCCATTTAAGATGTAAATCACCCAAATACATCAGACAAGTCAACTAGAAAAGATTTGTGACCCAAACCACAGATGTTCAGACCTCTTTAGAGAACATCCCAATGATTTAAGCATCTCTAGTCTGAGCAGCAGCTGGGAGGTGGCTTACACTAGTGTTCTCTAGGAATTTGTGTTTTCTAACAAAAGAAATCTTATTGAAAAACTCAAAATTTTTAAGCAGTTGCATAAAAGCAAAATGATTTCTTACTGTTATTTGATTTTGGGGAAGAAGTTTAATAGGAAACCCAAGTTGCAGTGAGAAATGTAAATTATACCTGGGTCCTGCTGAGCTGGAACTAGAGCTGAAGTCACCAGGAACAGAATTCACATCCACACTTGTCCACTGTGTCCTCCAAGCCCCCCTCTGGCTCTGTTACAGAGAGGGCTCTTACAGTGGTAGCTGCCTCAGTCTGTCTGGGACCCAATGGGTGGTGGTGTGGAGTAGGGTGCTGAGTCAGTGGGCAGCTCCAGAGGGGACACCCCTGCCAGGGCCTCCATTTGTTTCCCTGCACCTGCTATAACAGCTCACTGTCATACCACATGCTCACGTAATTTCTTTGGCTCTTAACAGCCAATCACTAAGAAGCGGGCCCATCCGGATTAGCAGTGTGGCACTCGTTTTGGGGGGATTATATTGGCACATTGAGGAGGAGAAGGTATATATAGCATTATGCAATTGCTTTGAAGGCTTCTCACCAGGCCCTGTGCCTGTGCTGGTTGGGTGTACCCGCATATTTACTTGCAGTCCTGCTATAATTTCATTTGGATGTCTACAGTCAGTGCGGGAGACAGCAGCAGTACTGGTGGAGACCTGTGTCCTCCGGTCTTCACTGAGGCCCGCCAGTGCCACCCAGAGGCCAGTGATGCCCCACAGCCTGCCTTGCAGTGTGACAAGGCCCCTCACTCTATGCTTACTGGGAAATGAGCCAGAGTTGATGATTACCGTTCCTAGGAACACCAGCCTACTTAGTTCTAAACTAGGCCTCACCCCAGCCTTCAGTTCCCATCACACGTGGCCAGCAGGTAGGTAGGGTGGCCTGGCCCACCGGGCAGCCCTGTCTCCTACAGCTGCTAAGGTGTCTGGCTCCCCAAGGCACCCTGGCCTGGAGCTCGGGACAAGCAGGCCCCAAGTATGGGAGCTAAAGGTGCCTTAACTGCCAGGACAGCCCAGATTGGCACACACCCAGGGCCACCTCTGCCCACACTGCAATCACTGCTGATATTGCCAGCCTTGCCACTGCAGATCAGGGAGTCCAGCTCATGGGGGTTTGGGGACGCACCTGCCATCCCTGAAATCACCCCAGCATGGGGTGTGCTGCTGCTGTTCTGGAATGGATTCTTCCTCATTGGTTATCCAATTATTCTCTGACCTTCCTAAAAGGTATACACAACATAGAAATTAATTCAGGGAGTTTTGCAAATTTGATTTTAGCTCTACTCAAAAACAGTGTTTCTGCCATTGAGAACAGCTCTGGCACTGCACTAGAGCCACTGTCCTTTCATAATGTCCCAAGTCCAACTTTCAGTGGGGCCACGTGTGCCAACGTGTAGCAGTTGCTGCATGGAATTTTTTGCAGGTTTTAAATACGTCTCTTCAAAGTAGAAGAGGTTAGTAGCTAAATTGTTGGGAGTCCACTGGTTCCAGACATTTATTAGTAATTAAGTTTATTCCCTTAGGGAGTTAGATCAAGTGGTGAAGGTTGACTTTCAAGACACAAAAGCAACTAATTTTATGAAATGGCATGATGGTTAAGGAAAGTCATTCCCTACCTTTTAAGTAGATTGCGTGTTTACTGTTACCGCTCTTCGGTGACAGGTCATTTTAATTGTGTGTGGGAGATGTTTTAAAAGTAACCTCTCAGTGGGTTTTCCCTGAATGAAAACAACAGGCTAGCTACACCAGTAGTATTGATCTTATATTCTGATCTGGAGACAGACCCAGAGCTTTTGAAGTTAATACGAATTTGTCATGTGAAACAATGTTTGACAACGTTTGTTTCAGGCCCCATTATGTGGGGGTCCTGTGTTCCAGTCAGGCATCCTCTTCAGGTGTCCGGGTGTACCTTGGCCAGGCCTTTAGAGTTTGTTAAAAGTGTGCTACTAGAGCCGAAACCGGTTTGGCTCAGTGGTAGAGCGTCGGTCTGCGGACTGAAAGGTCCCGGGTTCGATTCCGGTCAAGGGCATGTACCTTGGTTGCGGGCACATCCCCCGTGGGGGGTGTGCAAGAGGCAGCTGGTCGATGTTTCTCTCTCATTGATGTTTCTAGCTCTCTCCCTTCCTCTCTAAAATATCAATAAAATAATTTTTTTTAAAGTGTGCTACTAGAATACTCAGCAAGGTATGTGTCAAAGGCAGTGACCGAACTGGTTTCAGATCCCAGTTTTCATCGTTAGCAGTTCGTTCTTCCGTAACTGCTGATAGCTGGCGTCCCTGCCTGGTGCTCGATGACCTCCCTCTGCCAGGCAGTGCCTTAGACACCCAGGCAGCACCGGCTCCTCAGTGCTACAGCTCCTCCCCCTGCGGCTTCCCCCTGTTATTGAACCTGAGCTTGAGTGATCCTGCAGGCAAGGTGCTGCAAGTCTTAGTCACATCCAAACTGGTAAAAATTAATTCCCAAGTGGTCCCTCCTCGGGTATGTGGACTCAGTCTGATGAAGTGACACATGTAGGGATGTTTTTATCTTCGTTCTTGTCCCGTTTCTCATTCTATCAGACGGGAGTGTGCTTTATTTAGAAACCCAGTTCCCAAAGCACGGAAGCCTTTAGAGGTGAGCCTTGGTGACGGCAGGCATGGGTAATGACGTGCTGGGCAGGTGGAGAAGTGGGCAGGCTGAGGCCTGGGGCCCCAGCAAGCGTGAGGGTCTGGTGCACAGCCACCTTAGGCTGGGGTAGGCAGGGGGCGTGAGGGCTTTGATAGGAAAATATGGGTTTTACAAGGGACTTCTAAAACTGCTAGCTTTTGGGTCTTGGTGGTGCTGCTGCACAAACTGTAACATTGGGTGATTTCATTCATACTACCAAGTGAGAGGAACTTGAGGTCCCTGCGTGCCTTTAGCAAAGCCCATTGCTGAACTGGCCTCACCTGCTACTGCAGGCGGGAAGTGCTCGGAGATGGCTCTGACCCCTCTGCCAAGGCGGCCACAGCTGGTGATTGTGTCTGCCTGAGCCCTGAAAACCTGGGAGGGCGGTGCCTGGAGAAAGGGTCTCACCTCTCACTTGACTTCAAACTGTCTCCCTTGTTTACTAGGAGTTAGAAGGAGCCATGGTGGCTGGCGATTGACTTTTAATCCCTATGTAAGATTGACAGCTCACTAGAGCATCATCTATGGAAGCCCTGCTCCCATTTGCACATATGGGAGTCTTAGAGGCTTGCTGCTGCACAAGTAGGTTGAGAAAAACACCTACAGGAGGCGTTTTTTACATCGGTCCCTTGTGACCTGGTCGGTGTTCTGGCTCGCTTACTGGGCCCACCTGTTCCCACTATTCTGCGCGCTCGGGTGTGTGTGTGTGTGTGTGTGTGTGTGTGTGTAGCAAGGGCCATCTGTAAAGCTGCCGACCTGGCTTTGGTCAGCTGTACACCCCTGGGACTGAAGGGCTGGGCATCCATCTTAGAATTGTCTTGTTTCCCTAAAACCTTACATATGAAGGCCTGACAGGATTAATGTAACCCACACTTTAGTTTGCTCTCTTTAAAATAAAAGGTGCTGGTGTCAGAATTTTTATTCAAGTTCAAGGGTTTTGATATGTTTTGAGCTTTTGTCTACAATTCTTGTTTGGGTTAAAAGTGCTAATTTATGGACTTACCAACAATCAAATACCACTGGTAGTTTTATTTATTTAAAGTATGATCACGATCATAAATATTGCCAGAGGCTTTAATTACACTCCTTTTCTGAATTTGATAATTACTTTTAAAACCCTTTTCCCTAAATCAATGTCTCATACAATAAGGTCTGGTGACCTCCCCACCCCTTAATTTTCATACTTAGTAAGACTTTAAGGTAAATAATGGGGGGGGGGGCATGTTTACTTTGTATTGGTTTCAGGTGTTAGTGGTTTGTGGTTAGACTCGCAAGCCACATGTGGCTCTTTGGCCCCTTGAGTGTGGCTTTTCCACAAAATACCATGGCCTGGGCGAGTCTATTTTGAAGAAGTGCGTTAGAAGAAGTTTAAGTTTAAAACAGTTGGCTCTCAAAAGAAATTTCAGTCGTTGTACTGTTGATATTTGTCTCTGCTGATTAATGAGTTTGCCAACCACTGGGTTAGACAATCACATACTTTGGCCCTAGCTGGTTTGGGTCAGTGGATAGAGCGTCAGCCTGTGAACTGAAGGATTCCTGTCAAGGGCATATACCTCGATTGCAGGTTCTGCCCTGGTCTGGGGTTTATGCAGGAGGCAACCAATCAATATGTTCCTCTCACATTGATATTACTCTCGGCCTTTCTCTCTTCTACTCTCTTAAAAATGGAAAAATATCCTCAGGTGAGGATTTTTTTTTAAATTATGTACTTTACATAGGGTTCCCCTCAATAATTCCCATACCTCAGCTGAGGCCTGGTAAGCTTTGCTAATTTGAGGCTGAGCTTGCTTTTCATGTCACCTGACTGCACTGCGTGCCCTCCTGCCTCAGTAACGTGGTGTTTTATTTGCAGCTGTGAAGGAAGACCGGCAAGTGGAGAACACGGCAGCTCCGATGCCAAAGAAAGTGGCTGCTCCAGGCCCTGCTGTGGGCAACAGGCAGTCTGCAGCCCGGAGTCTCCTTCCAAAGAAGTCCCCTCCTTTCACAAATGTGACCAAGCCAGTCATTAGGAAGTTGCCCTCAGGCTTCAAGGGCACTATACCCAAGAGGCCATGGCCCTCGCCTGCCCCCTCAGGCAGTGTTCCTGCCACCAAGCAGGCAGGGCTGGTGCCTGGTGCCGCCACTTCTACTTCCAAAAAGCTGCCAGGCTCCTCTGCCTCGGGAGGAGCTGCTAGGAAGCCCATGGTGACATCTGTTCCCTTGGCCTCTCCAGCCCCAGGACGCGTGGGGGCCTCGAGCACCACCCCATCACAGCCAAATTCACAGATTCGGCAAAACATAAGGCGTTCCTTGAAGGAAATTTTGTGGAAAAGGTGCGCTGTTACGCTTGATTATCTGTTAAAGTGGAAGATTTCCGCTGTGGGAGAGGAAGTGCAAGCTCAGGGTTTACACAGTTCTGTTTCTTCTAGAGCCAGTGACAGTGATGACCTCATGATGACAGAAAACGAGGTCGGGAAGGTTGCACTCCACATTGAGAAAGAGATGTTCAACCTCTTCCACGTCACTGACAACCGCTACAAGAGCAAGTACCGCAGCATCATGTTCAACCTCAAGGACCCCAAGAACCAGGTGTGTGCCTCGTGGTTCGGGGCTGGGCTTCCTGCCGCAGGGGCACGTGTTCTCTGGGCTCGATGAGGGTCACGTCGTAAACCATGCATAGCGTTGTGGAGCATTGCTGCCCTTTCTGTGGAAGCTAACGGGCATTTTCGTTCCCTTTGATACTGGCCATCGTGTAGGGAATAGTGCTGTCTCCTTCCTTTCTTCCTTTCCTTAACTGCAGCCTTAGCTTCCTCACTGAGTCCCTGAAGTCCATCTGTATGTAGTTTACCAGATGCATCTCTCTTAAATGTGGCTGTAAAATTGCTTGCTTGTCATTTCATTGGTTCCAGAATAAAGTTCAAATTCTTTATGGTAGTATGTGGGTAGCTCCATATTTGGGCATTATTGTCATTCCCCATCAGCTGAGTGAGTGCTCGGCAAACCATGAGCCACATACAACTCTTCGACCCCCTGAGTGTGGCTCTTCCATGTACAGTGCGAGTGAAACTTTGGGGCCCGTGCGGTTTTTGTCTCTGTGAGTCTATTGAAGAAGTGGTTCTAACACTGATTCACACTCAAGGGGCCAAAGAGCCGCATGTGGCTCGAGAGCCGCGGTTTGTCAACCACTGCCTTGGACAAACTGCTGTGCTCACTCGTTCAGACAGGTGCTGTGCACACCTGGGTGGGGGCGCTTGGTTCTCACAGGAGCTATGGGAGGACAGTGCTGGTCCCACGGGTTAGAGTGGGCTGCACTCTGGCCTGGTGTGGCTCCTGCTTCCTGCATTGGGCTTATGGTTGCCCACTTCTCCACCTTTTAAACTCTCATCTATGCTCAGAAGCAGGGTCACAGGAAAGCTCTGACTTTCCATCTTGCCTGTTAAGCCCTGGCAGAGAGGTCTTTTCTCACTTTTAGCCCTAACACTGCCTTTTGGAGTTGATCTATTGCCTCTGAGGTCTCTTTAGCAGTTGGTGCAGCTTGGGCTTCAGGTCAGCTCTATAGGCCCAGTGCTGATGTTTTCTGGGCATGTTAGCTCCCTGAGCTCTGAAGGCCCCTGCTGTGCTGGGCCTGGTGCTTTTGACCTGTGTCACCAGCCTCTGGGCAGGGACCCCCACCTACTGCTCTGTCTCCTCCATGCCTTCCTTGGGTCTTAGACACACTCATTCAACTGTCCTGAACCAATGAATGAAAATGTTTGTTCACAGGGTCTCTTCCATCGTGTTCTGCGTGAAGAAATCCCTTTGGCCAAACTTGTGAGAATGAAGCCAGAAGAACTTGTGTCTAAAGAGCTTTCCACATGGAAAGAGAGGCCAACAAAGCCTGTGAGTGCTGGGGAGCGGCTGCCAGAAGCCCAAGCAGCTGGCCTTGCCCGGAAGTAAAGGCTGCATTGGGAGCAGGAGGGAGCCCACTAAGGCTGTCTTCTCTCTTAGGTGATGGAGCCCAGAGTGAGATTGCATCAGGAAAGTAAAAAGACAGCTGTCAAGCAGGAGGCCATTCCCAACATGGAAGACTCCCCGCCAGTGTCAGACTCGGATGTAAGCATGTGGGTTATGCAGTCGCCTTGTCTCTGGTTTGTGCTCGGTTTCATATCCCATGCCAGATTGAGAAGCGGTGACCCACGCTGTGTGTCTTCTTTTCCTCTTAGGAGCAGGAGTCAATACGCACTGTTCCTGAGAAATGCACTGCGCCCCCTCTGGACCTCTTCAGCAGCATGTTAAAGGACACGACAGGCCAGCACCGTGCCCACCTCTTTGACCTGAACTGCAAGATTTGTACAGGTAAGCAGGTGTGGGGAGGCTTTTCTTTAACATTGCTGACCCTTGTATGGTATTCAGCCCAGGTTTAAAACATGACGCAGCTGGGATGGTCTTTGGGAGCGTGTGAGGTCGGTGCCTGCCTTTAGAGCATTGCTCCTTAATCCTTGAAAAATGGTCATTTACCTGGGGGCAGGCTGTGCCCTCAAACCAAGCCTCTCTTGTGCTACAGGTCAGGTTCCATCATCAGAAGATGAACCAGCTCCAAAAAGACAAAAATTGTCAGCTCCTGCTAAGAAAGAAGAGTCAAAATCCAAGTACGATGGCTCTGCCTGTGAGCCAGCTTTTAGTTCAGCAGAGGAGGTGGTGCCAGAAAGTCTCCCTGAAAATACCTCTGAGGCAGACCCAGAGAGTGCGTCCCAGGCCCTTTTGGAAAGGAGGTACTTCCCCGGGGCTCCAGGAGATGGCCCGCCTGAGCCCTCTGCCCTGGAAGGGCCTTCTTGCCCATCCTCCTGTGGGGGCACGGTGCTCACCACTGTCACCATGTCTGGCCGAGACCCCAGGACCGCACAAACTGCAGCGAGCACAGTCATGACTCCTGCAGCAGCGCTCCCAGGCAGCACCCACCCGGCAGAGCCACAACAAGAAGTCCTCAAGCCTGCTGCGACCACGGTGCTGGTGCCCAAGTCCATACTAGCCAAGCCGTCCTCCTCCCCCGAGCCCAGATACCTGCTGTCGGTCCCGCCGTCCCCAGGCATCAGGTGCGGTCTCCACATGTGCTCACTTCTCATGGAGGAACGGGAGGGGCAGGGAGAGCAACTCAGTCCTCAGCTTTGCAATCGCCCAGCAACACGGCTGCTCTGGGGGTTGTGTACAGCACTCAGTGTCCCATGTTTAAGGCAGCTAACACCATTTAGAAGTATAAATCTTGAAATTTTGAATTTACAGCCATCGGGTTTTGTGGCTATTCATATTCAGTTTGTTTTTCTTTGACTAGAATTATCTGTTTATATCATAATGATGAAAGTAGTTTATTTGAAAAGGTATGTTACTGAAAGCTGCCTGAACTCACTTTTACTTTTGTAATATGTAAAATCTTCACCCTTCGGATGTTCTTTGTGCAAAGAGAGCTTCATTTCTTTTCTCTGGTTTTGTTTTGCAGCACTGTGGCGTCTCGGTCCCCTCCAGAAGGAGATACGACCCTCTTTCTGACTCGACTCACCACCATTTGGAAAGGATTTATTAACATGCAGAGTGTAGCCAAGTTTGTCACTAAGGCTTACCCTGTCTCTGGATGTTTTGATTATCTCAGTGAGGTTAGAGCCAAGAGAAAGTTGAGAGAGAGAGAGAGAGAGTGTGTGTGTGTGTGTGTGTGTGTGTGTGTGTGTGTGTGTGTGTTCGCGCGTGCACGCACACGTTCTGATCCTGTGGGACAGTCTGCCATCAGTGATTCAGCACCTCAAGTCACAGCGGGGACTGATGGACGGGTCCACAGGTTGAGCAGCTTGGACAGAAATTCCAATGAGAAACTGGGCCTCTCGGCTTCCACGAAGAAGCCCAGTTGGTCACTCTCCTCCCTCTGTTTAGCGTGGGCACTTATCAGAGTGTGACTGCCGTGGTGTGCAGTGACACGTAGTGACCAGAGCCTGGACAGGCGGCATTTCTGGAGACACTGGAGTCAGTCCTGCAGGCTTTCTTCCTAAAGCTTATGGGCCTGTTTGGCACAAGTCTGTTGTCACCCCTGCCGTGGGTTTGGTGACTCATAGTCCTGTAGCATTTGATACAGTTACTGCCTTGTCTTTGGAATCTTGACTCACTAGTGTGGGGCCCTGAGATGACTGTGTAAGCCTCTGAATGCCGTTCACCTGTCATTGATGCAAAGTGCGTTTTGTTTAGGACCTGCCCGACACTATTCACATTGGTGGACGCATCGCACCCAGGACTGTGTGGGACTATGTCGGCAAACTCAAATCCTCTGTGTCTAAGGTACTGCTCATTGTCTGCACCACCGAAGAAGGTGCCCGTTTAAACACAGCTCTGCCCTCACTTCTCATCCCGATGGGTTAATACAGGGGTGGACAAACTTTTTGACTCGAGGGCTACAATGGGTTCTTAAACTGGACCGGAGGGCCGGAACAAAAGGAACCTGACCATGCTGGCACTCTCATCTTGGGCTACTGGTGAAGGAGTGGAGGGGAGAGCAAGAGAACCCTCCGCTCTTTCGGCTCCGCGGGCCAGATAGAACAGCCAAACGCTGGATCCGGCCCGTGGGCCATAGTTTGCCCACGGCTGGGTTAATACGTGAAATGTCAGCTTCCTACATATTTCCAGGTGGACCTTCAAAGTGAAGTGTAGAGCTGGATGAGTCCGGGTGGGTGGGAGTGCTATAGTGCTGAGGTTTTGATACTGACGTACTATGGGTGCATGCAGGTCATTGTTAGTGAGCAACTGCTCTGTTCCCTGTTGTCCTTGCCATAGGAGGAGTTGACTGGCTTTCCTCTGTGCACCCGGAGTAGCCCCAGCCAAGTCTGCATGGACAACGCTCTTGGGGCCAGGCTGTCATTTTTCTTGGGTTCACAGGGGTTCAGGCTCCCTCCGGTCTAGCTTAGCCCTCCTTTTGGTAGGCACAGGGAGTTCTGTAGCTCATCACCTCACCCTGCTCATGGATTGTCTTGAGTATGACAACTCCACAGGTGAGTGCTATTCCGAGGATCCGCGGCTGCGAGTCCATAAACCTGGCCCTGAGCCTGTGCTCTGTCTGCCGCTCCATTGTTAACAGGACTGAAATCAAAGTCAGAACCGCATCTCTCTCATTCAGATCGATGTTGTTTTCCGCACCACAGGCCAATGCTCCCTATCCTGTTTGTGTTGCAGGAACTGTGTCTGATCCGCTTCCATCCCGCCACGGAGGAGGAGGAGGTGGCCTATATATCTCTCTACTCCTATTTTAGCAGCCGCGGCCGCTTTGGCGTTGTTGCTAACAATAGTAGGCACATCAAGGACCTCTACTTGATCCCACTGAGCTCTGAGGACCCTGTTCCATCCAAGCTCTTGCCCTTTGAGGGACCAGGTAAGCACCTCTGGTCACACATATCCTCTTCCCCTGACACCGAGTCACTGAGTCCTACATCACAGGTGGTTGTAACTCCTGCCCCCACGGTCTGTCTGGCAGCAGAAACTAGCAGTCACATGAAGCCACACTGAGCTGGAGAAGGCAGCTCTAGGCTTGGAGGGTGGCACCAGGAGTACCCTTATTATTGGCATAAATAGTCTTAGCAAAGTTTTGTGAAGAGAAAAGCCCTCAGCATTCCACCAGCCTTTCACTCGCATGGCCTTGATCATTGGACGGCTCAGGTGCCCAGGAGCCTGGACTGGACAGGAAGGGGAAGGTGGAGAGGCAACACTTCACCACGCTGGGCACTCACGCCTCCCCAGGGGTTTCTATGGTCACCCAGCTCCGGATATGAGCAGATACCACTCTGAGGCTCTCTGCCTCTGTCAGGGTGTCATTTCCAAGAGATACAAGAACAGGTAGTGAAGGAGAAAAATTTGAGAAACACTTTACAATCTGTTCATGGTTTAATTTTTAATAAGTTATTTCATCTTTTGCAAAATACTTTGTGTTTACTCGTTCCTTATAAAGTGCTGCTTTTAAATGATTTCTTAGAAATTAGCCTTTAAAAAATCAGATTGTCAGAGGGTTGAGGGTGATTCCAAAGGGACCTGGTCTGAGGGGGTTCAGCTCTGTAACCTGAGAAGAAGCTGGTGAAAGATGCCTAAGTTGACGCGTCTCCTTAGCTGTGAAGTCCCCCAGGATTAACAGTGCCAAGAAGATGACGAGACACGTGGTGATGCTCTTTGAAGGGCTTTGTCCTAGAGGCGGTGGCTGAACCCTCTGACCATCACTAGGGCTGCCTAGACCATGGCACCTTCATGCCTTGGCCCCGTCACCAGGCCTTGGCAAGTGCTCCCATCGCAGCCACATGCTGCGCTCACACCACACCTACACTTGCTGGGTCCTGGCTGTCGCCCCACTCCCATAGGCATTCCCAGTCCTGGCTGGAGCATACACTTAGCACAAGGTGGCTCACTGTGCCCTGATTTCAGAATTGTGTCCACAACGGGGTTATTGGTGTCAGTAACCCCAGGTTCAGTACTTACTGACACAAATCATCAAGCTCTCTTCATGCTGAATACATGTTAAAAGCCAGGCACTCAGGGTGTCCTCTCATATTCCTTGGGGATAAAGAGGTGCCACCTGGCGGTGGGGGCAGAAAGAACCTTGGTGAAGCAGCTGGCGAGCTCCCCGATGACCATGAAGGGCAGCATCCTGTGTCCCTGAAGGTGAGAGAAAGAAGCTGACTTCTCAGACACCTGTGAGGAGCCTCTGGTCAGTCATGGGTGACATGCTGTGCAGGTCCAGTGGGCATGTAGCTGGGCAGCACGACAGCCCCCTGAGTGCAGAGCCCTTTTTGTGTACTGAGGTGGGCTAGCAGGGCCTGGGCCTATTCCCATCAGCCTCATGTGCTGCTTTGAGCTCCCATTGCCCATCTGCAGACTCACTTGGCCGAGGAGCTTTGAGTAACACCTCGTTTGGGGCGCTGACCACCAGACACACTAGGGATGGGCCGAGTGGACCTCACACTCCTGGGGCTTGGACACTCCCTGAGGGGACATCCAAAGGACCTGCAGCTTTTCGTCTATAATAAAGAACAAATAGTGACAAGGGTTTTAGAAACCAATCATGTTTTTCCCATAAGCTCTTGAAGATTTAATTTAAGGGGTGTTTTTGTTTGTTTGTTTGTTTTTTAATTATTGACGTTTTACAGAGAGGAAGGGAGAAGTAGAGAGAAACATCGATGAGAGAGAGACATCAATCAGCTGCCTCCTGCACACTTCCCACTGGGAATGTGCCCACCACCAAGGTATATGCCCTTGACCAGAATCGAATCTGGAACCCTTCAATCTGCAGACTGGCTCTCTATCCACTGAGCCAAACTGGCTAGAACTAATTTAAGGGCTTTTTTAAAAAATATATATTTTATTGATTTTTTTACTGAGAGGAAGGGAGAGGGATAGAGAGCTAGAAACATCCATGAGAGAGAAACATCGACCACCTGCCTCCTGCACAACCCCCACCGGGGATGTGCCCGCAACCAATGTACATGCCCTTGACTGGAATCGAACCTGGGACCTTCAGTCCACAGGCCGACGCTTTATCCACTGAGCCAAACCGGTTTCGGCTAATTTAAGGGCTTCTTAATGCAAACTTATTTAATTTAGTCTATTATTTTTTTTATTTTGGTATAACTTTTTATATATACATTAATATCTATGTATATATTTTATATCCTTCAAATCACCTAAGCCCTACTTCTAGGCAGGGCCTACCTGCCTGTTTCCTATGTTTCTAGTGTGACATGGCTCACTCCAGCTGCATTGTTTTGTTCCATGGTGTGTATCTCGTGTGTGTGTCCCGTGTGTGTGTGTGTGCGCGTGCCTGTGTGTCTGATATGTAGGTGCACCTGCAGTGGGAGATTGGGTACAGATGCTTCTCCTGTCGCATTGGTCCCTGTCCTCACTGAGCTAATCTCTGCAGAGCATCCTTCGAAGGCACAGGGCTAGTCTCAAAGTGGTGGTGATGTCCCTCAGCAGAGCAGCCAGCAGGTGCCACGTGCCACCCAGCAAGCACTGGCTCCTTGGCCTGACCAGAGCACCCTTGACCCCACTGCAGCCCTGTACTGTCACAGTTGTCATTCACCTGAGGTCACACCCAGTTAGGTGTCGAGCCACGGTGGCTGTCCTGAGGCCTTGCACTCTATCCCTCTCATTTCTCTTTAGGACGAAAAGCACAGGCCTGGGTAGGGGCCGCCTACTGTGGGAGTGCAGAAATTGCAGAGAGACCAACTCGCACACAGAAGTTGCAGGGTCCTCCCTCCCCTGGCCTTAGGAGCCCAGTAGAGTGACAAGCTCTTGCTGTCCACACTTAAACCAGTGAAAATGCTGGCAGCCCCAACATGAGTTCAGATCTAGTAAGTCCACACTGGCCACCCTCTCATAGTCAGGGCCTCCCATCTCGGCCATGCTCTGTACAACAGACCTGGGAGCTGTGTCCACAGCCCCTTGGTCGCCCGCCAGCCCTATGAGCAGCCTGCTCAGGTTCCAGGATACTCACCCTTGCATACTTTAGACATGTCCTCAGGCAGTCTCGTGTGATGGTGGCCTTTTCCTAATGTGGCAGCGTTATTTCAGAGGACAGCTATAAAGTCGGGGCCCTTCAGTCCAGGTGGAAGTCATCCACTGTGGGTGCTAGCTCAGCCCTGCCCCTGGCTCTGAGAGCTTCACCACTGGGGACAAGGGTCAGGTGGTCTGCACATTCGGGGCTTCTTTGTGATGCTTGGCTTGTGCAGCCCAGCAGGACTGAACCTAGGCTGGAACTCCGCTCTCACAAGTGACAGGCAAGCACTCAGGTTCCACCTTGCAATGGCCGTTGCCCAGACTGGTGTCTAAGGTGTAGGTGTGCACTGGCAGAGGGGAGTGCCTGCCTCCGAATGCTCCAAGGAGAGGTTCCTTCCTTAGAGACTCAGCTGTACTGTTTCCTGTACTCCATCCTCACTGCTTTCTAAACTAGCTGGCCATTCTGTGACTTAATATCGGGTAAGCATTTCTCTGTGTGTGTATCTAGACGTGCACTTTGATCCGAGACAAATGTAGTATCGAATGTATTAGTTTCTCCTTTGAAATCAATAAAGTATATTTTATGGAAACTGGTTGTTGTTTGTTTGAATCTGAACACGTACTAGCTCTCTGCACCTGTCGTAGGTGCACTGATGGAGGGCAGAGAGTCCCCACTTGGCTTTTTATAAGCCGACATGACCTACTGGTCCTCAGCCTCAGGTGTGCAGGCTGTGCTGCTTGGGCCACCTGGATGGAGAGGACAACACTCAGGCATGCTGAGCCCAGCGGCTTTTACAGGTCGTGTGAATTCTGTGTGTGCAAGTGTGTGTGTGCTTGCGTGTAGATGGGCAGGTACCCCGCCCTCCTGTATGTGCCTAGTCTTTTCTACCCAGTCACACTAAGGATGGTCACTGCATAACCACACTTTTCTGTCCAGCAGGTGGGGGACAGTATTAGGACAAATTTCATTTTCAATGGAGTGGGATGTGTGCCCAGCAGATTTAGGGTTAAAAAGCAACATTTTGATGGTTTGGGGGTTAAGGAGCCAGTTATTAAAATTAAGCTTGTCCAAGGTGTGCCAACTGGAGGAATGTGGGCCCCAGGGCAGCTTCCTTCCTTGCCACTTCTCGCATCCTGTGGCTGACACCTAGACATGGACCCTGGTTTGGTCTGGACTCGGGAAGTCAGGTGGCACCTGCCCCTCTAGATTTCCCAGTCCCTGGGCTTCCTGGCTTCCTCTCTGTGCTGTTGGGTGATCTGATGTTAACACTGAGCTGAGGTTGCCCCAACCATGACCACTTCGGGAATGAATCCGAGCAGCTAAGCAGGCTTATTTCCATCCACACAGTACAGTCTGAGATCAATGTTACTCTGGCCCTGCAGAGGAAGGGTCCCGGCCGCCAGGACTCCTTGTCTGGAAATGCAGTATGGCCCAGTTAGCAGCCCCTCCCCACCACCGCTCAGTGTTTTCATCTGACTTAGGAATTTAAGCCTCAGAAGGGAGGTGGGTAAGAGCGTCTTCTGCTTCTAACACAGGAGACAGATCCCCTGTGCCCAGGGCTGGAGCCCTCCGTCTCCTCTCTGCAGTCCACATGGTCCCTGCTCTGCACTTCTTAGCACCCACTCTTCTCCCCAGAATGATGTTCCAACAGTGGGTTGAGTGGGAGGGGCCCAGGCCCAGAGGGGCATTCGGGTGGGGAGAGCTGGCCTGCTGCCACCTCCCAGCAGCGGGTGACTGCCCTTAGAGTACCCATCTCGGTAAAGATTGCCCTAAGGCCAGTGCAGATCAGTGAACTTTATTTTCTGTTCTTGTGCATCATTTCCAAAGAACTAGTTACATTTCAAACGTTCTTGCAGCTGTAACATGAACATATGAGTCAAATGAGATTTGACGGCTTCAAAACAATAGTATACATTTTGAGAGCCCACTTTAAACTTCACTTCTTGGAGAGGATTAGTGAGGACATTCAAAACTAATGCCCACCCAGCTCTGGAGCTGTTAGATTGCTCGAAGGTGTGGACACTGAGAGCTGAGGCAGTCTGTTTGGTGCTAGAGGCCCATCTCTAAGTCACTTCCTGTTTCTGAATGTAAATATTAAGAAATATAACCATAACCTTACCTTTGAATATGACAATAGGTTAGTCTAAACGATTTTCTTAAGAGTGGGATGTGCTGTCTCTGTAGAAAGCATACTCGGCCATTAGACATTTTAATTGGTGGGGTACACACATCACTGGGCTGGAGACCATGGCTTCCTGGGTGAAGCACAGCAACTTCCCAATGCAGCTTTCTGACCTGGAGCCTGCTGTGGGCACTTGAGAAGTGGAGCTGTTCCCTGTGAGGTGGCACAGCGCCTCCGCTGGTGACCAATCCAATATTGTGGACTCCACAGGGACTTCCCCATACTGAGGCTCCCAGCCTTGCCCACAACACCACCCAGGGGCCTAGTACAGTCCTTTGGAGACAAGAGGCTTACAGGGTTCTCCCTGGTGGGGCCCCTGAGTGTCTGCACGTGCCCCTGCTCTGCAGCTCTGGGGGCCGTTGTCCAGACAATCCAGAATAGCCTATTGAAGTTGTACCCCAAAACTGGGTCTGAATAAGCTGTGAAACATTCAATAAGTACATTCTGCCTATGAAAACAGATAAGTTAAAATAACCTTGATTCGTGTTAATTATAAGACAGACTGACACTGACACTCTAGTCTGCCTAACCTTCCAGCCCTGTTCCCTCTGTCCAGCTCGTCCTTTCCCCGATATACGACTGTTCTCTGAAGTCATTTCTCTCACGAAAGTGGGTGAGGCCCTGGGAGTTAGGTCTTCAGCTCACACGGCAGCCTAAGCAGCAGGGAGGGCAGCACAGCACTGTTAGTCTGGCTGTGCTGTGTCACTCAGCCCTGGCATGCCAGCTCCTGAGGCCAGAGGGCACCTCTACCACCCTCGTAGGCATAGCCTGTCAACCTGTCTGTTGGAATGTAGGAAGATTAGCAGAACTACATAATGAAGTGATCTGTGACCATCTTTAAAGTCATACAATAGGAAAAACAATACTTGATTTCTTATTTAGTAAGTAAGAATGTAACATAAATATGTATCACAGTAGTGTTAAGTTATAAATTGAATTTATACATTTCGATTACTTTTAATTATATTCTGCTATCATGAAACAAACTTTCTATGTGTGGCATTTCTCCCTAAATTACTGCTTTATGAATTGGACTTTTTTTGTTTTTCTTGTGATAGTCTGGATTTACTCTGAATGGGGGGGAGATATTATAAAATATTAGTATTTCTTAAATAATGTGCCACAACTTGGAATGTTTGGAATAAACCTTTCTTAAGAAGGAATGACTGACCGCTGTGCCCTAAAGCACTGATATGCTTTCTCTGCACCAGCTCACTGGAGCCTCAGCACTGGATTTCAGCGCCATGTCCTAGTTTATGAAGACTGAGCACTCACTCCTCTTGATCAGTTAGTGCTCGTGGAATGTCTCTCTAAACCTGAAAGAACATTTATTTTAGCCATTTCAGTCAGCAGCATTTTTCCCATTCAGTATAATTTTCACATTGGCTGTCAATGGAGTTACCTAATAGGGTGGGCTGCATTGATCACTATCATTTTATTGATCACATACCTGAGTTGTAGAACTGGTCCCTGATCAAATGTTTAATATTAGTACCTTTAACTTAACGTAGGTATTGAAACTCCTGAGTTCAAGGCCAGGAGGGTATGTGGCAAGAGCCAAGATGTGTTCAACAGCTACCCTGACTAATTCGAGCTTTGTTCCCTGTGGTTGGTTAACGATGGTGCCGTCAGCCAGGGCCACCCTCCTCCTCTGCCACACTGCTGCCTGGGGATTATGTATAATTTTACATCTGCAACATAAATTCTGACACTTGGTGTGAATGTGCTTGTGAGTTGGGCCCTTGGTTTGGGGTTTGGGGTCTGCGGGTAAATTGCTCCCCAGCAGACAGCTCACCTGTGTGTTCCCTATCTTTTGCAGTAAGTCCTTCAAACACTTGATTTTATCTTGCACAGAATTTCTGCCTTCTGCCTATGAAAACATTCCCCAATATCACCCTTAATAAAGTTCACCTCTGAAGGACAGAGTGGAATTTAGATTCTAAAATTTGCACATATGTTTTGTTTTTCAGGTCTTGAGTCACCACGGCCAAACATAATCCTTGGGTTAGTAATCTGTCAAAAAATGAAACGTCCTTCGAATGCTGGAGACTTAGACAAGACAGAGGAGAAGCGGGCCCGACTGCAGGCACCGGAGGAGACAGACGTGGCAGTCTATCCCAAAGTGCCTCTGGCCTCCCAAGCTGAGAAGAAGCCCCCCAAGTATCAGCACAGCTCTGGGGACACAGCTGTCAGCACCACCCCTCCAGGGTCTCCCCCTCCCCCACCCCCTCTGCCAGAACCGCCAGCTTCGGCCTCGGTGCTGCAGATGCTGTCCTCCCTCAAGCCAGGAGCCACCAACACCGTCACCGTGCCAACGGCGCCAGCAGCAGTCATGGGGGCTGCTTCCTCCGCCTCAAAGTCCGCTTCGCCGCTAGAACATATCCTGCAGACTCTGTTTGGGAAGAAGAAATCATTTGACCCTCCGGCCACGGAGTCTGTGGAGTCAACTTCCATCTCCCGCCCAGACACCAAGGCCAAGGCCGAGTGCGAGCTGCCAGCAGTGCCTCTTCTGGACCCCATTGTCCAGCAGTTTGGTCAGCTCTCCAAAGAGAGAGTGCTAGAGGAAGAGGAGGACGACAGACCCTATGACCCTGAAGAAGAATATGGTCCTGACAGGGCCTTTGAGACACAGCTCGGGGACCAAGGGAAAAGGCACGACGTGGAAAAGGCCTCCGAGACCACTGAGCGGGAGGAGGTGGCCTATGACCCAGAGGACGAGACGATTTTAGAAGAAGCCAAAGTGGCCATTGACGACCTGCCCAACAGGATGTGTGCAGACGTCAGGAGCTCCACGGAGAGGCCGGCTGGATTCGCAGCGGACATGCCTGCTCCCTCTCTGGTGGAGCAGCAGAAGATGATAGAAGAGCTCAGCAAGCAGATCGAGGAGCAGAAGAGACAAGTGGAGGAGCAGGAGGAGGCGCTCAGGCAGCAGCGGGCCACCGTTGGGGTATCCATGGCGCACTTCTCAGTGTCTGATGCGCTGATGTCGCCGCCTCCAAAGTCCTCGCTGCCCAAGGCTGAGCTGTTCCCCCAAGAGCAGCAGGCTGCCGGCAGGCCCGCCGTGCCCCCTACCAGTCAGGGGCCGGGTCCTGGCTCTGACCCAAGACACAGTCGGGACCCCCGGCAGGCCCGGCGCCTGGCCGTGGAGAGCAGTGAGAGCGAGAGCTTCTCAAAGGCCCCGGCTAGCAGCACACCCAATGCCCTGCCCACCAGAGAAGCAAACAGTGGAGTGGCCACCACTAGTCAGGGACCTATACCTGCCCCAGAGGAAAGGGAGCCCACCCCTCCATCCTGGGCTCCAGGTGATGGGGCCACCCTGCCAGCCAAGCAGGATGGTCTCCCAGGTGAGCCCTCAGAGAGCCAGGGCCCACTGGCCACCGACAGCAGCCCTCCCGTGACAAGCGGTCCAGGCCTGGCCCAGCCTGCCCGGAAGGTGCTGCTGCCCACGCCACCCAGCACCGCCTTCCAGCCCAACTTCTCTGTGCCAGGCGAGGGGCACAATTTCAGTTCTCCTGCAGGAAGGGACCCATTTTCAAGCCCAGCGTTTGCATCTCAGGACAAATCCTTAATCTTGTCCCCATATGAGGATCCAAGAAATGCCCTGTTTGCTGAAAAAAGTGACCGTTCAGCTGTTGAAACTGAAGGAGACAGAGAGCCACAGTGCAGACCTGGAGAGGGGGCCAACCCATTTCCCCCACCTGGACAGAAAGGGGCCCCTCTGCCCCAGTTTCAGGGCCAGCGTGAGCCTGCACCCTGCACTTTTGGAACATTGGGACTTCATGGCCCCAGCTTCCCAGGACCACGGGGACCAGTGGGTACGTTTGCAGAAGACAGTATCATTTCTAACAATGATGGAGCAAGAGGGCCTCCGCCGGCTAGATTTGGAGCTCAGAAGGGGCCCATCCCTTCCTTATTCTCAGGGCCACATGGGCCACCTCCCTACGGGGACAACAGGGGCCCCTCTCCCTCTCACCCTGGTGGACCCAGAGGAGCAGCACCACCCCAATTTGAAGAACGCAAGGATCTGCATGGGGAAAAACGGGAATTCCAGGATGCCCCATACAACGACATGGCTGGGCCTCCTGCTCAGTTTGAAGGACCAGAACAAGGCCCGTTGGTGGGAAGCAGAGGTGCAGGCCCCTTCCAGTTTGGAGGCCCACGGAGGCCTCTGCTGGCCCCGTTTAAAGGGCCCCGAGGCGGCCCTCCTCCGTCTCAGTTTGGGGGTCAGAGGGGACCACCCCCTGGCCATTTTGTGGGTCCAAGAGGGCCGCATTCTAGTCAGTTTGAAAGCACCCGGGGTCCCCATCCTAATCAGTTTGATGGACCCAGAGGCCAAGCACCCAATTTCATGCCAGGACCCAGGGTAATTCAGCCTCAGCAGTTCGAAGAGCAAAGGGTGAACTCACCACCCAGATATTCAAATCAGAGGGCCCCAGCACCCCTTCAGTTTGGAGGGCCAAGGGGGTCTGTGCCTTTTCCTGACAAGAGTGAGCCTGTCCCTCCCCGGTTCCACTTCCAGGGCCAGTCCCCTCAAGTGATGAAGCCGGTGCCCAGACCCCTGCTGGAGTTGCCCAGCCACCCGCCCCAGCACCTCAAGGACCGGTGGGACGAGTCGGGCCCAACCCCCAACCTGCCCTCTGGGGCTCCGGGACCAGCCACAGAGGCCGAGGCACAGTGGGCCCCATCCAAAGGCGTGGAGTACAGAAACCAGACAGGGCCCAAAGAGAAACTTTTGGAGGAGCCTGAGGTTCAGCCCGAGAGCCGGCAGGGCCGCACCTTTGAGGACCGACGACGGGAGCGGGAGCACGGGAAGCCCTGGGAGCGCGAGCGCAGCAGGAACTGGAACCGGGAGCGGGACTGGGACCGGGGCCGCGAGTGGGACAGGCACCGGGAGAAGGACTCCTGCCGAGAGCGCAATGCAAACAGAGACCGAGAGCGGGAGTGGGACCGGAGCCGAGAACGCAGTCGGAACAGGGACCGGGACCGGGACAGGGACCGGAGGCGGGACCGGGATAGGTCTCGCAGTAGAGACCGCGACCGGGACAAGGGCCGGGAGCATGAGCGAGGCGGAGACCGCAAGGACCGCAGCAAAAGCAAGGAGAGCACTCGGGACCCAAAGGCCGAAGCCCTGGCCCCACGGGCCACTGACCCCACTGCCCACACCTAGGCCTGTCACAGCTGGGCACTTCCTTTTAAAAGCCAAGTTCATAAAATGTGTTGAACAAATTGTTTTTGAAATAGCTATGAACATAGATGAAGAATAGAATATTCTGGACTTCAAAAATTACTGTAATTTTGTGTATGATGGTTTCCTACAAAATTTCACGTCTTTACAATTCTGATGTTTTTTTAAAGAAACATAACTCAATTTTTCCATTTAAAAATTACTGAAATGGGAAAGTGTCTACAAAAGCATATTGCTTTTTCAGATTATAAAGTTATCTTTTCCAATAACTTGACTCTGGTAAATTTTAAGGGAATTCTGTGGACCTGAGAGCCATACCTTTGCTGACACCTCATCTGTATTTCTAGGTTTCCAAAAGCTGTTTCTGCGGGTTTCTTCGCCTCTCTGGAGGACAGTGTGCTTGATGAACGTCCTTTTTCCTAAAGAGTTTTGATTAGAAATTTCAACTGGGAAACAATACATTGTTTCTTAGCACTAGTTGTGCTCAGTTTTTTTTATATATCACCTTAACATTTTCTTTTTTCTTTCTTTTTTTTTCAAAAACATGATTAAAAGCAACATGTTTGAGTACAAATTGTTGCATTTTAAATAACAATTTATTGAGAGGGGTTTCAATTTTACCAGCCTAAAGGTAAGAAAATATACCAATTAAGTGTACTTTGAAGGGGGTTTCTTTTATCTTAGTAATCAGGAACATTTTGTTTGTTGAACTTCACCTTCTGCACAGTTCTTCCTCCGTCCCAGGAAAAGTGCACTCACTCTAAACTGTTATATTTGTCGGGGGGTAAATTTTAAAGTTTGTTTTTGAAAACAAAACAATGTTTGTATAAACTCTGAGATGAAAAATAGTGATACTAGTTCCAGAACTAGCAAGTAGAAAGCATCCACTGTGAGGCAGTGCACTGCTTCTTGCTATGTATTTTTCAAGTTCTGAAGTGTGAGAAAGAGAAAACCTTGCTAATTTATTTGACTGTACAAATACACTTTGATAATTTTTTTATATTTTCATAAAATTACTTTTGCAAATGTAAATTAGAGCGTCTTTTTTGTTCTTTGGAGTCTGTTGCTCACTGTGCCTTGCTCCAGATTTCCTTCTCCCGGGGACGGTGGGCTGGGAGGCCCGTGCCGTGAGCCAGAGGCCCAGGTTAAGGCACAGTCAAGTGGTGGTGAATTCCAACATCTAATAGGATGGGAAGGTTTTTTACATACAACACAAATTTTTCTAACTTACACAAATGTAAAAATCAAGTGTGTTTCTTTAAGTTTACTTGATAAGAGTTTCTGTAAATTGTGTTTTATAGTGCAGAGTACTATATCCCTGTCCATGGAACATGGAAATGGTAGGTTTTGTACTTGAAGTAGAATAAACTTCTGCAGAGGTTTTCTGTCTGTGTGATCGCATCCTCCCCACATTGGAAAGTTGGAAAGGGACACCTCGGCCACCCTTCTTGCCAGTGGACATGGCAGGGGCCAGGGCTGCACTGGGGCCCTCACATGCCTTGGAGGTGAGCCCACGTCATGACCAGCTGGTGGCCAGATGCAGTGCATCTGGCTTCGGGAGACTTGCTGCCAGTGCAGCTGACACCCGACCTCATCGAGTTGGGTCAGCTCCCTGCACTGTGTTAGCGTGTTGGACTTTCAGAGCAGGAAGCCTGAGGCCGCCCCGGGAACGTAAACAGGTGTGTGGTTAGAGTAACAGGTGATGGGGGTGCCGTGGGGGAGTCAGCTAATGTGGCAGGTCCTAGGGTCAGCAGCACAACATGGGCAACCTCTGTGGGAGTTCATCCTTAGGCTCAGCCATTGACTAATGCTTTAGGAAGCATCTGCTGGGAGCCCATGGGGAGGTAAGTTGGTGGCCCTGGGTGGATACCTGGGGGGTGGGGGTTTGGCAGTGGCTGAGCTGTGAGCAGACAAGGTGTTTCAGTCAAAGCCAACAGTTCCGGAACCTATGCATGGCCATGGGAGGAACAGCTACAGCGAGGCCTTGCCCTTGAACCTCAATGCGTCTACAGCTACTCATGGTCGACCTTAATTTGATGACCTTTGTGCCAGAATTTAGCTTCTTATGGAGTACGGGTGTCCATACTCAGCTGTGAACAGGGACACCCAGGAAACGCCCCTTGGGCAGGACAGACGACTTCGCAGCTAAGCGCACAGCTAACCAGCGGGGGCCCTCAACACAAGTGGGGGGTCCCAAAAGGGACCCTGGCGTGGGGCAGTCCCACCACCCACAGACCACTGCCCCTGGAAGGTGCTGGACAACCCCCTCAAGGCCCAGCCCAAGGGGCGAATCCTGACCTTTGAGATGCCTGCCCCTGCCAGCTGAGGTTCTGCCAAGTGGTAAAGCTGGATTCTGGCTGGACGCTCCTCCGCTGTCAGGGCCCTTCCCCCAGAGCACCAAGAGAGAAGTCCCATCAATTCTGACTCTGACGCTGGCCCCCTGCATCAACCTGAAGCCCATCTTGTGTCTTGTACACACTCTGCGACACCTCCCGCTTCCTGTCACCCCAGCACCCTGGCTGTCCTCCAGCTGTGACTCCGCTTAGTGTCAGGCAGGTACAGGTGCTGCTCAGAGCTTAGCTCCCGGGGAATCTGAGTAAGGAGGAGTGGGCTGGAGGACCAGCACAGGAGCCAGCAGTGGTGTTTGCCTGTTGGGGAGTTCCTGGGAGCTCCCACTCACTGTCACTCCTGATCCTTGCGTTTCAGCCACTCAGGCTGCCGTGAGGGAAAATGAAGGGGGCTGTTTGCCCTAACTGGTGTGGTTCAGTAGTTAGACACCAGCCCATATACCCAAGGGTCTGTGGTCTGATTACTGGTCAAGGGCATGTACCTCAGTTGGTGGCTCGATGCCTGACCTGGTTGGGGTGCATGCAGGAGGCAACTGAACAATGTGTTCCTCCCACATTGATTCTCTCTCTCTCCTTCTCCCCCCTCCCTGCCTGCCTTCCACTCTAAAAAAATAAATGGGAAAGGTATCCTCAGGTGCATATTAACAAACAAACAAAAAAAAAAGGAAGGGGGCTGTTTCACCAGAAAGCCTAAGGAGCTGGGGCCTTTGCTGCCCCCACCTCCTGCCCCACAGCACAGGGACAGGCAGGCAGGTGCCCAGGAGCCATGCTCTTGGAGGGGTCTGCACAGCCGAACCGACATCCTACAGGCACGCCTGCCACATCTGTTCCTCTTCTAAAACTTCCGGCCGGCCAGGCTGTGTCACACGGCCTGCAAGGGAAGAAATCAGGGTGTTAGTAAAAACTGGGAGGTATTAAGCCATAGCGGGGACCGCCACAGTGTCAGAAACTGACCACTCAGAGACAAGCCTGTCCCCCGGGGCTGCTGGGAGGAGTAGGTGCACACACCTGCTGGGCAGCTGCAGTGTCCTGCCAGCGGGTTGCTGGGTGAGATGCCACATAACCCGCAGTCCCCAGCACGTTCAGTGAGCAGTGCTGGCCCAGATCTTAGGTGTTGCCCGGGCCATGCCCCCAAAGGGCCCAGCACACAAATGTACAGAACCTCTGTGGCCAATTAAGAAAAACCATTTAAAGGCTTAAATGGTTTTTAAGCCTTTAGGAAGATTGAGAAACTGTCCTAAACCAAGACTCACCTTCACAAGTCTGTAAGTATTTATTGCAATTTATTCAAAATTGCCCAAACAATGAACCATCCAAATACTCATGTGTGTTTTTTTAAAAAGTAGATTTTTATTGATTTCAGAGAGAAAGGGAGAGGTAGATAGAACATCAATGATGAGAGCCCTAGCCTGTTTGGCTCAGTGGATAGAGTGTCAGCCTGTGGACTGAAGGGTCCCGGGTTTGATTTGGGTCAAGGGCACATACCTTGGTTGCGGGCTCCTCCCCAGCCTGCGTCCTGGTCAGGGCTCATGCAGGAGGCAACCAATTGATGTGTTTCTCTCACATCTATATTTCTCTCTGTCTTTCCCTCTCTCTTCTACTCTCTCTAAAAATCAATGGAAAAATACCCTCAGATGAGGATTTAAAAAGAAAAAAAGAAACATCAGTGATGAGAATCATTCATCGCTGCCTCCTTCACGCCCCACACTGGGGATCCAGCCTGCAACCTGGGCATGTGCCCTGACCGGGAATTGAATCCTGACCTCCTGGTTCATCAGTCAACACTCAACCACTGAGCCATGCCAGCCAAGCCCAAATATACTTCAATTAATGAAAAGTAGAGGCCCAGGTGGGGAGAGAGTGAGTTCCAGGGAAAGACATCACTCGGAAGCCACCATCCTGAGGATCCTGCCCCATGACATTTGAAAGAAGGCAAACACTGCCTCCCTGCGACCTTCCAGGGGCAGTGTCCTTCCTGGGAAGCCGCTCGCTCTCAGGATGGCAGAAGCACACCCGGCCCAGAACTGAGGGCCATGGGGTCTGCTCTACCAGGTGAGTCACTACTGCATGACCTACCTCAGCCCTCAGGCTACAACCAGCCAGTGTCTGTGCTTCTCTTCTGGCCTTCCATCTCAGGCAGCAAGGTCTTGGTGACCCTCTTGGCCTGGAACCCTGAGGATGCTGAGAACAGTGACCCAGCCACGGCCAGCCACCGGACCCCAACACCCTCTAAGCCATAATCTCCCAACAAAGATAGTAACAAAGCCTGCTCCCACCACACATGAGACACCATCCCGAAACCAGGCTGCCTGTCCTCAGGAGACTACACTTCCGTGAGCTGCCCGCCCTGCACACTCTGGGAACAGGCAGCTCTCTTGTCACATCCTCCGCTGGCTGACTGCTCAGAGGAAAGGGAAGCGAAGGCAAGTGGTTAATACAAACATGTTCCTGTCCAAGTCAGAAGAGGCACTTCAGCTTTGACGCCCTTATTTCTGCAGCTGGCCATGTGGCCGCCGCAGGTGTTCGTAATGACCCCAATCCCCCCGCCCAGTCTATGCTCCCTGTGCTGGTCGGGTCCCCAGCCTGATGGAAGACCTGCTTTCCTTCCCGCTGGGTCTGTGCTGTGGGAGGTCCTGGCTGAATTACATCATTGTCATTCTCTACCAACTATAATCACAAGATACAGGGTACTCAGAGCCGGCCAGCCCCTGACAGGCCGGTCTGCCATCTTCCCCCTAGAGAAGATGCCCCTTCCTTTGGGCTGAGCCCTTTAGAACCTAAACTTCAGGAACAGAAAACACAGGTTTTGCCGAAACCGGTTTGGCTCAGTAGAGCATCGGCCTGGGGATTGAAAGGTCCCAGGTTCGATTCCGGTCAAGGGCACATCTCCAGTAGAGGGTGTGCAAGAGGCAGCTGATCGATGTTTCTCTCTCATCGATGTTTCTAACTCTCTATCCCTCTCTCTTCCTCTCTGTAAAAAATCAATCAATAAATATATAATTTAAATAAATATATATTATAAATAAATAAAATATTAAAAACCACAGGTTTTTCCAGTGGTTCAGCAGGGGTCATTGTGACAGGTACCTGAATCCTGGCTTTGAAGCCAGAGGACCAATACTGGTTGCTAACTTAGAGCAACCCGTGTCCTGAGACATCCGCTGGCCCTGTGCCATGCTGCACCTAGCCAGCACTGTAACTGGGTCCTCAAAAGGTCATGAGACACACCTCTCAGAGCAGCCAAACCCAGAGCACTGACACCACCAAGTGCTGGTGAGGATGGGGAGTGGCGGGGACTCCCCTTCACCACTGGTGGGAACGCAGCTGGTGCAGCCACTTTGGAAGGCAGCTCGGTGGTCTCTTACACACTGAACAGCCTCGTGGGACCCAGCAGTCACCCTGCTCCCTGGTGTTACCCAAAGGAGCTGAAAGCCAAAGTCCACATAAAGCCTGCACATGTGTGTTTATAACCATCCTATATAATAAAAGCCTAATAGGCTAAGTATCCGGTTGTCCAGTTGTCCATTCAACCAATCAAAGCATTATATGCTAGTGATATGCTAAGCCCACTCAACCACTTGCTATGATGTGCACTGACAACCTGGGGGCAGATACTCCCATCTCTAGGTTAGCTTGCTGCTGAGTTCCAACTGATAGGGACTGAGCGAGACAGGCCGGACACACACTCGAGCCCTCCCATGGCCCCTCCCAAGCTGGCCACCTCCTATGTCACCCCTCTGATTGTGCATCGTTAGGGTCCCTCAGCCTGGCCATGCCCTCTCATAATCCGGAATCCCTTGGGGGATGTCGGAGAGCCAGTTTTGGCCCGATCCCACAGGCCAGGCCGAGGGACCCCACTGGTGTATGAATTCGTACACCAGGCCCCTGGTTTTATTCATAATCACCAACACTTGGAAGCCACCATGATGTCCTTCAGCAGGTGGAATGACAAGTCAGCCAGACAGGGGAATATTGTTCAGCACTAACAAAGAAATGCACTGACAAGCCATGACAGGACAGGAAGGAATGAAATGCATGGCTGAGTGGAAGAAGTCAACCTGAGAGGCTTCTGTGGGACTGTGACTCCATGACATGGCATCTGGAGAGAGCTGTGGAGATAGCAATGACCAGTGGTGGCAGGGTTGAGGGGAGGGATGAAGAGGCGGGGCACAGAGGATTTTAGGGCTGTGAAAGGATTCAGTGTGATAGCAACATACATGTCCTATACCTGTTAAAATTCTGTTAATTTTAAGTAATTTTTATATATTATAGGAATCTCTTTCACAGCCCGCATAGAAAGAGTTCCAATTCAGGTTTCAGTTTCTGGAGAAGGGCCACACACAAATGAAGAGACTTGAGACTTGAAGAAATTCAACTTGGCGATATGGGGGGTCAGACAGTAGTCCAACTCTAGCTGGAGAACTACTCCTGCTCTGGCCCTGCCATCCCCTTTTATTGAGGTTTTGGGGAAAACATCTTAGGCAACATAAACAGAAATTTACATGTAGCCCTTAGGCAGGAAATAACAGAAACTTACACGGGACAAACAAGGTGGAGGCTGCTTCAGCTAACAATATCTCAACTAAAGGTTAGAACAATTAAGGTTGTTGACCAGCCTTGCTGGCTTCCTGTCAACATCTCTGTTTTTAGTGAAAATGATTTGTTTTCCAGCAATATATTTTATTTTTTTATTTTTTAAATATATTTTATTGATATTTTACAGAGAGCAAGGGAGAGAGATAGAGAGCTAGAAATGTCAATGAGAGAGAAACATCCACCAGCTGCCTCTTGCACACCCACTTCTGGGGATGTGCTCGTAACCAATGTACATGCCCTTGACCGGAATCGAACCCAGGATCTTTCAGTCCACAGACCGACGCTCTACCACTGAGCCAAGCCCAGCAATATATTTTAAAGAAAATAATTTAAATGTGCAGCTTCTGAGACACTTTCAAAAACTAAACTACTATGTTGTTCTCCCAGTCTCTACGTCATCTCTACCAGGAAGGTTTTCTGTATTTTAGTTGTAATTCCAGTTTGTTCTGGGAGCATGTCCCTGCAGTATCCACTTACTCTCAAAATTCTGCTAAATTTACACCTAAGAGAAAGTTTTTAATTTTTTTATGGTTTAAAGCATTACAAATAGTAGTACATAGTCTCCTTTTTTCCCATTGACCTTCCCCCAGCCTCCCCTATCGACTGGCACATGCTCCCCCCCCCACACACAGACAGTGTCTTGTGTCCATTGGTTGTGCTTATATGCATGCATACAAGTCCTTCGGTTGATCTCCTCCGCACCCCCCCCCAACCCCCCGAGCCTCAACACTCTCCAGCCTTCCCGCTGTAATTTGACAGTCATTGCTTTACTGTCTCTGTATCTATATTTTTATTCATCAGGTTATAATGTTCTTTATTTTCCATAAATGAGTGAGATCATGTGGTATTTTTCTTTCATTGCCTAGCTTATTTCACTTAACATAATGCTCTCCAGGTCCATGCTGCAAATGGTAAGAATTCCTTCTTTTTTATAGCAGCATAGTATTCTGTTGTATAGATGTATCGTTTTCTAACTGACTCATCGGCCCTAAGTGTATTTTTGAGTGAGTGTATTGGCATATTTTAATTTCAGTGCACACCTGTGTATCACTGGTATACGGAACGCAGTGGACATCTGCATGCTGTTCTTGTCTTCGGTGACCTTGCTGAACTCACAATACTAGCTTTCACAGATGTCCCTAGGATTTCCTGCACAGATGGGCATGGGGTCTGCAAGTAAAGGCGGGCATGCACTCATTCTCTCCCCTGCTTTGCTGCACTCAATGGACCCTCCGTCAGTACTGAGCAAATGTGGTAACTGGGCATCTCGGCTTTTCCCCTCACCTGGAGGTGGGGCATTTGCTCTTTCCCACTAAGTGTGACATTAGCGGTATTTCCTGTGTGCCGTTGGTGGCAGAGTTTCTATCAAGAATGGCTATTGGGTTGGGCAAACAGTTTTGTGGGTTTTAGGTAATCATATGGCTGATATTTTTCATCTGTTAATATGGTAATTTCCATTGGTTGACTCTTAAAAGTACACAAAGCTTGCATCATAATCTCCTTTTTGTTGTGTTGACTTCAGTTGGCTAAGATTTTGTTTAAAATTTTTGCATACTTGCTCAGTTGGTTGAAGCATTGTCCTGTACACAAAAATGCTGTGGATTCAATTGCCCATCAGGGCACATACCTAGGTTTTAGATTGGATCCCCTGTTGTGCACGTACAGGAGGCAACCAATGGATGTTTCTCTCTTTCTAAAAAATCAATAAAAATACATTCTCGAGTGAGGATTTTATTTTTTATTTATTATTATTTAAAAAAATATATTTTATTGCCGAAACCGGTTTGGCTCAGTGGTAGAGCGTCGGTCTGCGTACTGAAAGGTCCCGGGTTCGATTCCGGTCAAGGGCATGTACATTGGTTGCGGGCACATCCCCGGTGGGGGGTGTGCAAGAGGCAGCTGGTCGATGTTTCTCATCGACGTTTCTAGCTCTCTATCTCTCTCCCTTCCTCTCTGTAAAATATCAATAAAATATATTTTTTTAAAATGTTTGCCTACTTGTTCATGGGGACTGTTGCTCTGGAGTTTTACTTTCCTGTAATATTTGTGTCTGTTCTTCTCCTGGGGTTGTGCTGGTTCCCCAGGAAGCTTGTGTTTGTGCAACAGTTTCAAGTTCAGCATTCGTCCTCATCATGACGCTCACGTGGACAGAAGGTGTGCCATGGTTTACTGGGTGGTCCAGAGCCGATGAAATGACTGACTGCAGCATGGTCATCCCACAGTTGATCAGTGATGGCCTCGTTCGGGAAAGCCTTCCTTCCTTCAGGGCCCCTCTCCCATTTGGCCTTTTCTTTTTCTTACACATTTGGGGCCTGGGCCTGCTATTGGTGCAAAGGAGCCCTGCAGCGGGGTGCTCACTAGGGCTCACTCGCCTCCTGTTGGGCACAACCTCCTGTGAGCACAAACAACCGCCCACTACATGGATGTGAAAATGAATTCAAATGACAGCTCGGAGTCAGAAGTATGGCCAAAATGAGATTTTTAATAGTTCTCGAGAGAGTGGGTGTCCTTTGGTACAGGCACAGCTAAGACAGCAAACACAGTTTTTTTATTTAGTCCCTCCTTCAGCTCCTCATTGGCTGAGTACTATGGAGTCACCTGTTTCCTCTATGTCTCCCACTGGGCCATTTGAAAGAACTGGGCTGAGGCCTTCTCCAGTTGCCTCCACCTCCCCCTGTCCTGGGGGTTTCCACCATGATGCTGGCCCACACCCACAGTCCTTTGTGATGGATTAATTAAAGAAGGTAGCTGAGACTGCGATGACAGGAGACAGGCTTTTATTGGAGAGAGGGTACCTCCTCCGTCAGCTGCTTCCAGAGAAAGAGGCCAGAAGATACCCGGGGTCTACTTTTAAGGGGAGGATAGGGGATGGAGCTTAGGGTATTTGGCAGGTGCTGATTGGT
The DNA here is from genome assembly GCA_963924515.1 of Vespertilio murinus. Taxonomy (NCBI): domain Eukaryota; kingdom Metazoa; phylum Chordata; class Mammalia; order Chiroptera; family Vespertilionidae; genus Vespertilio; species Vespertilio murinus. The sequence continues at coordinate 88,875,343 of OZ004709.1, read as the reverse complement.
GGTTCAGAGCTCAGGAATGTCTGGCCGCAGGTAGGGTTTATGTCTGTCCATCAATTGAAGGAAGGGAGGATCTATCACTTTGTTCCTATATCCTGTTCCTTCCTCCCTCCATTCTGTTTGCCCTCAGGAAATTCAGCCAATTCCACCTAAAGCCCACCATGCTGGAGATGGGTCTCAAAGGCCCATTCCCTAGCAGTGCGGACTGTACAGGAGCTCAGTAAAGCTGTTCAATACCATAGTCTCTCGGCTGGTTTCGTGGAGTGCATCGCACGCCCAGGTAAACACTGGATGTGCATTGATCTGACTCTTCACGGGCTCGCAGTCTGCCCGTCACACCTGTTTGGCCCTGTTCACCTGTCCGCTGCTGGGGCATTGTGTCCGCCCCGCATGCTGAGAAGTGGGGAGCCGCACCTCACCCCGTGGCTCCGTGAACTCGGTGGAAGTGTGCGTGGCTACCCGCCAGGCTAGGGTGGTTTCCGGCCTGCGAACCCCGGACCCTAGCCATCGGGACCCGAGGGCTCTGGCCCCAGCCCGGCGTGCGCGCGAGGCCGCCCGGCCGCCGCGGTCGAGGGGCGGGGCGGCGGGCGGTTGGAGGGCGGGGCCCGAGGGCGGGAGGCCGCGCAAGGGGAGGGGCTGCCGTTGGGGGCGGGGCCGCGCAAGCGCGTCGGGCCGGCGGTTTCCGGCGCGCCGTCCGCCTGTGCGCGTCGGACGCCGGCCCGCCCGCCGCGCGCCCCCCCGCCGTTGGCGCCGGCATGTCGGGCCCCGGGCCGCGGGAGCCGCCGCAGGCGCAGGCGGGCGGGCCGGCGGGCCCCGAGGGCGCGGACGCGGCGCTGGGCGAGGCGGGGCTGAGCTTCACGACCACCGACCTGAGCCTGGTGGAGATGACGGAGGTCGAGTACACGCAGCTGCAGCACATCCTCTACTCGCACATGGAGGCGGCGGCCGAGGGCGAGCTCGAGACGCGCCTCAACTCGGCCTTCCTGGCGGCGGGGGGCGCGGCGGCGGCGGCGGGGGGCGCGGCGGCGGCGGGCGGGGGCGCGGCGCCCGTGTACCCGCTGCTGTGCCCGCCGGCGCTGGCCGACGGCGGCTTCGCGGGCGCCAACCCGTGCCTGGGTCACATCGACTTCCAGGAGCTGCGCATGATGCTGCTGAGCGAGGCGGGCGCGCCCCCTGCCGCCGCCGCCGCCGCCGAAAAGACGCCGGGGGCCGACGGCCCGGGCCCCGGCGCAGCGCGGCCCAAGGCGCCCGACGCCGCCGGCAAGGAGAACGCGGCCGCCGCGGAGGGCGCTTGCGAGGCGCGGGCCAAGTCGGCGGTGCGCGTCCGCCTGGAGGACCGCTTCAACAGCATCCCCGCCGAGCCCCCGCCCGCCCCGCGCGGCGCCGAGCCCCCCGAGCCCGGCGTGGCGCTCAACAAGTGGGTGCCTGGGCCGCGGGCGGCGGGGCGGGGGGCTGGTCTCGCCGGGCCCGGGTGTGGAGGAAGGGGTCCGGTGCAGAGGCCACCAGTTGCCTTCTGACCGCCATCAGCAGGGAGCAGGCCCTGCTGGGTCTGGGTTAGGAGCCTTACAAGGAGATTTGACGGATTGCCAACACTCCCAGCCTATCGGCTCCCGTAACCCTGCAGCTTGCCATCCATCCCCATCCTATAGTTTCCCTATTTTGTGCAGAGTCATGATTTTGGAGGATGGCTTTCAAAAGAGAGTGGTGTCCAGGGCGTGACGGGAGGAGGAGGTATAACTAAAAGATGACACAGTCTCTCCCTCGGTGAGGAAGAAGGTTGAGCTTGTCCATTTCACCAATTGACAATTGCTTGGTGTGTTCCGACAGATTGGAGCACCTCCAGAAAATGCAGTGTTAAGACACCGCTAGATGTGATGGTAAATGGTGGCCGTGTTTCAGGAAGCTTTCCAGCCGAATCATCACGTGTTTCTGGGTTTTCTTTTGTCTCGGCAGTTTGGTGACTCTTATTCGACATCCATCTGAGTTAATGAACGTTCCTCTTCATCAGCAACAAAACAAATGCACAGCGTTAGTGAAAAATAAGACTGCTGCCGCTGCCACTACTCTGCAGCTCACCTACCCCCTGTTCACTGCGAATGCCTGCTCCTCTGGAGGGGGCTCCAGCCTCTCACAGACACAGGTGCAGACAGTGGCTTTGTTAAGTGAAGTGAACTTTTTACTTAGATTCTTTCATGGACCTTTTTAACTTTTTCAGATAGATAGCAGTTGCGGCTTGGTTGGTTGGAGTGTTGTTCCATCCAGCCAAAGGTGGCGGGTTCCATTCCTGGTCAGGGCAGTTTCCATACCCCATTGGGGCATGAGTGGGAGTGACCGATTGATGTTTCTCCCTCACATCGATGCTTCTCTCTCTAAAATTTAATACAAAAAGAAACGACATATAAAATTGAGAGCATTTATGTGGTTAGAGAATTTTTTTTTATTTGCAAAAAGTGTTACAGGTTCCATTGCCACCACTGCAATAAAATTACTGTGATGGAAGCATAACCTGTGTCTCAGTGTAGCCACATTAACAAATTGGTTAGGGAATTTTCAGAAGTCCTCTGTGACCTAAGCTCTTCATGTTGCATATTAATAGCTTTGACGTACGTCACTGCTGTTAACTGCATTGCATTTGTACAGGAAATAGAAGGCGCATATTGATCAAGTTCCTGTTGCTTCATTTTTTCCAGAGTTCTAATAACTCCTGCTCTATACTTGAGGCTGCCAAACACCAGGATATTGGATTGCCAAGAGCATTTTCTTTCTGTTACCAACAAGAAATTGAATCCACGAAGCAGACTTTAGGTAGTAGAAATAAAGCTTTGCCTGAGCAGGTTTGGATTAAAGTGGGAGGTAAGCCACCAAGTGGAAGGGAACGGGTACTTCTGCCCGACCTTTGTCCTCCTGTCCTTGTGGTTTTTCAAGGGGGCGGTGGTTTAGGAAAATGACCAGTCTTGGAAGTGTCTGTATCTCAGGGCGTCCATCTTCCCCTCGCCACCTCACTTTGGGCAATTGTCCAGATTACACTTGGTATGGGAACATTGCATTTGGGCTGCCTGTTCTTGGTAGTAAACACCCTACCACAAAAATGATAGACTCACATGGAGTTTCAGTTACCTTCAAGTCAGCAAAGCACACAGGCTTGTTTGTTTTTATTTTCCTTGTGAATAAGGCATGGCCTGAAATCTGCTTTAGGAGACAGTCTGTGAGTGGGCAGAGGTCTGAGTTGGAGGCAAGCGGCCATCAGATGATGAAGACACTGATGAGGCAAACTCTGCTTTCCTCTCACCCCTTTTCTCTGGAAATGATTGGCTTTCAAGTCACCCACCACAATAACAGCTGGCACTATGCTTTCCGGGAGCTGTGAACACCGGGTGGGGTGGAGGGCTACTGCCTCCTCCCGTGGTAGTAACTGATTTTCTCCTTGTTTTTGTGACACTCGCTACAAAAGCATAGGTTAACATTTGTCAGGTGTGAAGGTTAAGATTGAAATAGTTCTTGTACTGATTACTCAGCTTAGGTAATAAAGCATTACCAATGCCTGCAAATCCCCTCTGTCCAACATTCTGAATGTGGTGATTCTTTTGAATGAGTATATGGCTTCTCAGGATGCACGTCACCACACACACCAGTTAGGTGCAGGCTGCTGTGTCTGGTGGAAACATGATGTATTTCTGTAGCTCTGATGTGATTGCCCCTCATGTGGGAAGAATCACTTGTAAGGTGAGGGTGAGTTGAATTTCAAACCACTTAGCTTTTGTCCTCTTCTGAGGACTGCAGGTAAAATACCACTTAGCCAAAACCGGTTTGGCTCAGTGGATAGAGTGTCGGCCTGTGGACTGAAAGGTCCTGGGTTTGATTCCAGTCAAGGGCATGTACCTTGGTTGCGGGCACATCCCCAGGGGGGGCGTGCAGGAGGCAACTGATCGATGATTCTCTCTCATCGATGTTTCTAACTCTCTATCCCTCTCTCTTCCTCTTTGTAAAAAATAAATTTAAAAAAAGAATAAGACTTATTAGAATAATTTCAACTTTCCCCCCACTCTGAATATCAGAAAAATCAACTTGGGTGTTGATAGGTGACAGCGCCTGTTGATTAACAAGAGGGGCTTAGAAAAGGCTGTGCTGATAGCACTCGACATGTTGTGATTTAGTGGTAGGGTTGTGACCCGTTTAGTGTTTGGAACGGGAAGCTTGGAGCTGGTGCACACACGGAGTTGCCTTCGTGTCCAGCTTGTCCTCCGGGCCTCTGTGCTCCTTTCCCATTAATTTTTATGTCTTGGATTCAAGATGCCAACAATGTATTCAGCATTACTGGTGATAAGTTAAAAAAAAATAATTAAAGTTCCACTTTTTTCTTTTTTTGCAAAGAAGAAGCGCTGTGCAAACAAGCGATAAATAAGAGGAATCGGAGTAGGATACGTCAGTTGGACACCAGTGTGGAGCGAAGAGCCCTCGGAGAGATTCAGAACGTGGGTGAAGGTGCCACCACCACCCAGGGCGCCTGGCAGTCTTCAGAGTCCTCACAGTCCCACCTTGGGGAGCAGTCCCAGAGCGCCCCCGGCGGAAGGTCACAGCGCAGGGAAAGGCACAACCGCATGGAGAGGGACAGAAGGTAACGTGTGTGCATGAGACTGAGCTTTGGAGCGTGTGGTCACCTAACTTAGACACATTAGTGAAAACAGGCACCTTGCCATGAAAACAGGAGCGGCGTCTGTGTTCAAATGGAGAAAAAGTTCGCATGAGTACTTTGGCTCTGCTGGGTGGATTGGAGTCCCCAACACTCCCAGTCCATCCTGATTGCTTAGAAAAGACATGGAAAGTTTTGAGAAGGTGGAGGGATAGGGGAAGAGCCTCCCAAGGCCTCTTCGCTGGGGAATGCTTCACTCCCCCGCCCTGAGTTCTGAGACAATGTGAAAGCTGTCAGCAGATTCCATGCCCGAGATTGTGTTGAGACCAGTCCTGTGGGCGTCCCCTGCCCAGCGCACAGTCAGGCTCCAGACCCAGAAGGAAAGCCTGTGTCTCATGCAGACCACATTGTACAAGCTGCTTAGGCACAGGGAGCCTCTCTTACCTCACGATGGTGGGAAATACTACGTTCCCAGGTGCCAGGCAGGCCCTCATGGACATGCCTTCCTTCCTGAGGGGGGCGTGTAGCCTGCTGGCAGTTCCCCTGCAGCCCTTGTCACCAGTTTGTCCTGGTTCCTTTAAGAATGTTGGGGAAGGAGGGGGTTAAAACTGTTAAGTCAGCCGAAACCGGTTTGGCTCAGTGGTAGAGCGTCGGTCTGCGGACTGAAAGGTCCCGGGTTCGATTCCGGTCAAGGGCATGTACATTGGTTGCGGGCACATCCCCGGTGGGGGGGTGTGCAAGAGGCAGCTGGTCGGTGTTTCTCTCTCATCGACGTTTCTAGCTCTCTATCTCTCTCCCTTCCTCTCTGTAAAATATCAATAAAATATATTTAAAAACAAACAAACAAAAAAAAAACTGTTAAGTCATTTTGTCTCTACATATATTTGCAGATTCTGCGTAGAGTCAGGGTGGTTAGTGTTTCTCTCTTGCAGCTGGGGTTTTACATGATGTTTTCTAACACAGAGTTAGTTAACCCAGTCATTCATTGAACATGCAGGCCAGTTTGTGTTGTAGGCTCAGGAGGTACAGCCTGCACTAAGACGAAGCCCATGGTGGAGCTGAGGCAGGTTACCTCTCTAAGCAGGGGTGGGAGCCTTGTTTCTGCCCAGGGCCGTTTGGATATTTGTAACATCATTCTTGGGCCAGACAAGATTATCAACTTAAAAATTAGCTGCTACAGCCAACACTGTTTTGACTCAGTGGATAGAGCGTCAGCCTGAAGACTGAAAGGTCCCAGGTTCGATTCTGGTCAGAGGCTCATACATTGGTTGTGGGCACATCCCCAGTAGGGGGTTGCAGGAGGCAGCTGGTCGATGTTTCTCTCTCATTGATGTTTCTAGCTCTCTATTCCTCTCCCTCTCTGTAAAAAAATTAATAAAATATATTTAAAAAAATTAGCTGCTACATTTGATCAAACATTTAACTCACCCCTAATGCCTTGATAGGGCCAGGCCAAATGATTTTGAGGGCAAGATATGGTCTGAGGGCCGGGTTTCCCCACCCCTGCTCTAAAGGGATACAGTTAAGCTAGCCGATTCCAGGGACTGGAATGCACACACACCCTTGAGCTCACCAGGTGACAGCATCTTTCCTCTGGCATATCTGTAGAGGATATTCGCTGAGCACCTGCTCTGGGAAAAGCCTCACATGCTCACAGTGGAAGTTTCCATTCTCACTGCCATGTCCTAGTCTACAACAGCCTCTGCCAGCTTTCCTTCTGGTCCTGAGTTTCCGTCTATAAGAGTTACTGTCTACTACGTAGGTTTGGGTTAAAATTAAGCAAGCTGACGAGAGGTGGAGAGCACCACTAAGTGCCAGCTGTGTTCACAAGGTCGTGAAGTTGTGCGTGTTCAGTGGGAGGCCAGAATGAGGGCCATGTCCTGTGCACTGTTCAGTGTCAGCTTACGTCGGACTCCGCACGTCACTAGCTATATGTGTGAAAGTTACAGGTGGTTTCGTGCTTCCACCTGTGATTTAAATGGTCTTGAAGGGGCCCAGATTTCCAGATACTAATAGGCTGGTTTTGGTTTCTCAGGTCCCTGAGCAGAGTGATGCTGGGATCTTACTTGAGAGAGAGGGTGACCTGCCCAATAAAGAACACGACCCTTTGCTTCCAGTTTTAGGGTTTGGGTTTGTCGTTGATCTAGGCCCTTGACTCTGGCCCCTGAGAAGTAAATAGGGAGACTCCCTGAGGAGGGTGGCCTAGGGAAGGAACCTCGGCGAGGGAAGTCATGGGCACCAGGTCCTGGGGGACAGAGGCCTTTGCCCATGCACTTGGTACCAGGCCCCTGAGCTCTGACCCTTCAAGTGACACACATTTGCTCAGCTCTGTGTGTGCTTCAGATTCTCCGTGTTGCTTTGGATTTTGCTGTAGGCGCAGAATCCGCATTTGCTGTGATGAGTTGAATCTTTTGGTCCCGTTCTGCAACGCCGAGACAGATAAAGCCACGACCCTGCAGTGGACCACTGCGTTCCTAAAGTACATTCAGGAGCGCCACGGAGATTCTCTTAAGAAGGTGAGTATTGCCAGCCAGCATGGTTCAGTGGTTGAGCGCCATCCTATGAATCAGGAGGTCACAGTTCGATTCCTGATCAAGGCATATGCTTGGGTTGTGGGCTCGACCCCTTGTGTGGGGTGTGCTGGAGGCAGCCGATCAATGATTCTCTCTCATCATTGATGTTTCTCTCCCTCTCACTCCCTCTCTGAGATCAATAAAAACCTATTATATAAAAAAGGTGAGTATTGAGGCCAGGGGGAGTTTCAGGAGTTTGTCAGTTCATCCATGTTCTTATGTGTCCCTTTCCCTGAAGATCTCAAACTGTCCTCTGTGTCCGGAATCGGACGTTATGGAGTCATTGTGAGCAGAGCTCTGCTCGTGGCACGTGCTGTCACTGAGTGAAGTGGCCTCCGCCTGTTCTGCCTGCTCTACGATGGTGGAGATGACGGTCCCACAGGCTGAGCGCTGCTGTGTGTGGTGGGTTGGACTGGGCGAGAGGGCTTTCAGAGACTGGAGGAGAAAGTGGTTTTGCCCTCAGAAAACCCAAAGGGATAAAGCAAGCAAAGGGCAGGTAAATGACAAGTAAATGGTCTGGACTTCAGTGCCTCTAAAGGCGGAAGAGAGACACTTGTGTGGGTTGGGTGATTGGGTGACCTGGGGCTCTGGGGCCAGCATGTCCTTGACCATCTGTTGGATTCCCAGTGAGTGAGTGAGCTTGGGTCTCCTAGGACTGAGTGCTTGGTGTAGGTCTTGCCCGCCTCTTCCATGGTTCAGAGGAGAGAGTGCAGGTGGTGGCAGTTGTGGCTACTGTGCTCCTCCAGACACCTAGGCTCCAGTGTTGGCTGCAGAGCTAGCGGTGGGGCTGACTGGTGATGAGCTTTAGTGAAGTGAGCCGCAGCACGAGTCTGATTGGAGAACCATGCTGAGGTTGGTGTGACAAACACGGAACCTTTTATAAAAAGAGCCTCATGTCCTGGCCAGGGCTTAGTCAGTTGGAGCGTGGTCCTGTACACCAAAAGGTTGTGGGTTTGATTCCCGGTCAGGACACATACTTAGTTTTCAGGTTTGATTCCTGGTCAAGGTGCGTACAGGAGGCAGCTGGTTAATGTTTCTCACGATGATGTTTCTCTCTCTCCCCCATCCCCTTCCCCTCTCTCTTAAAAAAAAAAAATAAAATCAATGAAAACATCCTTGGGTGAGGATTTTAAAAAAAAAAAAGAGCCTCCTGTGTCCAGATGCTGGACGCTACAAACGTGGCCGGGCGTGCTGAGTTGCTCTGCTTTCCTTGTCTGCGTCGTGTGAGCTTCATATTTCATCTTCGTCCTTGTTTTCATTGTCTAATTGCATTTCCAAGCAATGTTTATGTTGGATTCCCTCTAACAAATCACTTACGGTTGTTTGTCATGCAGTTGCAAACACTATTTGTTAGGGGTAGACTTTGGGGTTATTTTAATAATAAAATAAAGTTTTTATACTTTTTAAATGATTTAATGTTTGGCTCTGTGTACCTGTTAGAGAATTATTAATAGAACTCATTCAAGTACGATGAAGGAATTACAACAGCAAAAACCTTGTTAAATATACACACACTCTCAGATTGATTTATAGGTACTATATTTTATGGACAGTATGCATCCTAGGCATTTCTGAAATTTAATTACATTGAATTTATAGGTTGTATTGTTTCTGCATCAGATCATAAGAACATTAAGAAACGGGCCGGAATGACGCCAGTTAGTGGGGATTCAAACAGCCTAAACACATGCGGGCCTCCCTGTTTCTCAGAAACTCACCCTCCTACTTGCATGAATGTCTTTGTTCTCAGTACAATGCATGAGAGTCTGAAGTGATTTTCCTGAGTTATCTTAGTACACATTGTGAAATAATTTCACAAACTTTTCCTGCTTCAACCAGGTTTCTGCTCAGTCATCCTTTAAATAAATGAAGACCCCGCTGGCCCGTGGGCGGTGTCTCCAGTGTCTCAAGGAAGGGACACGGCCATGCGGGCCGTCTGAGGCCAGGTGTCCACAACCTTGCAGGGGTCAGGCTCGAGTGGCACGCTTTGCTATGGGAGGAGCCTGGACTCTGGGAAGGAGAGATCGGGGCGGGAGTGAAGGTGAAGACCTTGGTTGAGGGCCACAGAGCACTCACGAGACTGCTGGGCTGAGATGTGGGCGTGCTGGAGGAGGGGTTGGGGAGCATTTGGAGTTCTGGCTTGAGCTGCTGGGTGGACAGGGAGAAACAGGGTGGGTGGGCGGGCGGGAACCCATGGCTTTCCTGGACTGTTGAGTGCCCGGGACGACAGGCGAGTCTGCAGGGGCCGATGGAGCCTTGTCAGGGAGTAGGTGCTTGGCTGTGTTGTTTTCCTAATGAGCCTGCTGCAGAGCAAATGCCTGTGCACATCAGCAGCCTCACTCACATCTGTTGGGCACCTTCAAAGACAACTGCAGACGTGGCCCTTCTCCGCTGAATGTCTGCTCGTGTGTCATTCTCCTTCCTCACCAGGCCATCGTCCTGCCTCCCTACATTGATTGTAGTTCTCTGATGTTGTCTAATAGTCACAGGTCCCCAAAATGCCTTTAAAACGACTCAGCTGTGTTTTTCCCCTAAACCAGTGACTAGCCATGGGGTTTGCATTTCATTATATTCAGCAGCCTCTAACTGGGGGTCCCTCCACTGGTTACTGTAGCATCCAGGTGTCTGAAGGATTGTGCACTTAGATGGCTCACTTTATTTACTTATGGCAGTTTAAAATTTGATGCAATTTCAAACTTGAATGACAAGATTAGGACTGAGAGCCCCTCGTATACCCTCTTGGCTTCGCCCAGAGCTGCCAGCTGTTGGCATGTTGCCCATTTGCTCTGTTCTGTGCAGAATCTGTATTTTTCTGAACCTTTGATAGTGAGTTGTAGACACAAGGCCGCTTTGCACCTGGCCTGTGTGTGTTTCGGCTAGGACATGCGGTCAGAGGCAGGACTTTATACTGACACTATTACGGGTAGTTCAGGGGCAACATTTACACTGCACCTGTTGTCCTGGGGGTGTCCCCACTCAGAATCCAGTCCAAGGTCACAGAGCTCCCCGGCTGTCATTCATCCCTGCCTCTCTGCTGTGCACTTTCTGGTTCCACCTGAAGTCGGGGGACGGAACAGCTTGGCCACATGGTCACTTTCCTTCAGTACCTGCTTGGTGATGAGGTGCAAAGGTGCTGTTACTTGTCCCATAGTTACTCACCTTTCAGAACTGGGTCCATGTCCCCTGCCAGCAACTATCCCCCTCCTTGCTGCTCAGTTGCACCGCTCAAAGGAATTGCCTGTCGCATCTCCTTTCTCCAACTGCCTTGGACTGCCTAGTGCCTGTGTAGCCAGTGGTGGGTCAAAGGTAAATGTGCTGATCTGACTTTGACCTCTGCCGCTAGTCCCCAGGTCACTACCCTCCCTGGTGTTCCTGCTTCTCCTGGGGCACCTTCTCCCCTCCCTTCTATAATGTTACTCCTTGCCCCTCGTTCAAACAGTCTGGGAGTAGAGCGGCTGGGGACCTCACCATTGATGCACAGGGGTCACTGATCCCCGTGTTCAGTGAGTGCACGTGACCCCTCCCTCATCCCCTTAACAGGGCCCCTGCTCCCGGGGAAGGAGAGTGGCCCTCAGGCTTGGTGGGCTGGCACTGTGGGGAGACCCTCCCACTGTGTGGGGAGTACTTCCCCATTTTGTGCTGATGAGCTCATTCCTACCTCGTTCTTTTGTCCCTCCTCCTCTGTCTCTCACTCAGTGTCCTGGCTCTGCTGTGGTCTCCCCAGAGCACCGGCTCCTGGTCTGTTCTGGCCTCTTGGGTAGGGAACAGGGAGTCAGTAGGAGTGTGTTTTCTACCATAATTTGCTTTTATGTTAATTATTTTTAAACCTTTCCTTTCTTCTTTTTAAGTTTAGATTTTCCGGTGCTTAAGTTGCAGGCTTACTTCATTTATATTCAGCCTTTCTCACCTCTTGGTCAGTGAATATAAAGCAAACTGGTCTCCGTGTTCCTTGGAAAACATCTCCAGCGTAGGGTAATGCTTCGTCTCCAAGTATCTGATGTCCTTAGTTTGTCTCTCTCTCTTTTATTTTTAATTTAATTTAATTATTATTTTTTTTATTAAGGTATTATATGTGTACATAGCTTATCACCCCCCCACACCCCACCTTCCATTCATGCCCTCCCTCCCCAGAGTTCTGTGTTCGTTGGTTGTACTTATATTCATGCATACGAGTCCTTCGGTTGTTCTCTTATCTCCCCCCAGGTCTCCTTCCCCTCCCCGCTGTCATTGGACAATCTCCTTGTTTTATGGTGACTATCTCAGGACCACATGAATAGAATCCGCTCCTCATTTGGCAGTCTGCTTGTTTTCTGGTGACTATCTCAGGACCACACAAATAGAGTCCGCTCCTCCTCTGGTTCTCACCGCCTCTCCCCCCGGTCCCACTGCTTCCCATGGGACACACGGCTCGCGTGGGGCACACGGCCCCCTGGGACACATGGCTCACCCGGGACACCCAGCCCCTTTGGGGGACACGTCTCACCTGGGGCACATGGCCCCCAGGGACACATGGCTCACCCGGGGCACCTGGCCCCCTTGGGGGACACGGCTCACCCGGGGCACACGGCCCCCTGGGACACACGGCTCACCTGAGGCACACTGCCCCCTGGCTTAGTTTGTCTCTTTGCATGAGTCCTACAAAGGAGGATTTTCATTTTACACAGATTTTCATTCTTCCTGTCTCTCTGTCTCTCACATTGTGATCAATGAAGTTGGTCATATAAAAAATAGTTTTGAGGTTTATTGAAACTACCATGTGACCTCTCCGGTGGTCAATTGTTTTAAAATATATATATTTCTTTATTGATTTTAGAGAGTAAGGGAGAGGGAGAGAGAGATAGAATTATCAATGATGAGAGAGGATCACTGATCAGCTGCCTCCTGCACGCCCCCTACTGGGGATTAAGCCCACAACCCGGGCATGTGCCCTTGACCAGAATTGAACCTGGGACACTTAAGTCCGCAGGCCAACGCTCTTTCCACTGAGCCAAACCAGCTAGGGCTGTGGTAAATATTTTATGGTTCTGTGGTCACTTGGAAAGAATGTGCACCCTTCATTTGGTGAAGTCCATGTTTGTTAGGTCAAGATTATGAATTGTGATTTTGTCCTCTCTGGTCCCCAGAGACCTGAGTAACATCTCCCACTGAGATCGGATTTGTCTTCCTCTTGAATTCTGTCTGTGTCACACAATTCAGAGCTCGGCTAGGCCCTCACATTCCCTGTTCCACTTGGTGTGTGGCTGTGTATCAGTTCCAAGACCTTTGTGTGTCTTTAACCCTTTGTCTCTGTACTGACATGAGTGCTTACTCGTCATAACTTCTTGGTGTCATTTCCTGACATGTAATTAGAACCACCTCCTTCCTCTTGGCATTCTCATGTTTACAAATCTAACACGAATATCAAGTCTTGTCAAGGTGTTCTGATAAATCATAAAAATCCCTTAAAACTCAGCCTTTTTGCTTGTTTGGTTGAAAACAGATGCTAATTGAGAGAGCAGAATGACAATGACTAGCTGACCTTCAGCTCAGCTGAGGAAGGTTAAGGAGGCCCCTGTCTCTGTTTCACAGTCACCCCCAACTCCCAGGGACCCCAGGAGAATCCAGATGGAGCATGGCTCAACCCTCTTCCGGCAAAATACTGAAAATAAAGATGTGCCAGGGTTAGCCTCATGTGTAAAGATGGCTTACAAAATCTCTCCAAGTACTTTTTTCCATCTGAGAAATGGCTGTTTTGTTTCTGACTTGTAGTTAGTTTTTTAAGAAAATACATTTTTATTGATTTTAGAGAGGGAGAGAAAGAGAGAAACATTGATCAGTTGCCTCCTCCATGCACCCTGACTAGGGAGTGAACCTGCAACCTAGGCATGCGCCCTGACCAGGAATTGAACTGGAAACTTTACAGTGCACAGGATGTCACCCAGCCAATTAACCACACCAGCCAGGGCTTTATTTGGTTACTAGAGGCCCGTTGCATGAAGATTCGTGCAATAGCCTTCCTTCCCCTGACTGCCAGCACCGGGGACCCAGGCCTTCGCTCTGGCCGGAGCCTTAAGTCTTTTAAAAATATATATATTTCATTGATTTTTAAAAAAATATATATATTATTTATATTTTACAGAGAGGAAGGGAGAGAGATAGAGAGCTAGAAACGTCGATGAGAGAGAAACATCGACCAGCTGCCTCTTGCACACCTCCGACAGGGGATGTGCCCGCAACCAATGTACATGCCCTTGACCGGAATCGAACCTGGGACCTTTCAATCCGCAGACCAAAGCTCTACCACTGAGCCAAACTGGTTTCGGCTGTATCATTGATTTTTTTTACAGAGAGGAAGGCAGAGGGATAGAGAGTTAGAAACATTGATGAAAGAGAAGCTGCCTCCTGCACACCCCCTACTGGGGATATACCTGCAACCAAAAACTGGCTAGGGCAATAATGGAGACTTAAGTCTTAGCTCTGGCCCAAGTGCCACTCCTGTAGCTCCCCCGTCCTTCCCCCTCTCTTTCCCCCTCCCCCTCATAGCAGGGGTCCCGCCCCACCCACCACTCTGCATCTGGTGTACTGCCCAAAGGCCCAGAGTGGCTGGGGGGTGGGGCCACCACCATATTTGTTGGGTTAATTTGCATACTCACCTCAGATTGGCTGGTGGGCGTTTGCAATGTGATGGTCAATTTGCATATTTTATTAGTGTAGTTTTTAAAAATATATGGTTTCTTACAGAGAGGAAGGGAGATAGAAACATCGATGAGAGAGAAACATCAATCAGCTGCCTCCTGCACATTTCCCACTGGGAATGTTACTAGAGGCCCGTTGCATGAAGATTCGTGCAATAGCCTTCCTTCCCCTGACTGCCAGCACCGGGGACCCAGGCCTTCGCTCTGGCCGGAGCCTTAAGTCTTTTAAAAATATATATATTTCATTGATTTTTAAAAATATATATATATATATTATTTATATTTTACAGAGAGGTATGTGCCCTCACAACCAAGGTATGTGCCCTTGACCGGAATTAAACCTGGGACCCTTGAGCCTGCAGGCTGACGCTCTATCCACTGAGCCAAACCGGTTTCGGCAATTATTAGTGTAGATTTTAAAAGGTAAATTCTAGTCCTGGCTGGGTAGCTCTGTTGGTTGGAGCATCATCCCAATGCACCCAAGGTTGTGGCTTAATCTCTGGTTGGGGCACATATGGGAATCAGCCAATGAATGCATGGCTGAGTAGAACATCAAATTGATGTTTCTTCTCCCACCCACTCACCCACCTCCCTTCCTCACTCTGAAATGAATTTTTTTAAAAAAAGGTAAATTCGACCCTTTCAAATATAGGCAGATATTTTATTTTTGGGCTTTGGGTATCAGAACCCAGGAAATTATCAACATGTGATTTGTCTTAAGTTGCACTAAAACCTTACAAAGTTTAGTGTATATTTATATACATATATGGCTTCTGAGTGTAGCTGCACATGGTAGGGTCTTTGGTCAAAACACCTCTGCGACTGCGGTCCAGTGGAGTGCCCATCACTCCAGACGACTGGGGTCAGTCAGTGCCCACAGAGTGCTGCCACTTACCTTCCTGGCATGAGTGAACTATACCCTCTTATAGCCAGCAACCAAAAGACAAACCTGATTCAAAGGACCTGACAAGACCCTTCTCCACAGAGGCCATGCAGATGGCTAGTTAGCACATGGAAACATGCTCAGAATCACTACTCATCAGAGAGATGCAAACACAGTGAGCTATCACCTCATACCCATCTGAGGTGGCTACAGAGAAAAACCACAAAACAAAATAAATAAGCGAAGATGTGGAGAAATTGGGAGCCTTTGGGGTTTCTGGTGGGATTGTAAATTGGTGCAGCCAGAGGGGGAACCAAGATGGCAGCGTAGATAAACACTAGTGCTTGCCGCCTCTCAGCCACATCAAGATGACAACTCATACAGAAATGTAGAACGGCCATTGTTCAGAACCTGAAATCTGACTCAGTGGAAGTCCTACAACTAGAGAAGTGAAGGAGAAAGCACATTGAGACTGGTAGGAGGGGCAGAGGCGCAGAATGGGCTGGTCCAACACCCATGAGTGGCGAGTTTTTGATTGGGAAGGTTATCTCCAAGGCCTCCCGTGAGAAGCAGAAGGTCCCAGCCCTACACCAGACTCCCAGCACAGGATTCCAGAGTTGGGAAGAGAAGTCCCCATAATTTCAGGCTGTGAAAAACAGGAAGGAATTGTGGCTGAGTGACACAGAAGCTGTTGAGACCCAGGTTTTCCTCTTAAAGGGCCCACACACAAACTTACATGGTCCTGCTTTCTCTGAGCTCCGAGCGTGGGGGTGCCAGACACATACAGGGAGAAACTAGACTGTCTGGCATCAGGCAGGAGCTCAGGGGTGGCTTTATCCCAGATGGTGCTTGTATAGGTCATTGTTCCTGTGCTGGAACCTCCCCTGTTGCAGAACTGACTGGCAGCCATATCTGAGTTTCTATCAGCCTTGGCCCACACTGTTTGCTCTACCTGGTGATTCCCTGAGACCCTGCCCCATCTGATTGGCAGCCCCACCCAAGCTGTTTGCAGTGGCTTTTCTATATGATTGGTCTGTCCTGGCTCAAGCTTCAGATTTTCATAAAATGTCTCAAGTAAGCAGCAGCTGGCTTTAAATCTATACTAATAAAAGGGTGATATGCTAATTAGACCTTCCAAACAAAGCCATGGTGGCAGGGCCGAGGCAAAGGTGGTTAGGGACAATCAGGCCAGGCAGGTGAGCAGTTAGGAGCCAGTGGTCTAGGATCGGGCCTAAACGGGCAGTTGGACGTCCCTCAAGGGGTCCCAGATTAGAGAGGGTGCAGGCTGGGCTGAGGGACACCTCCCCCTTCCTCCCATGCACAAATTTCGTGCACCAGGCCACCAGTCTTATCAATAAAAGGCCTAAGACCTGGCACCAGTACCAGCCGGCCTTGCTTCACAGCTGGGCCTTGCCTGAGCTCTTCTTAGCCCAATACAAGTAGCAGCCACCTGCAGATCTCACTGTAGCTTCTGCAGGATGACTGCAGGCAGTGGCCAACTTTTCATCCCTGGGAGGCCACAGAGCCAGTGCACCCAGTGGACAGCTTCAGACCACACCATATTACAACTCTATACCTCCAAAAGTAACACCAATTGGCCTGGAGGTCAACTCTCCCAGTGATTTCCTCAACAGAAATCAAGGCTCAACTGCAACAAGACTGTGCACATAGCCCACATGGGCGCACCTAGAGTGCCCAGCTCAAGTAACTAGGGAGGTTGAGCCACTGGGCCCCACAGAACACCGATCCACAAACCATTCTAATTCCAGGAGACATAACAGCTCTACCTAATACATAGAAACACAGGGAAACAGCCAAAATGTGGAGACAAACATATCACAAATGAAAGAAACGGAAGTGAGGAAACTACTAAATACAGAGTTCATAACAATGGGTATAAAGTTGCTCAAGGATCTTAATGAGAGCTTCAGGGGACTTAGTGAGATATTCAAGGATCTTAGTGAAAAAGGTCCAGTCAGAAATTAAGCATACACTAACTGAAATAAAATAATTTACAGGGAATCAACAATAGAGTAGAGGATTCTAAGAATCAAATCATTTGAAATATGAGGAAGCAAAAAACAGAAGAGTAAAAAGAATCCAAAAATATGAAGATAGCGTAAGGAGCCTCAGGGACAACTTGAAGTGTACCAACACTCGCATTATGGAGGTGCCAGAAGGAGAAGAGAGAAGTTGAAAACTATTTGAAGAAATAATGACAGAGAACTTCCCCCACCTGATGAAAGAAATAGAATGATAAGTCCAGAAGTGCAGAGTCCCAAACAAGGAACCCAAAGAGGACCACACCAAGACACATCATAATTAAAATGCCAAGGGTTAAAGAGAAAATCTTAAAAGCAGCAAGAGAAAAGCAGTTCCTTCAAGGGAGTGCCCATTCGACTGTTAGCTGACAGTTCAACAGAAACTATGCAGGCCATAAGGGAGTGGCAAGAAATGTTAAAAGTGATAAATAGCAAGAACCTACAACCAAGATTACCTAGCAAAGCTATTGTTTAGAATTGAAAGTCAGATAAAGAGCTTCACAGACAAGAAAAAGCTAAAAATTCACCACCACGAAACCAGTATTATGTGAAATGTTAAAGGGTATTCTTTAAGAAAAGAAGAAAGGGGAAAAAAGATAAAAAGTGAACAATAAAATGGCAATAAATATCTACCAACAATTGAATTTAAAAAAAAGGAATCTAATGGGAAAAAAAAAACTAGAGGCATGGAAACATGGAACAGACTGACAAATATCAGAAGGAAGGGGTGAGTGGAGTATGGAAAGATTATATGCATTACCTATGGACACAGACAATAGGGTGGAGAAGGCGTAAGGTAGAACCAGGTGGAAGGGAGAAATAGTGGGGGGTGCAGAGGTGGAGGAAGGGGAGGACATCTGTAATACTCTAAACAATAAAGATGAAAAAAATAAATTGGTGCAGCCATATGTAAGACTATCTGGTGGGTCCTCAAAGGGTTTAACATAGAACTACCATAAGATCCAGCAATTTTACTTCCAGGTATTTACCCCAAAGAATTGAAAACCAGAACCCAAATGGATACTTGTATGAAAATGTTCACAATAGCATCATTCACAATGGGCAAAATGTTGAAACAACTGTGTCCATTGATAGGTTGATGAACAGAATGTGCTTTATCCACACAAAGGACTGTTAGCCATAAAAATGAAGTCCTGACACCTGCAACTTGGAGGGACCTGGAGGACATATAAGTGACATAAGCCAGTTACAGGAGGACAAGTCCTATGGCTCCATATACATGAGGGCCTAGAGGCGTCAGATTCACAGAGACAGAGGTCGATGCTGGGCACTGGGGCTGGGGGTTAGTGTTTAATGGGGGCAGAGTGTCAGTTTGGCATAATGAAAAACTTGGAAATAGATGGAAGGGATGGTTACACAACAGTGCGAATGCACTTAATGGCAGTGAATTGTACACTTACACATGGTTAAAATGGTAAATTCCTGCTGTATATATTTTACCACAATAAAAAACATATAGACCCAGATCTAATTATTTAAGAATGCTATGCTTTAAAAAAAAAAAAGACATTTGGAAATTTATATGGTTATACAACAGTGAATATATTTCATGCATCTGAAGTTCATACTGTATATACTTTACCACAGTAAAATAACAAATGCAAATGTGGTTGCTTTTAAACTATAAGACGGTCTTAGAGTGTGAACAGGTATTGTGAGAAGCTGTTGGAAAATTAAAGTAAATGTCAATGCAACTTATGAGCAAAGTGTTTACATCCTTATTTTTATCATACAAACCCCTAGCAAGATGTGATGTAAGTTTGTGAACCAGTAACCCAGGTACATGCCCTTGACCGAATGGAACCCAGGGCTCTTTGGTGTGCGGGCTGACACTCTAACCACTGACCCACACTGGCCAGGGCTAATTGTATCTTTTGAAGTAGGTTAGCTCTTTCAACCTTTTGTATTTTCAAAGAAAGCAATTTTCATGTCTATGGATGGGTACACTAATGATCTTTTCTCAACTGTAGGAATTTGAGAGTGTGTTTTGCGGTAAAACTGGCAGAAGGCTAAAGTTGACCAGACCAGACTCCCTGGTGACGTGTCCCGCACAGGAGAGTCTGCAGAGCAGCCCTGCCATGGAGATCAAGTGAGCGGACTGGACACTGGTTCCGGGAAGCAGGCGGCCTCCGCCCGGCCATGGGTGTGTCCAAGCCCTGGAGCTCTGCGCCAACCGTCAACTCTCAAGGGACGTGACTCAAGTTGGGACTCCAGTGGGGACTTTGAAAGCACATTTTGTAAAAATATTATCTAGAACAAAATATCAAACAAAGTATTCGTCCACTAATGTCCTCTTAGACCATTGGGATGCAGACACAGTGACAATTAGTAATTTTCAATTATCTGTCTGATTCCATCATGTTTTCTTAACATGATAACTTAAAAAATTAACACCCTTTGTAATTTCTTTAGTCTTACAAGGTACACTGCTTTTTACTTATTTCCTTTACATTTAAAAATGCCCCCTTAGCAATTGGCAAAGTCAAAATGTTCACTAGAAGTAGTTTGGAAATTCATTTCATTTGTTTATCGCCTCCCCTTGCCACGGCTTCCAGTCACGTGGACTGCATTGCAGAATTTTGCTAGGAATTCCCAGAGACATCCTTAAAGCTCCGTTGGTCCATAGAGGCGATGTTGTCACGGCGGGCTGCTTGGTGACCTCGCTTTCACACTGAGAGTCATTCCTTTTCATGTAATAAACTGTTTGGAACTGAGTGTTTCAAACGAGTGGCTTTATTCATTACAACAGACTTAGTGCAATACAAAGTCACCATCAATAAATACTGTTGGTCAGAGACAGAAGTTTTACACAAAAGAAGCAGGTGGGTCAGACTAGACCTTGGTACGGAGGGTACTGTATGTGAAATCCTTTATTTTTTGTTACACTGTGGTCAGTCATGAATTTGAATTTATCATTTTATTGGGATTATATCTTAGTGTATACAAATGCCATGTAAACAAGTTGCTGGATTTTCTCATGGGCTTGTACACACTGTGTCCAAGGTCCGACATTACAGCCGCACAGGCCGCTATACCCACACGAGACAGGACTTCCCAGCAGCTGGAGGATACTCGCGGGACCGAGGATGCAGGCAGGCAGCAAGGCCTCGCTGGCCGCTGTGCACAGTGTGTGGCTATCTGCTTAGTAATGGACGATGCTGGTCCCCGGTGTCCCTCCAGAGCCTCTGCTTCAATTGGCATCACTCTCACTTTCTAGGTTGTGTTTTAGGAGCTTCTAGGACCTGACTTTTCAGTGCCGCCCATCACGGCTCCTTGGCAAGCTGAGGTGTCACAGATGCCTGGGGTCCCCTGAGCACCAACAGCACCAGGAAGGCCAGGGTCTCCGGGCAGCCCAGGCTCACCGTGGGCGCCGTCTTGGCCGTCTTTGCCCACACCAGGCACACCTTGGGACCCTTGAGACAGAGAAGGAAGATACGTGTAGATGTAGTGAGACTGAGCCCCAGTGGGACTCCCCGTCCACCTGCAGGCTTCTGCACACGGTTACTGGCTTGTCTCCAGACCCCGGAAACCAAGTGAGGAGAGCCAAGGCCTGGAGAGCCACAGGGCAGAGCCCCTGGGCGGGAGGGCAGCGAGGCCAGGGAGGCAGGAGCGGGGTCTGGGACTTGTCCACAGTGTGGCAGCTCAGGCTGCACTCAGAGGAGCATATGGGTGTGGTGGCAGGAGTGAGAGGTGGGGATGCATGGGAAGGATGAGTGGGGAGCCAATAGAGACTTTAACCTATGGGTCACCTGATTGGGGGTGGTGGTGGAGATGGATCAGCAGAGGAGAAGCCAGAGGAGATGGGGGCGGGGGGGATGGTTTGGGGGGAGGCCCTGCCCCCTTGTGTAGACTCCCAGGATGTGAGTGCAGATGAAAATGACCCCAAACAATCCCCCAGAAGGCTGGGGTGAGCTGTGGGGGGGCTGGCCTTAGCTGGGGACAGCTCTTATATTTGACATTAAAATTTAAACATTCAGGGGGAAAATTTTTTAATTCAGGGTACTTGTGGGTCCATTAAGAGAGAATTTTGTTAGAATTTAAGTGAAATGGATACTAGATGGCTTTAGTTAAACACTTTAACAGAGTCTGCTTAACTAAAGGAAAGCAGGAGGCCCTGTCTATGGCAAACTGTTCGAGGATTGAAGTAGCTATCAGAGGGTCGCGAACCTCACCACAAAAGCTTCGCCCGGGAAAGCAACTCCTTTATGAGACCTGACACCGCCGCCCAGTGCTGCCCACACAGGGAGGGAACTGGGAAGGAGCAGGAAACAAGTGGCTAAAGCACGGCCTGTACCTTGGAGCCCCTGGTTTCCGACCGGCCCGTCCAGGCCCACGCCGGCCGCGCCTTTGTCTCCGCGGTCCCCCTGGCTTCCTGCAGAGGGGTTTGACAGAAGCAGGTATTGAGACTGCGAAGGCTTCAGGCTTCCACGCGGGAGCCCGGCCCTGTGCTGCCCACATCCCAGGGCCATGCCTTTCGGTGCTCACTTTATTCGGAAATACTGAAGCCTGTCACACAGTTGAGCATTCCACTGTGTCCCTATTTTCAACACGGCCCATGAGTTGTGCACAGGTGTTTTAAATGCCCCTCCAGCTGTGGGATCCTGGCCACCCCCTCCCAAAAGCTCTGGTCTTTGCAACACAGAAGTCTCCCCACAGGAGTCCTGTATGTCAGCCTGTGCTCTGTGTGAAGCAACGTTCCTGGTAAGGGGACCTGCACTGAGGCAGCGACCCCTTGCAGACAGCATGGGAGAGGAGCTTTAGCCAGATACCAGGTGACCACTCCAGCTCCCTCCTTGACTGTCAGGGAGCCTTCCAATCCTGTCGCCTCTGCATTAGGAGCAGTGTGGGGCCAAGTGACTGGTATGAGGGCAGGTGAGCAGTGTGAGGGCAGGTGAGTGGTGTGAGGGCAGGTGAGTGGTGTGAGGGCAGGTGAGCGGTGTGAGGGCAGGTGAGTGGTGTGAGGGCAGGTGAGGGGTGTGAGGGCAGGGTGAGCGGTGTGAGTGCAGGTGAGCGATGTGGCGCCAGGTGAGCGGTGTGAGGGCAGGTGACCGGTATGAGGCCAGGTGAGCAGTGTGAGGGCAAGGGCAGGTGAGCAGTGTGAGGGCAGGTGAGCTGTTGGGGGAGGAGAGCTGTGTTGGGGGAGGTGAGCTTTGTAGGGGCAGGTGAGCGGTGTGAGGGCAGGTGAGCTGTGTGAGGGCAGGTGAGCGGTGTGGGGGCAGGTGGGCTCTGTTGGGGCAGGTAAGCTGTGTTGGGGCAGGTTAGCGTTATGAGGCCAGATGAGCAGTGTGAGGGCAGGTGAGTGGAGTGGGGCCAGGTGAGCAGTGTGAGAGGAGGTGAGCTGTGTGAGGGCAGGTGAGCGCTGTGGGGGCAGGTGAGCGGTGTGGGGGCAGGTGGGCTGTGTTGGGGCAGGTGAGCAGTGTGAGGACAGGTGAGCAGTGTGAAGGCAAATGAGCTGTGTTGGGGCAGGTGAGTGGTGTGAGGGCAGGTGAATGGTGTGAGGGCAAGGGCAGGTGAGCGGTGTGAGGGCAAGTGAGCAGTGTGGGGCTAGGTGAGCGGTATGAGGACAGGTGAGCAGTTTTAAGCCAGGTGAGCTGTGTGGGGGAGGTGAGCGTTTGGAGTGCAGGTGAGCGGTGTGAGGCCAGGTGAACAGTTTGAGGGCAGGTGAGCGGTGTGGGGTCAGGTGAGTGGTGTGGGGCCACTTGAGTGGTGTGAGGGCAGGTGAGAGGTGTGAGTGAGGGCAGGTGAGCGGTGTGATGGCAGGTGAGCAGTGTGGCACCAAGTGAGCGGTGTGGGGCCAGGTGAGCTGTGTTGGGCAAGGTGAGCGCTGTGAGGGTAGGTGAGTGGTGTGAGGTCCGGTGAGCAGCGGTGTGAGCACAGGTGAACTGTGTTGGGGCAAGTGAGCTATGTTGGGCCAGGTTAATGGTGTGGGGCAGGTGAGCGATGTGAGGGCAGGTGAGCTGTGTGAGGGCAGGTGAGCTGTGTGAGGGCAGGTGAGCTATTTTGGGCACATGAGCTGGTTTGGGGCAGGTGAGTGGTGTGAGGGCAGGTGAATGGTGTGAGGGCAAGGGCAGGTGAGCGGTGTGAGGGCAAGTGAGCAGTTTTAGGCCAGGTGAGCTGTGTGGGGGAGATGAGCGTTGGGAGTGCAGGTGAGCGATGTGAGGCCAGGTGAGTTGTGTTGGGGCAGGTGAGTGGTGTGAGGGCAGGTGACCAGTGTGAGGGCAGGTGAGTGGTGTGAGGGCAGGTGTGCAGTGTGAGGGCAGGTGTGCAGTGTGAGGGCAGGTGAGCAGTGTGAGGGCAGGTGAGTGGTGTGAGGGCAGGTGAGCAGTGTGAGGGCAGGTGAGCAGTGTGAGGGCAGGTGAGCAGTGTGAGGGCAGGTGGGCAGTGTGAGGGCAGGTGAGCAGTGTGAGGGCAGATGTGCAGTGTGAGGGCAGGTGAGCAGTGTGAGGGCAGGTGTGCAGTGTGAGGGCAGGTGAGCAGTGTGAGGGCAGGTGTGCAGTGTGAGGGCAGGTGAGCAGTGTGAGGGCAGATGTGCAGTGTGAGGGCAGGTGTGCAGTGTGAGGGCAGGTGAGCAGTGTGAGGGCAAGGGCATGTGAGCAGTGTGGGGCCAGGTGAGTGCTGTGGGGCCACTTGAGTGGTGTGAGGGCAGGTGAGCAGTGTTGGGCCAGGTGAGCAGTGTGAGGCCAGGTGAGCAGTGTGAGGGCAGGTGAGTGGTGTGAGGGCAGGTGAGCAGTGTTGGGCCAGGTGAGTGCTGTGGGGCCACTTGTGCTGTGTGATGGCAGGTGAGCTGTGTTGGGGCAGCTGAGCGGTGTGAGGGCAGTTGAGCAGTGTGAGGCCAGGTGAGCGGAGTGAGGGCAGGTGAGCAGTGTGAGGCCAGGTGAGGTGTTTTGGGGCAGGTGAGCAGTGTCAGTGCAGGTGATCGATGTGGGGCCAGGTGAGCTGTATGAGGCCAGGTGATCTCTTTTGGGGCAGGTGAGCGTTGTGAGGGAATGTGAGTGTTATGAGGCCAGGTGAGTGGTGTGAGGGCAGGTGAGAGGTGTGGGGCCAGCTGAGTGGTGTGAGAGCAGATGAGCAGTGTTGGGGCAGGTGAGCGATGTGGGGCCATGTGAGCGTTGTGGGGCCAGGTGAGGGGCATGAGGGCAGGTGAGCGGTGTGGGGCCAGGTGACCAGTGTGAGGGCAGGTGAGCAGTTTGAGGGCAGGTGAGCTGTGTTGGGGCAGGTGAGCGTTGTGGGGCCAGGTTAGTGGTTTGGGGCCAGCTGAGCGGTGTGAGGGCAGGTGAGCAGTGTGGGTGTGAGGGCAGGTTAGCGGTGTGCTGCCATCATTACTCAAAAGCCACCAGGATTCTTGCTGGAATGGCTTCCCTGGGTAGCTGGGTCCTGCCATGCTCGGGACTTGTGTGGCCGGGTTGGGGAGCTCAGCACTGCCCGGTTTTGCCTGAGCTTCTGCACTCTACGTTCCCAAACCAATGTCACAGCCACCCTCAGGCACCACCCCGTGCCGCCGTCCTGAGGAGGCGATGCCATCCCTGCCCGGGACAAAGGTGGGAGGCAGCTGTGTGATGGCCGTCGTGGCTACATTGCCACCTGGCTTGCTGAGAGAAGCAGGAAAGGTGATTAACTCTAGTTTTGAATCTTATTTTTGAAGTGGTGAGGCTTTGGGATCCCTGTGCGAAGAAAGCCTGTCTGCTCCTGGTACCCGGACGGCCAGGCGGGCACCAGACCGTCCCCACACCACGGAGGGTGGGAGTGACTCAGGGCCAAGGTCGCCTCTGGGATGGGAAGGTGAACTTGACATGTTCACCCTCTAGTTCTGGAACTGTTCAATCCCTATGCTAGCTTTCAGAAACACAATCATTTGGTCAATAAATTGGAAGGAATGGAAATCGTGCGCCCGCCTGGCTGCAGGCCGCCTGTGCTGTCAAACTTCCCACTTTCACAGGAGTCAGTGTCACAGGCTGTTTGGGAAAAGGTCCGTGGCCAGTATCTGCCACGCTGGGGTCCGCAGGAGACTTACCTCCTGTCTAAATTACCTTCCCTAGCTCTTCATAGTTCATAGGAGGGTTCTGGACTTAAAAATTTTTGCCTTTTGCAACAGCAGCGTTTGGGTTTTCATGAAGGTGCATTCTATTAAGTATAGAGAGGCTCTGATTATGTCTCCCATGTTTAGTAACCCTACCCCCCAAACACTGGTCTGACTGGAGAAAGCATGGCATTTAAAATGTGCCTGCGGATGGACAGGGCGGGTCCAGCCAATGCTCAGCCTTTCTCGTGGACAGAGAAGGGCAGCGTGGGGAGACCCCGAAGCCAGGCAAGGCCAGAACATCCACTGGCCCGTGCCTGGGTGACTCCGGGTCCCTGGTTCCCTTGGGTACTCTTCCCTCCCACCCCCCGCAGAGGAGACATCTCTGTGGAGGGCAGGGCTGGCTTCCATATGGGGCTGTTGTGGGGCTGCCTGGACTCACCTCTGGGTCCGGGGTCTCCCAGCTCTCCGGTGGGACCACGATATCCAGGGGGCCCCCGAGCACCGGGGTGACCAATGGAACCTGGAGGCCCCGGGGGACCCGGGGGGCCGGCCGGGCCGGGCCGACCGATGGGTCCTGGAGCTAATGGCTTCCGCAGGTGAGCAGCTAACTGTGCGATTTGTTCTTTGGGGACAGAGATGCAACGGTTAGTCAGGAGGTCACCGGTGCTGCCCGCACAGTGGGGCTGCTCTGCCTCCCAGAGCTCCTTCCTCAGGGCCCGGGACCGGCTCAGCACGGGGCTGCGTGCGGGTGTCAGCCCTGCTCTGCAGGCCCAGGGCAGGCACAGGCTTCCTCAGAGCCCCTCAGACCTGTGAACCGAGTGCAGGTGTTCCCTGGCCCCTCAAGCCCGGAGGGCACAGCTGTGTGCCCTGCGACTGTCTTCAGTGACACTGGGAACATGCAAGTGTGGTGGGACCCTGCCGTGGCCCAGGACTGGCCAACGCGGGCGGGCAGCGGGAGCGGCAGCCCGGGGAGGGAGCACTTACCGCTGACCATGCCCCCGCACAGCTCCCGGATGCGCTGCTCACTGGCTTCCTTCCCCTGAAATTCACACCAATGTCGGTTAGCGCATGGGGCGGTGCTGGCACCTCCGGCCCCCCGACTGTCACGCTCTGAGAGGGAGGCCACATACCGGGACCCCGGGCTTCCCGGTGATGCCAGGCACGCCTTGCACCCCCTGCAGGCCCACGGGCCCGGGAGGACCCGGGACGCCCTCTACGCCGCTGGTGCCGTTGGGACCCTGGATGCCTTTTGGGCCCAGTTCCCCTCGACTGCCAGGCTGGGGAGAGACAACAGACCCCGATGGTTGTCCGAGGAGCGCAGCTGGGGACGATGGGCCGGCCAGGCCAGCACCACTCCTTGGCCTTGGCCTCGGCCTTGGCCTGCCCGGAGCTACTCACCTCTCCTTTGGGGCCGACGGGACCACTGGCTCCCTGC
Source organism: Vespertilio murinus (assembly GCA_963924515.1). Lineage (NCBI taxonomy): Eukaryota > Metazoa > Chordata > Mammalia > Chiroptera > Vespertilionidae > Vespertilio > Vespertilio murinus. The sequence goes on along the minus strand of OZ004709.1, from coordinate 88,849,068 downwards.
AAGAGAGGAGGAGAGCTTCTTAGTGACTCACTCGGGATACACGGTCACTTACCCCGCAGCCCAGTGTGCCCTGACCGGGAATTTAACCGAGACCCTCAGTGCGGGGCCAGTGCTCTGACCACGGGGCACCGGCCAGGGCCTTAGGATGGCTGTGAACTTAGTTTCCCTAGAGGTGCTGGTCGCTGCCCAGAACTTCCTTGTGCACACGCCCCTGTCCCCACTCTGCTGTGGTCGCACACGGGCCTCAATCCCCTCTCCGGCTACGGGTGTAGGGGCAATGGTCCCCATCAGACACCGGAGCGGGCCGTCGGGGGACAACCCGTTGAGGCCAAAGGGAGACCAGGAGCGAGGCTTTCAGCTCACACAGCCTGAGCACAGCAGGGGCTCCGGGCTCGAAGGCACCGCCCGCCAGTCAGGTGAGCTGGCGGGGTGCCCAGGCCCATGGGGCAGGCTGGGAAGTCACACAGTGAACAGCACACACGGAGACTCCTGGCTGCAGATGGGCGTGAGGCTCGGCCAGAGACGAGGATACTGCCTGAGCCAGGTGGGTCTCACAGAGGACAGGCTCCCTCGGGTCTAGGAAGCCCGCCACTTGGGAGCCAGCAAGCCCCTTCCCCCTCGGCAGCTGCTCCCTTGGCGTCCGGGGCAGATGTGCATCTGCTGATGAGCTGAGGAGTTCACTGGACCTGACCTGCTCTAACTCAGCAGAAACCCAGTTTTCTCCCTTAACCCTCAACTGTGGTAATTCACTCCAATGGCCACAGGTGGCGCCCTTTGTAGGTGGCGTCACTACGGCCACCTCTCCCCCCAGGACAGCACAGGGCCGGCAGTGGCCTGCCTGGCTGGCCCCTGCACGGCGTTGCTCAGCCTCGCTGGGGCCGCCTGTTTCTGGTTGAACAGTGAAGCAGCGTGACCACACTCACCAGCTCACCCTTGTCGCCGGGAAGACCATCGGAGCCCGCGATGCCCTGAAAGTTAAAGGCGAGCATGTCTGAGGGGGCTCCCAAAGCTGGGGGTGGGGTGCGGGGACAGGCCCACACCCGCTGTTGGGGTGAGAGGCTTTTCTCCCAGGAGAGACCCCGGGGCTCAGACTGTTCTAGGCCGGGCCAATAGGAGGGCCAGGAGCTGCTGGAGGTCGGCAGCAGAGGCAGGGGAGCAGCCCATCCACCCCAGGTTCCAGGAGAAAGTGCTGCCTGGGAAACTGGGGAACCTAGATCTGCCCTGCCGCTTCCCAGCTCGGCAGGGAACACCCCTCCGGAGAGTCCCCGAGCAGCTGCTGTGGGCGTGGGAGCCGGCAGCCAGCCCCGTCCCAGTCTGGCTCTGGGGCTGGGTACCCAGAGCTATCCCATTGCTGGGAGGGAGCGGGGAGCAAGTGAGAGCCTTGGACAGAGATGGAGCGAGGACATGAGAAGGGGGCGGCCCAGCTCACTTCGTCTCCCTTGGGGCCTGTGACTCCTCCCGGGCCCTGCAGAGAGAAGGCTCGGTGTTAGGGGAATCAGGGAACCGAAGGCGTGTGCTCCCTCCCTGGACGCTCAGCCCCGAAGCTAGGCTCATGTGTGCCCCTCTGTGCGTGCCCCTGGAGGTCTCAGGGTCTTCCCTCCAACCGCCTCTTGTAGGGGCTGTGCAGCAGGGCTGACTGCTTCCCATGCCTCTCTGCTTCGGTCTAGTTTCTAGCACCTTCACACCCAGCCCTGGGCCGAGTTCCCGTTGGGGTACTGAGTCGCTGTGAGGCTGGGGCCTGTCTGGGAACTGAGGTAGCCCCACAACATCAACATGCAAACGGCCCATTTGCTCAGACAGTAGCGTGAGAACCAGAGACAAGTCTGAGACTGCCCGAGGGTGGGCGACTGGACCACAGGGAGTGCTCAGCCCCCCCTCACCCCCTGAGTCCTCATGCTGGGGAGCATCCTGCCCCCGGAGGCTGGTGAAGGGCGCTGTCTACCACAGGCCCGTGGTGCCTTGTGTCCCCATGCCGGTGGCTGCTCCGGCCTCCCGCTGTGTCTCCGCAGGGCCTGGGGCACTGCCTGAGGCGCCAGGGGCAGGGCAGATGCTCCCCAGACCTGGAGTAGCAGACAGTCCACAGCCTCTTCCCAGAGGCCCTCCGGCACCTGGTCATCTGGTGACCACCAGCCAGCCTGGACCCTCTGTGCCCCCTGTCCTGGACAAGGAGGGACCCGACTCTAACTACTGGTGTCACCAGGCCACGAGGGGAGTCTAGGAGAGGTGGCCACGGCAGCCCCGTGGTTTAGAGTGAGGTTGTCATGGTTATTTCAGAGCAACGTGACCCTGTGCCAGGAGCACTCGGGCACCCCTGCGAGGACAGCCACTTACCCGGTCGCCCACGCTGCCACGGAGGCCCTGGGGGCCTGGCAGGCCAGGGTCCCCCATGCTGCCCTTCCAGCCCTGGAGACAAAGACCGGCCATCAGCACCTACAGCGAGCCCGGCGGGGGCCCCCTGCCAGCTGGCCCACCTGGGCTCCCCGGGCACAATCCCCAGCCCCGACCCTCACCCACCTGGAAGCCTCGGATGCCAGGGGCCCCGGGAGGGCCTTGTGGGCCCAGCGCCCCCTGAAACCAGAAGGAAGGTGAGTCCAGCCCTGCCGCCGGGGTAGGGACACAGGCACTGGGCCGGCCGTCAGGCCCAGGTGTAAGGGACAGAGGCAGGGGTGTCCTGCGGGTAGCTGGGAGTCCCAGAGGTTAGGTCAGCCACACCGTGGGACCTCATGCAGCAGCCAGACTCGGTGGGGCCCGCGCCCAGGCCTCCGAGCTGTGGCTGGTGTGGCCATTGTCTCATCTCCGTGGCTTCAGGGCGCGAGGCGGGTCATGGCTGACGTCTCCCGAGCAGGACCGTTCCGGCCTGGCCCTCACCACCTCCTAGGTTTCCTGTGCTCAGCCCTTGGATGAGCCCCAAATGCCACCCCAGCCCCACAGACAGGTCACGAGGTGGTGGCTCCCGGCCAGTCCCCGCCCACGCTTGTCCTCCACTCACCGCTGAGCCCCTGTGGCCAGCCTCCCCGCGCTCCCCGGGCACACCAGCGTCGCCCTGGCCCATGGAAAGAGAGGGAGGAGCGTCATCAGGGTCGGTGCTGTCGGTGTGGGGTGAGGGTGGGGGCTGGGATACTCACCGGGATGCCAGGCTCTCCTAAGGGGCCAGCCTCGCCCACCTCTCCAGCTTTGCCCTGCATAGAGGGGCACCTTCTTTTAGGACCCCGAGCTGGGCTTCCTCCCCTCCCCACCCTCACCCCCGGAGAAAGAAGCCACCTACCAGTTCTCCCTTCTCACCCTTTGACCCTGCTCGCCCAGGGAGACCCTGCAGGACAGAGGCCAGGGGTCAGAGCTGCCGAGTCTAGGGGGGAGCATATGGGCCGGAAGCAGAGACCCCCATGGCTGAGGAGCTTCCTTTCGCAGAGACCACTGCACCAGCCCCAGCCAGGGACCCAGGAGACGCCCTATGCCGGGAGCACCCCCTGCAGCCCGGCCCCTGGGAAACCATCACTCACCGGCAGCCCACTGGGACCCTTCTCTCCTGGGGCACCATTGCGGCCAGCCTCTCCCTGTGGGAGATTCGGGGGTGATGGGGTGTTGAGGACCAGGAGGCTGAACTCCCCACAGACCCCCTTCACCCTTCCAGGTACCCACCTTCTCACTGGCCAAGTACCCACCTTCTCACCATCCTGTCCTGGCACGCCATCCCTGCCGTCCTTGCCTGGCATGCCCTGGGGATAGGCAATGTCATGAGGTCTGACAGGCAGTGTCTCCCACTCCACACCCCTCCCCTGTCCCATCACCCTCCAGGCCACCTGCTTGGGCAGTGCCCCCCTCCCCACACTGACTGCCCCCTGAGCCAGAGGACCCTGAACTGGTATCATGGCTCAGTGGCCACAGTTTAGTAACGTGTGCTGCCCTGAGACCACCCAGGCGAGGGGGCACGGGCAGGGAGGGGGCGTGGCTGGGAGGGGCGCAGGCCTGGAAGGGTGGTGAGGATGCACCCTGATGCTCGTTCAGCGCCTGTGGAACCACATGCCACCCTCCACCTCATGCAGGCTCCTCATAGACCCTAGGGGGTTCTGCTTTACAGATGGGGAAACTGAAGCTGGGGGCAGGCCTGTGTGACCCCACACTCATTTGGAACCAAGGGCACAGCCGTGTCTGGGGAAGGCAGGGACCGCAGTGCCTCTTGCCCACTGCCCTCTGCTGCCCCCCTGCTCAGGTGTCCTGCTCAGGGGCACGAGGGCCTGAGCTCCAGGAGGGTGAGCTGAGTGTGGGCACGTAGCAGGGGCAAGGGGGCATGGGCCAGAGGGTGGGTGTCCTGCATGTGTCCTACCCACCTACATCTCACGTGCCCCCAGATTACAGAGAGGTTCAGCCACCTGCCCGCCTCCCCTGCGGCCCCTGCGGGTGGGGTGACACAGGATGGCCGGGCCCGTGAGAGGGAAAACTGGGGGACTGTTCCACCATGATCATGTGTTTCCAGAGGATGACAGCAGAGTGCTGAGCCCGTGACAGACACCGCCCCTGGAGGGGGACTCGCTGCAGATTCCAGGAAGCACGGCGCTGGCCAGAGCAGCAGCCCCTCCGTGAGGGCCGGGCCGAGGGCACTCACCGGCTCTCCCATCGGCCCCGCCACGCCGGGGACTCCTTTGGGACCAGGTCGGCCCTAAAAGACACAAGAGCCGTTACAGTTGGAACTGGAGGGATGTCCCTCCCATATTACCAGTCGTTCCGGGAGACCTGGGCCGTGCCCTGGACCCGGGTGTGGTGCTTGGGTCCTGGCTTTGGGCCTGCGGACACTGCAGTGTTGGGTGGCCAGCTCAGTCCAGGAAAGAACTGGCCAGTGTCCGCAGGCAAGTGCCAGTTTGGGGACCGTCATCCAATTGCCTGATCACCTCTCGGTTTTACTTAGGTTCGCTGGCGGAGCACCGGATGCGTCGACATCGGTGTAACTTCACCTCACAGCTGTGCAGCCTTGGCACAAGGTCAAGCACTGCTGCCCAGGCCTCTCGGCGAGGTGTCTGTGGCCAGGATGTGCGCCCAGGAGGCGGGTCCTATGGCCCAAGCCTGCTGCTTTGGGGCAGGGGACTTGTCCGATGGCCACAGCTTCAACGAGCTGCCGGGCAAATGGGGTGGAGGCTCCCGGGCAGGCCAGGCCTCCCCTGCCCAGTGGCTCAGCCCACCCACCCGTGTCCTGGGCACATGACATCCGTGTGTGTCCCCCATGCCCCCAGGCCAGGTTCTTTTGAGGAAGGATCCAAGCTTCCCTCACTTACGAGGTCACCCTTGGGCCCGCGGAACCCCTCTGGGCCCCTCTCGCCTCTGTCACCCTGAAATGACAAGGGGGGACAAGGCCAGAGTTCACAACTCAAGCAAGTGGGAGAGCTGGACTGAGGCGTGACTGGCAGGATCAGCCTGCAAATGGTCAGAGGTGTCAGGGCCGAGGCTGCTGAGGGTCACAGAGGCCAGAGGGACGCTGACCACACCTCACTCCATTCCAGAAAGAGAAGGACAGACCCACTTCTTTGGTAAACTCTCTCCCCAAGTGTGCCCACAGGTGCCTGCCGAGGTGTGCCCACAGAGCAGAAGGGCTCAGCCCTGGGAAAGCACAAGTGGAGCCCAGTGGGGCTGGGGAGGAGTCTGAGTGAGGAGGAGGGAAGGGAACAGGGAGCCTGGGCCTGCATGGGCTCACACATACCGCTTTCCCGGGGGCTCCTGGGATCCCGGGGGGTCCTCGAAATCCGATGGGACCCTGCAGAGAAAGGGGGGCATCTGGGCCTCACTTCTGAACCTGGCCAGCATCCCACGGAGGACCCTGCTCCCTGTGGAAGGCCCTGCCTCGAGCACCCCGCAGACTCCTCCTTCATCAGCCACCTAGTGGTCCCCGAGTCCCTCTCCATGTTTGCCAAGGCCTCCCTCTTGGCCTGTCCTCCTGGGCCTGGGCAAGGAGCCCGCCACAGCCCAGCTTCCGAGACGACCCCTCTCCAAAGGCTCAGAGGCAGCCTTGCCAGGTCACACAGCTCATCTGTGGCCACTGGGAAGGTCTGAGGGTGCCCCCCAACCACCTGTGCTGACGGCCTGGCCCAAAGCCCACCACGTGCGGGCAGGTGGGGATGGGTGCTGCCACACTTACCCGGTCCCCAGGGGGCCCGAGCGGCCCTGGCAGTCCTCGGAGCCCCCGAGGGCCCTGTGGGGAGAGAGCCGGAGATGCAGGACCCAGGCCAGAGCCCGGGAGCCACTTGGTGGCCCTGGTGGCTTCCCCAGAAGCCCTCAGCCTCAGCTCAGGCCCTGAGTGGTGGGGCCCTGAGTGGTGGGGCCCCAAACCTTTAGGATTAGCACCCCGAGAGGAAGGGACCATCCCCCACAGCCTCAAGTTGTCCAAGGGCTCCCATCCCACATCATCATCCTGTCCAGACCCTCCCCCACTCACCTGCAGCCCCACTGTGCCAGGAATGCCGGGAGACCCAGGGGGGCCGGGGTCACCCTGCAGAGGAGGCGGAGAAAGTGATGGTGGTTGGGTCAGCCCCAAGCTCTCACAGCCCCTTCCATGCCCACCTGCCCCGCTCCTCACGCTAACCCACCTCCAGAGACAGACTCCCAGCCACTCCGACACCTCCTCCTGGCTGGGTGGCCCTCTCTGCTGCCCACGGGGCAGTCTAGCCACTCCCACCATGCTGGAGGCACCCGGCCTCAGCCCCAGCCTGTGGAGAAGAAAAGATGCTCTCCACAGGCAGCGGCTGTAAGCATGGTGGCATTGGAGCTAAAGCCAGCCTTCTCTGGCCAGCAATGAGGCCTGCTCAGCCTGCGGGGGATGTGTGCACAGAAGCTTCTCAGTCAGGCATGCTCTCGATGCCACCACAGCCACTCACCCCCCCACCCCATTCAAATGCCCTCCCCTCCAGCTGCCACCACCAGGGTACCTTCTCGCCGTCTTTGCCGACTTCTCCTTGTTCCCCTTTGTAGCCGGTGGGTCCCTAAAAGCCAGTGTTAGGTGATGAGTCACAGCCTGACACCCCCTCCCCCCTACAGCCCTGAGCCAGGGCCCCATGGGGACACAGCCCAGGCTGGGACAGGGCTGGTCACAGGGCAAGAGCTAGACCAGGAAAGAGCTCTGTCAGCTGGTTGGAGGGGTAGAGCAAGGCCCCCAGGCAGGGCGGGAAGCCAGCTCCCCTTTCTAGACTCCCATCTCAGCCCACCAGGAGCTGGGCTGCCTCCTTCGGGGTGTGGAGGGGGGCTTAGGTCTGAGTCACCTGTGGCCACACCACTCACCTTGAACCCTGGCATTCCTGGGGGCCCAGGAGGCCCTGGTGGGCAGATGGCCGGGCACTGTCAGAAAATAGAGTGGTCAGACCCCTCCCAGACAACAGGGACCCCAGGGAACTCTGAGCTCAGCACTAGGGCCCTGAGATGGGCCATTCCTAATAGGAAGGGGTCCCCGGGCCACACGGGGCCTCATTCAGGGCTGCCGGGTGCTGTAAGTCCAAGCCCGGCCTCCTCGCAGCCTGGCTCCGATTTCTTAGCCTCAGCGCAGGCGCCACAGGTTCAAGGCGGCTATTCAGCGAGTTGTCTGGCTGCACAAAGGCGCCTTCATGCCAGCCGCTCCCCACAGCGAGCAAGCGCCAGGCAGCTCCCTGCACACGAGCCTCAGGAAGGACGTGTCCCTCAGGCACAGACCGGACGCTCTGCGTGGGGGGGGGGGTGAGGGGGCAAGGGATTCTAGATTATTCCACGGCTGATTTGGCACAGAGCCGAGGCCATCGACCGCAGTGTCTGGGCAGACCATCGGCAGATCAGCCTTGTTCTCATTTGGGAAGATGCCCCCTCCTGGGACGCGGGTGGGACGAGAAGACGGCAGACAACCCCGGAGCTGAGCGCCCAGGCAGAGAAACAGACCTGGCCCCACCACCGCCCCTCTTTGCCACGCAGGATGAAGCTCTAAGGCCCAGATAGCAGGGAGCAGTCCGGACCCTGAGTGATGGGCGCGCTGTCTGCGGCCAGCGGGCGGCTGGGCTGAGGGGCTGGCTGTGCAAGTGGTTTGCCTAATTTGGGTTTCTGCTGCTGTGTGGCTCCTGCGGGGCTAGCCTGAGACGGGTGAGGGGGCGGGGTTGAGGAGGCTGTGCCCAGACCCCATCTCTGCCTTCCTTCCGGGAGGGAATAGGCTTATTTCCCAGGGGATCAAGCCGAAGCCCCTCCCACCAAGACAGGCACCCAGTCCCGTCACAAACAACACCCACCTGGAGGTCAGTAGCGCCTTCAGGGAGGACCCCTGGATGGCCCTGGAACAGAGATGGCTGACTGTGGCACTGCCCATCCATCTTCCCTGCCTCGCCCTCCCTGCCACCCAAGGACCATTAGGGACTTTGGGCCCTCATCCCTCCTGTGGTGAGTGCTACTGGCCCGTCTGCAGGGCATGTGACCAGGGAAGAGCCCTGACCATCTGTACCCTCTGCTGGGCCTGGACCCAGTTGGGGAGGGTGTGGGCACAGATCTTGGGTGAGGGCAGGGGGAAGGGTGTTGAGGACAGCCCACCCAGAGCCCCTGCCCGGTACTCACAGGGGGTCCAGGAGGTCCCGGAGGGCCAGGCAGGCCTGGGAGTCCAGAGGGTCCCTGGGGGATGTTATGACTTAGGTGCACAGGCCCAGCCCCCACCTGAGGTGAGGGGACCAGCTGCTTCCAGAGAGAAGCCTCTCGGATTGTGTCCTCGGGGGGCTGCTCCCAGCTCTGCCTACCGCCCCCACCGGCCTTGTCCTAGGGTTTGTGGTCCTGAGGACGGGCCGGTCCCAGTCCCTGGATGTCAGCCGCAGCTCCCATCATGAAAGGGAAGGGGACCCGGGGTGGGGGAGAAAGGGAAGGGTGGAAAGTGGGAAGCCCTGGCGATAGAATTCGGGGTCTTGGCGAGCACAGTGCCTGCTCCCAGCAGTGGGAAGGTCTGGGCAGCCACTCACCGGGGGGCCCCGAAGGCCCAGGCCACCTGGGAGCCCGCTGACGCCTGCCTCTCCCTGAGGAAAGAAGTGAGGGCTTTGGGAGCTGAGGAGTCAGAGCCCCCCAGACTCCATGCAGGGTGGTCTGCCCTCTCTGAAGGGACTGAGACTCCAGGGGTGCCATGTCTCTGTCCCCTCAGAAACCCCCAGCCCTGGTTGGGTGCCTAACAGCGGTTGGCTTGGGTGTGGGGCGTGCTTGCTCGGGGCCACGAGGGTTGTGGGTACTCACAGGGGGTCCAGGGAGGCCTTTGCCCTGCGAAGCAAAGCATGGAGTCAGAGCTGCTGGGACAGGATGGATGTACCCACCCCACTCGCCGCCGAGCCTCCCCCACCCCCGAGAGAGAGGACCCAACCCCGAGGGTCAGCAGAGGAGAGGGCCTGGGACCTCACCCTGCTCAGACCCTGCAGCTCCTCCGACCCCCACCAGGAGAAGAGACTGTACTCACCCCAAGCCCGGGCGGCCCTGGGGGTCCCAGACTTCCCTGAGAAGGAATGGGATGGGCCAGTCACCCCTCTGTCTGCAAACCTGTCTCCCTCCCTCCCAGATCCATCCCACAGCTCCGGGGAGGGGCCACATTTTACAGGAGACGGTCCCGGGAGGGCTCTCTCTGCTGCCTGGCTGCCTGGGACTGGTCCCAGCCCCTGGTGGTTGAGGTCAGAGGTCACTGAGCCCTCCACCTGGGCCCATGGAGGAGCCCGAACCCTGGTCAGCCCAGGTGCCCACCATCCTCCTGTCGCCCAGCATCCTGAAGACACGGTCCTTGTACTGAGCCACTCTCCTCCCGGGTCCTGACCACCCAAGCTTCCTGCAGAAACCCTACCCCATCCACCGGCACAGAGGACCCCTGGCCACAGCTGCACTCTCGCCCTTGTCCCCCCTCCTACAGCCGAGTTCCCTGGCATCTCTCCCTTGGCCTCCCTGCCCTCTGCACCCAGGACTGGAGGCATGGTCACTGCTCAGAATGGGGAGTGAACTGGGTGCCAGGCTAGAGAAAGCCTTCCTAAGGAGGCTGGTCGGTTAGGAAACGATGGTCAGACTTGGGGCACAGCCTGGGCGACCCCATGCCTCTTGGGTGGGCACAGAAACAGGTGTGGTGATCACCTGGGGAGCAGAAGGGCATGTGGGGCCCAACACCCCCAACCATACCAACCTCCCCAACACAGTCTGAATGCCGGGACGGTCAATGTGGAATGGGGGGTTGAGCACTTGCCACCCCATGTCCCCTGCTATCCTGCAGCCCTGCAAGGCCCCCAGCCCCGAGCTCGCTCCTCCCATGCTGCTGGCACTCACCCGCTCTCCAGGGCTGCCCTTGGGTCCAGGTGGTCCTTCTCTACCAGTCAGACCCTGGGAGAGAGGCAGGGCTTGAGAGGTCACATGGAGAGGAGGTGTCCCCTCCCCCATGCAGGGGAAAAACAAGCCATGGGCCTTTCCTTAACTACACTGAATCCAGAGCGGCCGAGAAGACTCTCGCGCCTGGTACCTTCCTGGGCTGGCCATCCACTGTCCACCTGGGGCCCAGAGCCTCTGGGGGACAGGGAGGCAGCCGGCGGGAACCCAGCGCCAGAGCCGTTGCTGGCGTTGGCGAGCCCAGCAATCCCTTCCAGACCTCAGCCCTGTGGTCTTGGGGCCAGGCCTTGAGCCCCTGATGGCCAACAGGCAGGCTCGTAGGGTCCTGGGTAACGGGTGTTTGTCCCAGATAAGCAGAGCTGGTGGAACTTCCCCTCTGCCGTGGGCGGGCTCTGTCCTCTGCTGGCCAAGCCAGACTGAGCTCTGGGAAAAGGCCAGCGCAGGCCCAGCTAGAGCAGCAGTGAACCCTGACTGCGGGGCGCTGGGAACCCTTCCAGCCCAGAGGGGAGTGGGGCTCATGGGGGGTGGGCTCAGGGGAGGGGAGAGGGAGAGGCACACTCACGTCCACGCCAGGCAGCCCGGGCAGGCCCGCCTCTCCTGGCTTCCCCGGCTTCCCCACGGCTCCCTTTGGTCCCTGTGGGGCAAGGGCAGAGGCGTTGGGGAGGGTCCAATGGGGAGCCTTGGCCTCACCAAGAAATCAAGTGTTTTCCAGTTCGAGCACTCCTGCCCATGCAAGAGGGGCCGGCCCTGTCCGTGTGCTGCAAACCCACCCAGCTGGGATCACCTGTCAGCCCCCACCCCACCCCCAGCACTGACCCCAGGAGGGTATCCCTCTCTCGCGGACCCCAACTTGCCCACATCTTCAGGACCTCCACCTAGACACGTCGGCCACTCCGGCCACGGGCTGACTGTGGGACCCTCAATTCGGGCCCCCACAGCTCTGAGGGCTCACTGGGGGACCTCTGGCCAACTTCCCTGCGGGCTGCATTCCTCGCTGCCGGGCACTGGCCCAAAGAAAGCTTCAAAGCCAGCACCTCCCAGAGCCCCGCAGACTCCTGCACTCCCCCTCTCCCCATCCCTTCCTGGCTCAGCCCTGCTCCTAACCCAGGCCAGTGTGGTGGGAAGGGGTGTCAATGACCCCTCTGTTTTAGGCCCACCCTCCCCTCCAGACTGGAATGAGCCATCCCTCCCCCACCACAGCCAGGAAGGACACTCACCGGGGGCCCCGGCAGACCCGGAGGACCAGCTTCTCCCTGCAGAGGGGGAGACACCTTATGTGAACAATGGTCCCCTGAAAGCCCTGCCTTGGGGAGCAGTGCTGGACCCCCGAGGCCCTGTCCCAGAAGACAAGCCGGGAGCCCCTCACCCCATCATCCACATCTAGGGCACCTCCCTCTGGGCCAGGTGCTGAGGCAGGCACTGGGGAGAGGGGCTCACTGGACATGGCCTTCACTGCTTTTGGGGATCACTTTGAGGGCTCAGAGCCATGACTCCCAGGACCAAGGGGGTGGCTCCAAGAAGCCTAGCTCCTCCACTGCTGGAAAAGCTTCAGAAGCACTGAGAGGTCTGCTGCCCGCATCTGCCCAGAGGGGCAGCCCAGACCCCTGGGGCCCCAGAAGGCAGCCCAGTCTCTCTGCCATGATCTCCAGGCCCGAACACCTTTAACTAAGGCTCCAGGCAGGTGTGAAGGGATGGATCCTTAGGAGGAATGATTGGCTTGGCCCGGGAGTCCTGGGGTGCCAAGTGCCCCGCCAGGTGGGAGAGGTGTGGGATCCAGGCTGAGGGGGAGGCTCAGGCCACCTATGGCCAGGCAGGGCCTTGGGGACTCGGAGGAGACAGTATGGGTGAGGAATGCCTTGGAGGTGCCCCCTGCCGTCCGTGGAAGGGGCTAGATGGAGGGGCTTTCACCCCAGACGGCCCCCCTGGGGGACAGGCTGCAGGATTTCAGCTGCTCCCCATATTGCTAGCCTGGGCACCTACCAGGGATGCAGTGCAGGCCAAGCCCCTGCAAGGCGGGCTTCAGCCCCTAGCAGCCCCAACAAGACCCATGAAGAGGGTCAGGCCCTGCACTTTCACACCAGCCCCCAGAATACAGGAGCACAGACCCTGGGGGCCCAGAGACACACACCTCAGTGCCCACATTTCCAGTCCAAAGACCACCATGCGCCTCCCCCACCCTCCCCCCCCCCCCACTCCATGCAGTCCCTGTGGGGTGTGTCCCAGGTAGGAACAAGGATTGTCTTTGTTTCACATCCCACCAGGGTGCTGGCTCATCACCCACCCTTTCCCAGCCTGCCCAGGGCTCTGTAAAGGTTGGAGCAGAGCTAGAACCCCACAGAACCCTCCTAGGCCCTCCCTGGGCCCCAAACTCACATCAACGCCATCTTTGCCCGGCTTTCCAGGTGGCCCTTGGGGACCAGGAGGACCCCGAGGTCCCGCTTTCTGAAATGGAGAAATGTCACTAGGCACCTGGGACTTTTCATCCCTCCCTCTTGAGGTGGGTCCCTTGGGTCAGTCCGACAGTGTCCCTTCTTCCCAGGGTCGAGCATCACTGGGGCCTGGCACAGGGGCCCATGACCCCGGCTGGCTTCAGCGATGCCCCCGCTCCTGCCACTGTCTACCGCCTCATCTGTGCAGCCAGGAATGGCTGTGCCTGCCGCAGGGAGCTGGGAACAAAGGCCTGGTCTCTGGCGGTTGCGGCACCCTAGCCTTTGAGGGCCAGCAGCCTCCTGGTCTCATGCAGAGGAGTCCCGGTGTTGGTGGGCTTGGCCTGGTAGCACGACAGGTCTGTGCCATTCTCCACATCCCAGGCTCACTCGCTGGCTGGCCCAGGTGGCTGGGATGGGGGCGGCCCCATGCTGCACAATGTCTGACATCAGAGTTCTGGACCCCCACCCCAGGTGCTGGGGCGAGCCCAGCTCTCCTGCACCCCGTGCTCACCTGCGCCTGGGTCCCAGTCAGGAGCTGCCCAGCCAGGAGCTGCCCGAGCAGGAGCAGGGCCAGCGCGGGGGCTCCGGCCATGGCTGCGAGCGATGTGAGTGGCGCTGGAGGCGCGGCCAGGGGCTCTGGGGCTCCCGTTTGGAGGGCGGGGCAAGCGGTGGGCAGGTCGCCAGTTCCCGCCTCTCTGGCTGCACACAAACCCCCCATTCAGTGGGGCCCACCAAGGTGGGCAGGGGCTTCCCAGTCCAGGCTGCGGGAGGAAGGCTGGGGCCGGCGGGGGAGCAGCCAGTGGCATGTTTTTGGTCAGCCTCTGAGTTAAAATTATCCCGGACTGGCGAGTTAGACACATACACCTTTTAGCAGCAGAGAAAGGCACTTTCTTCTTCCTGCGCCTCCCGGGGCGTGGAGCCCTGCACTGAGGGCTCCTGGGAGAAGGGGCACCTTTAGTCTGAGAGGTGGAGTCAGGAAGCTGCCTGCCCTCCCCAGGCCCTACCTGGGCCCCAGGCTGCCCAAGGCCCAGGAAGACCCCAGAGAAGGCGAGTGCCCTGTGCAGGGTTCAGACCAGCCTCCCACAGCTCTGATTCTTGACATGGGCCCCACCATGGGCAAAAGTCTAGGGCCGCGCCTGCCAGGCTGGGGATACCTCCTGCTTCAGGGCCTTACCCCAAACGTTATACTGAGTGGTCCATCCACATGAGCCATGGCTGGCAAAGGCCTGGCTGTTGCTGGCACCCCTCATCCCAAGGGAGAGCAAAATGGTGGCTCTGGTTGAATGGAAGGACCACGTGAGCCAACGGTGATGAATAGAGACTCTAAGGCTGAGTCAGGTGCTCCGTTTTCCACAAGCACCTGGCAGCTCAGGGGCCCCTGGATTTGGGCAAACTGGTTACTCACTCTGGAAGGGGAAGGGGCAGCACCTGGGGCCAAGTGGCCTCCATGGCCACCCTAGGGGCCTCTCCAACATCCAGGTCACCTACAGGCCTGAACATTTAGAGGTCATTGCACACAGTGTCAACTTCATTTCCACATGTGGGAACGCAGGACTTTTAAAATATATATATACTTTTTTAATATGAAATTTTATTGATTTCAGAGAGGAAGGGAGATAGAAATATCAATGAGAGAATCATTGGTCGACTGCATCCTGCATGCCCCACACTCGGGATCAATCTGCCCTGACCAGGAATTGAACCATGACCTCCTGAGCCACGCCAGCCAGGTGGGGACGCAGGACTTTTGAGACCATATGAATTCAAATGAGAGGCGATGGATGAACCATGAAAGGGAGCCTCAGGGAAGCACCTGGCTACAATCACCCGTCAGGCTGGACCACACCCTCAGCTGGGAGACCTGTGAGTTATATCCGGAAGAATCCAGAGGCTGAGCTCTCCAGTAGAACCGGAGCCATGCTGGGTCTTACAGACAGCAGCGGGCTGGGGAAGCCCTCCATCGCCACCCCAAGCCGGGGGTCTGGGGAGCAAGATCGGTTCCCTGCAGCTCCAGCCTCAGTCCCTCCCAGCTGCCTCTCAACTCCCAAGGAAGCCCTGCTGGCCTCCAGCTCCTTCGGGAGCCACCTGGTAGCTGGCATCCTGCTCCACGGCCTGCAACACGCCACCCCCAGCTCCTAGCAGACTCTTCCATCCTGCTGATGGGACACGCGCCCCCTTCCCACTCCCCAGAGCAGCCCCTGCCGCCAAGCCCAAACAGCTGCAGTGGCCTGGGACTGGGGATAGGGGCCAGAGCTTGGGGGTCAATGTACTGGAACTGCCTGGCTGTCCCTAGTTCCTCATTGCTGGGCACAGACCCAAGGGCGACTCCAGGGTCCAGAGCTTCCTTCTGGCATCAAGCTTCTTCATCTGAACTTGAACCCCACAGGCTCTCACCCAGGACCCCAACCCCTGGAGTCCCTGACTCGGTGTCAGTCCCACACCCACATCAGCGCTCAGTCCCTGTGGCGCACCCACATATCAAAACACTCAAAACCAAATGCATTTATTCAGAAAAGGCCTCAGCACTAGACTAAGAAAGAGAGCCCCACACCCACCCCAGACCCTCAGCGCCATTTACAAAGGGCCAGCGGCCCAGAGGTGGGAGGCAGCCAGTGAGGTCAACATGAGGACTCTGGAGTCCTTGGTCTTCCCTGAGGCCTGTGCTCCCACTGATGCAGTGACCAGGCCAGGCCAGCACGCCTGCGCTGGGACAGCTGGCAATGGGACCCGAAGCTGGTCCCACAGCCTAAGGCGTTGGGGGCTTGGCAGCCAGCCCCGCCTCTGCGGCCTCGTCCGGTGCAGGTTCCAATGCAGTTTCGGCGGGGCCCGGGCTCCCTGGGGCCCCCTGTTCCGGCACCCCCTGACCTTCTGCCTCCTCCTCCACCTCATTCTCGCCCACCCCGGCCTCAGGGCGCCCTGAGGGTCCAGGGGGCCAGGGAGGGGCCGGCGTCTGATCCACTTTCCTTCGTTTCCTCACCTCGTCAGCCACCTTGGCCCGCGGTGCCGGGGAACTGGGCTGCTCGGTCTCCGGGGGCCCCTGACTGCCCATTTCCTGGGTCCCTGCCCCGAGGCTGCCCTGGCTGAGGGCGCAGCCCTCCAGGTTCAGGGCGATCTTCTCCACCTCCGAGGCGCTCTGGGGGCCCAGCTCCCCTGGGGCCTGCTCCAGCCGGTTCGACTCCAACTTCCTCTTCTTGCTCTCCTTGGGGCTCGCGGGCTCCGGCCCCTCCTCCCCCTGGCTCCCGGCCTCCTCTCCCAGGTCCCTCTCGGGGGCTCCCTCCTCGGGGGACTCCGTGCGCCCATCCCGGCCCTCGCCCCGCCCCGGCGCGCCCGCCTGGATCGGGGGCTCCACGGGGCTCGCCCTCCCCTCGGCCTGCGCGGGGCCCGAAGGCAGGGGCGGGCGAGGCGGGGAGCGCAGCCGGAGCCCCCGCAGCTTGTCGTGCGGCGCCCAGACGAACAGGCGGCGCGGCCGGAAGTGCTCCCAGGCGAAGCGCAGCAGCGCGCGGCGCTGGCGCGGGCAGCGCACAGTGAACACGAAGTAGTCCAGGGCGCTCTGCCGCACGCCCGGCAGCTCACGGTGCACCAGCGTCTCCTCCAGGAAGAAGCGCACCAGCGGCGCCTGGTAGCGCTCCAGGCCCAGCTCGCCCAGTGACTTGAGGATTCGTGTGATGCGGAGGTTGTTGTGACTGTGCCTGGGGGCGGAGGGCGCTGGTGGGCGGGCCGCGAGGCAGCTCTCCTCCTCCCACCGGCTGCACCCCCCTCCAGGAGCCCGAGGTAGGCTGGTTTAGGAGACTCCCTCTTGAAGGGTGACTGTCCCCTTGGTCCCATGGAACACCCCTTCCCCTGCAAGGCTAGTGGAGGGTTGGAGGGGGCTCTGTAGGTTGTGCCAATGAGCAGAGTCATCCCCTGCACTTCCTCCAGACACCTCCTCACCTGGCTTCTCAACAGGCACAAGGGGTGCTGTGAAGCTGACCCAGCCCGGTGGGTAGTAGGACTCCCTTGAGGCCCTCACACCCTAGCAGGCACCCCCCCCCCCCCCACACACACACACAAGCAAGGAACAGGGTGCTCAGCCTCAGTCGTTTGTCCCTGCTCCCACAAGAGCTCCCAGGGCACTTGCCAGAACCCTAGCACAGCCCCCTCTCAGCCTGAGACCTGGCTGTGCCAGCTACCCCGCCGGGTCCTCACCAGTTGAGATTCTGGAAGCGCTTTTGGTAGCTCTGCGCTCGGCGCACCTTGCCTGTGTCCCGGTCCTCGAGCTCGATTCCGTAGAACCCCAGCATGAGCTCATAGGCCTGGACAAACCGCTCCCCAGCTTCCTTGGAGTTTTTAAAGGCCTGGAAAGCAGCCCCAGAGAGCAAGAGAGCTCAGGAGCCACCCCACAGACATCAGCGGGCGAGGCCTCCCTCAGGTCTGATCGTCTAGAGGCCGGGACTGGATGACTCAGGGTGGAGGGGCCCTATAGCTCCTTAATGTAACCGTCTCTACTCTGAGCTCAGGTCACAGGGCTGAGTGTCCGCTTCAGTCTGGAAGGAATTCCTCAAGCTGCTGGGAAGCACTGATTTGCCAGGGTGGCATCGGGCACCGGCCATCTCTAGGAGCACGTTGCTCTTTCTGACATGCTCAGTGGCTCCCCATCAATCCCTCTGGGGGTCCTGCTCCAGCTCCAACAAAGGGTGACAAAGGCAAGCCCTGCCCCAGACGCCCCAAGGTACAGCGATTTCTCTGGAAGACTGTGAGGAGTGCCCGGGACAGAGGTGAGGAACACTTTAGAGGGAAGGTAATTAGGGGGACTTCTAGCTCCTGCCCTACGATGACTCCCCAGGGGTCCCTGGAGGCTCGCTCACCTTGATCTCCTGCTGCGTGAGGGGCTTGGCGTGCCAGTTCACCCCTGGCTCCCGCAGGGGAAACAGCCTGGGGAAGAAGATGCAGCAATGCCCTGAGCAGCCTGGGGCGGCTCACCACCTGCAGGGCTCAGCACTCCACCCTAGGAGGGCCTGCTGGACCCACACATGTCACAGGCTCTCACGATGAAGCCAAGGGAGCGTGCAGGGGAGCTCCAGAGTGGGCATCACAGACCAGGGCACAGGACAGGCATGTGTGGCCGACAACAGCAAGGGCGACCAGCTAGCCACTTCACCCCGGCCGGTCAGCTGTCCCTCTCATTCTCCATCCTCCCTTTCTCATCATGGATGCTGAGAGTCCCTCAAAGACACACTGTTTGCAGGGCTACCACACCGTGGTTAGCACCCTGCCACGCAGGACAGGCCTCACTAGCTGCCTCGGACCCAAGTGTGGCAGGCTGCCTATCTGCTTCCTTTCTGCCCCCATGCAGTCTCCGCTCCCAGCCAGCCACAGAGGCTGCTCGAAGCTTAGGAACCCCGACCTGCAGCGCCCGCAGGAAGAGGCTTGCCTGAGCCAGGCCCTCCAGCTCCTCCCCAGGGGTCCAGCCCAATCTCAGCCCCCAGCTCTGCCCCTTCTCCCCAGGAGTCCCAGCCCCTCCCCAGATGCCGAGCCCACCTGTGCTCCGAGCCCACACTCGCCCTCTGCTCACCACTGGATGTAGGAATGGTTGTCCTCCAGGAGGTCGTAGTCGTTCTTCCAATTCTGAAGAATATCCTCAATGAAACAGCCTAGGAGCCCACGGGGACAAGTAGTGAGTCAGCGTGGAGCTACTCAAGTTCGCTCAGTCCTGCTTCCCACCTTTTTTATTTTTTATTTTTTTATTTTTTTTTAAATATATTTTTATTGATATTTTACAGAGAGGAAGGGAGAGAGATAGAGAGCTAGAAACGTCGATGAGAGAGAAACATCGACCAGCTGCCTCTTGCACACCCCCTACCAGGGAATGTGCCTGCAACCAAGGTACATGCCCTTGACTGGAATCGAACCCGGGACCTTTCAGTCCGCAGACCGACGCTCTACCACTGAGCCAAACCAGTTTCGGCTGCTTCCCACCTTTTTAAAAAAACTCACCCAAGCATTCCCCATTGATTTTTAGACAGAGTGGAAGTGAGGGGGAGAGAAACATTTATGTGAGAGAGGCACATCAACTGGTTGCCTCCTGCACGCGCCCTGATTGGCATGGAGATTGAGCCTGCAACGGAGGTAGGTACTCCTGACAACAGATTCAAACCTTTGACCCTTCTGTCCGCAGATCAATGCTCTACCCAGTGAGCCAAACTGGCCAGAGCTCCCACCTTTCTTGAGGACCCTGGGCCTCTGCAGCTTTGAGTTGTACATCTCACGTGATTTTAATCCCCCAATTTAGGCCCTCAGCCTCTGCAACCTAAGAGCAGATGCCAGAGAGAGGACTATGCCCGAGAGAGGGACAGGTGCTCCTGGCCTGCACCTGTCTTTGTTAGAGGGTCCTCACTGCCCCTCACAGCAGGGCTTGTCATCAGGACTTTGTCCTCACATAGAACCTGCAGCTGAGCCCCACCCTACAGCTGGTCTTCCATTGGCCGCTGTTTCTGCAAAGGGGCAGACAGTGAGTATTTGAGGCTGTGCGGCCACATGGCTTCTATAGCAATTACGCTGCATCCTAGGGAAATAGCTACAGACCACGGGTTCCAATAACACTTCACTCATGGCCCGGCTGGTGTGGCTCAGTAGTTGTGCATCAACCATTGAACCAGGAGTTCACAGTTTGATTCCCAGTTGGGCCATATGCCAGGGTTGCGGGCTCAATCCCCACAGTGTGGGGCATGCAGGAAGCAACTAATCAATGGTCAATGATTCTCATCACTAATGTTTCTATCTCTCTCTCCCTCTTCCTTTCTCTCTGAAATAAAGAATATACTAGAGGCTCGGTTCATGAAAATTCATGCACTGGAGGGGGGGGTCCCTCAGCCCGGCCTGCCCCCTCTCACAGTCCAGGAGACCTCAGGGGCGGGAGGCAATCTGGCAATCAGGAAGGTGATGCCCCAGGACACCTCTGCTGCTGCCACTGCCACTGCTGGCAGCTAAAACCTTGGCCAGCCTTGGTTACCTGAGCCTCAGGCAGCCCTGGGCAGCAGCTGGGGGGCCTAGGGACTCCGGAAGCAGGTGCTCGGAGTGGCTGGACCCATCCCCAGGTGAGCCCGGACTTGCCATGCACCTGCTGCCCCAGCAGGGCTGAGGGGACTGAGCACCACCATCTTTGAGGGCGTGGCAATCAATTAGCATATTCCCTCTTTACTGGCTGTGAGTGCCGCCATCTTTGCGATGGCATGAGGGTCAACTAGCATATTCTCTCTTTATTAGATACACACACACACACACACACACACACATACACACACACACACACTCATGTGTGTGTGTGTGTGTGTATATATACTCCACTCATGGACACTGAAATTTGGATTTCATATAATTTTCAAGTCACAAATATTATTCTACCTTAAATTTTTTTCAACCATTTAGAAATGTGAGACCATACTCCCTCCCTAGTTGACATGTGGCTTTCCCACCCGGCAGAGGAGCCAGGTGGTATGACAGAGACCTTGGGGCCTGCAAAGCCACGAGTGTTACTGCTTGGTTCATCACATCAAGTTTGCCTGTGGGGTACAAGCTGCAGGTTGGGACCCTGGTGTCCCCTCAGTAGCCACCAGGGGGGTGCTGTGAAGCTACCTGAAAGCTATAGGCCCCAGTGCCCCAGTCCCAGTCCAGGTCCCAGAAGACCCAGAGGCAGAGAGAGGGGAGAGGGGACCTGCAGCAGAGGCACCTGCAGGCGGCCAGCACGCACCATTGGGCAGGAACCGGATCTCATTCCTGTAGAAACTCAGGTTTGGCATGTCACCGTTGCTGTCCCCTTCTGTCAAATCCTAAAAAGCCAAAGAGAGCGCCAGCAACATCATCAGAAACAGGCTGGCCTCACTGGGCCCTCAGACTACAGCTCTCCTGGGGGAGGGACATCTGCTCTCCACTGGAAAACACCAGACATCCTGAAGGCTGGGGAGGACCCCTAGGGTTAGCACCCCCCTCTGCCCTCCTCCTCCTCCCCACATGGCCAGTGCTGGGAAGTCCCCTTCTCCTGCACCCAGAGGCAGCCCAAGGGTTTCCTGAGGCTCATGGTGCAGAGGGCAGGGGCTGAGGACCCAGGAGACCACTGCGGGGCAGGCAGTGTGGGCCTCATGTGGCCGTGCCGAGCGCTGGCCCCAGGACGCCTAGGAAAGGCAAAGGCGCTGAGGCCCCAGAGGCGGAGGTCCGGGTGGAATGGAAGGCGGGATTTTGGCCCAGGTGGGCTGTGAGGGTTAGAGGGTGCGACAGGAGCTACGTACCGGGTAGTGGTGCCGGTACCTGCGTGTGTCCTGCATGGCTCTCCAGGTTAGGGGCCCCGTCCTCCTAGACTGGGAAGAGAAGAGAGAGGATGAGACCCCATGGGAGATGCCCCCTTCCTAGAGGCCTGCCAGCAAGCAGACCTCCCTCCCCATGAGCCCCATCCTGGTAAGGGCAGCAGGACCTGGGCCAGATGTCAATAAAACCAGAGGAGCCCAGAGCGGTTGGAATGAGGCCTGCCCCCCTGCTCAGCCCTCAGCACCCCTGGGCTCATGGGGACATTCTTGGGGGTAGCCCTCCAATCTCCAGCTTCACTTCCTTCACCGTGTCTGCCGGCCAGCCCCCTCAGCTGTAGTTATGTCTCTCCTGGAAACCCGCCTCCCATCACACTTCCTCCTTGCACTGGGCTGGAAACTGTCACCAGGCTTGTGCCCAAGGACAGCGCCTTGCCACTTACAGCCCTCGGAGGGCCCAAACACTCGTCACAGGGTCTGATGGAGGAACGAACGCCCATTACAGGGTAGGGGGCAATGGCAAGGCTGAACCCAGCTGTCTGACTGAGGCTGGGGGAGGAGGAGAGGGCAGGGCAGAAGTAGCTCATCCTGGGGGGACAGCTGGTTCCCAGGACCTGGAAGAGCCAAGAAGTGCTGGAGGGGTCGGGAGGCCAGGTCCGCCACTGCGGCTCCAGGCTCCAGCCCCTCCCCAATCCCCAACACCCCTCAATGATCTGACCTCCAGCCAGGTCCAGGGCTTCCCTCTGCCAGGTGGTTAGGTTCTCTCCTACAGGCCAAGGGCCAGAGAGCAAACCGGAACTCAGCAGTGCATTCCCACTTCTCTACCAGTTTCTGTTTCTCCTTCCCCTGGGCCAGCGGGCACCACACGGGGCAGCACTGCAGGGTGGAGTCCTCTGGGAAGGGGTCAGGGGTCATGGGCATCTCCCAGGGTGGGCAGGGCGCCAGAGCAGGCCTCCAGCAGCGTGGGGTGTGGAACTGTGGGAGGACAGCGTTCTCTACCTAACCCTCGCCACACCTGCTTTCCTGCCCGGTGACTCCAGGCCCATGACCATGACACGGCCCAGCCTGCCTCCTCAGGGAACTTGTCCCTGCCCAAAACACGGGGTACGCTTAGGCTGTTGCCTTTCCCACAGGTCCAGGAGCCTCTCGGGTTGCTCGCATGGATCACTTTAAGACGTTCAGATAAACCTGAAAACCAGTGTTCTCTGGTCCAGGGAGAATCCATCCCAGAAACCACCTGTTTCCAGATTCTCTAGACACGCAGTTAGACGCTTTAATCCAAAAGCAACTGGGACACGGTGACAGCTACCATTCCGGGTACCATCCCTCCCTAACCCCTGTGGCCCAGCTAGAGCAATGGCTCCCACACCCCAGTGAGTGCTAGCAAACAGCCCCTGCTAACAAGTAAACAGTGGCAAGACGAAGTACTGGATGGCAACAAAAGTAACAGTACTAACGAGTAACCAAGGGTAACCGAAAGTAACCATGGGGCACAGCCAGGGGCCCTGGCTCCCATGCCACATAATGCAGCCTCCAAGGCACCTCCAGGAGGGGAAGGCCAGCCTAGCCCAGAGGAACAGCGGGCGGGTCAGGCGTGGAGGGGGCAGGAGGGTGGGGAACAGGCCGAGGTGCTCCCTGAGGGCACCAGGAGGCTGAGAGGCAGGCGGGGCAGTGGAGGGGCCAGCACAGAGCGCTGGGATCTAGAAGACAGAGCCACGGGCCTGGAGGTGGATGTGACAGAGAGAGGAGGTCAAGGATGTGCCCGGGGCATCCTTTTGAGGAAGTGTCACCACCACACAGATTCAGTCCTGGGCACTGTTTTAGGGTGGCTCTGCAAAGCCTCCTGCCTGGGTCTGGTGGGGGTGGGGGCAGCAAGCAGGGGCAGATCCCAGGGTGTCCATCAGGTTATGAGGGGGCAGGAGGACCAAGGTGAGAAAGGGCATAGCTGGAGAGGGAGTTGGGCCCCAAGTAGGGTCTCCAGAATGCCCCCGTCCACCCCCCCTCCCGGCGGGGGGAGGGGGAGTGGACAGTTTTTCCCAGATCAGGGCCTGGCCCCCATTCTGGGGTGCGGGGCACCGCGGGACTCCCGGGTTCGGGGATCACGGGTCTCCCGGGGCGTGGGGGTGCGGGGCCGCACCTGCAGCGCGCTGGGCCGCGCCTCCTCGTCCTCGTCCTCGGCATCTCCCAGGGCACCGGCCTCGCCATCGTCGTCGTCGCCGGCGCTCGGGCCCCAGCCGTCCTCCTCCTCCTCCTCCTCCTCCTCGTCCTCCCAGGTGGAGTCGTGGTCCGGATCGTCCATGCTCCGGTGGCGGCGGGACCGGGCTCCGCCGGAAGCGAAAGTGAAACCTGGAGGAAGCGCGGGGGCGGAGCGGGGAGGGAAGGGGCGGGGCGCCGGCTCCACCCGCCCAGGGCCTGCCCTGGAAGTAAGTGCCTGGGGCTGCCTGCCTGAGCCGCCCCAATCCAAAAATTTCCCTTCCCTGGCCCAGAACGTCTCCCTCGCCCTACAGGGTGTCCCCATCCCAAGATGCCAGCCTGGGACTCTCACAGGGAGGCTGCCCTCTGAAGAACAGCCCCTGAGGTCCCTAGAACCCCTCCCAGATCACCTCCCATCCAGGATTCCCCCGATGTTCTTCCCTCTGAGAACGGCCCCCCTTGAAGGTCCCTCCAATGTCGCCTGGAGGAAGGACATGCCTCCCCAGATGTGTCTCCCCCCCCCCCCAGAATGCCCTTGGAGGATGCCCCCAGGAGGGAATGTTGTGGGGTCAAAACCTGGGTTCAAAATAAGACCGCCGGAGGCTGATGATGAATTTAAAAAGCAGGCAAAAGTTTATTGAAATAAAAAAATAAAGAAAAAAAAAACTGGCCAGGACAGCCGCAAGAGCACTACACGCAGGTAGACTCTATATGACTGCACTGTTCTAGGGGTAGACAAGTCTTTTAAAGGCTCAAACCACGGGAATTTTCCTTCGTTTGAATTTTAAAGGCTAAATTCTAAAGACTGGGGACAGCCTGCAGGGTTGGTTCCCAGTCACATCCTGTCTGGACTTTGGAATGTGGCCCTATCTTGTGATAGCCCATACATAAAACAAGTTGAGGATAGCCCATATACAAAACAAAAGCAGAGCTCAGCGGTTAGTCTCTAAAGGTTATCTACAATTTCTATCCCTGAACTACTGAGTCAGTGGGAATCAATTTCCTGGTTCTGGTCTCAGGCACGGGATAATTGCCTTAGCCTCCAGGTCTCCACCTGGAAGCTGAGTTAAGTACCCTGTGTTTTGTTTTTTATTTTTTTAAATTAAGGTATTATATGTGTACATAGCTTACCATTGCCCCCCCCCCCCAATCATGCTCTCCCTCCCCAGAGTTCTGTGTTCGTTGGTTGTACTTATATTCATGCATACCAGTCTTTGGTTGTTCTCTTATCTCCCCCCAGGTCTCCTTCCCCTCCCCCCTGTCATTTGAGAATCTGCTTGTTTTATGGTGACTATCTCAGAATCACATGAATAGAATCCACTCCTCATTTGGCAGTCTGCTTGTTTTATGGTGACTATCTCAGGACCACATGAATAGAGTCCGCTCCTCCTCTGGTTCACACTGCCCCTCCCCCCGGGTCCTACTGCTTCCCCTGGGGCACACGGCTTCTCTGGGGCGCTAGGGTCAAGAATTGGAGGCGCTACGCTAGCTCCTCGCTAGCATGGCGGGCAGGCTGGGACGGCTGCAGGCGGGCTGAGATGGCTGCAGGCGGGGAGACCACCCTCAAAGGTGTCTCGTTCGGTGCGGAAGTGGAGCAGCTGTGGACATGGAGGCTAAGTTCTGAGGCCACCCACTCCCTGAGCTCAGGGCATAGTAAGCTCTGTTCTCGGTGGATTTCCTTTATTCAAGGTGGCAGTGGCGGGTGCGGCAGCGACGGTCGCTCCTGTGGTTCAATTTTCACTGTAGTTTTAAAGTTCACCTGGCGGCAGTTGCGGAAGCTTCGGCCTGGCCATGTGGCGGCGGAGGAAGGACTCGCTGGGGCCTGGAACGGAAGGCGCCGTGCCATCTCCACACCAGCACAGAGGGTGTGCTGGGAAGGTTGTGGGTGGGCTGAGATGGCTGTGGGTGGAGAGACTGCCCTCAATGGTGTCTCCTTTGGTGAGGAAGCGGAGCTGCTGTGGATACAGTGGCTAAGTTCTGAAGCCGCACTCTCCCTGAGCCCAGGGCAGAGTGAGCTCTGTTTTCGGTGGATTCCTATTATTCGCGGCGGTGGTGGCGGTGGCGGCAGCGACGGTAGCTCCCGTGGCTCAATTTCCCCTGTAGTTGTTTTTTTTTTTTTAAGGAAGAGTTAGCTTTCTTCTTCTTCTTTTAAAAAAAAATATATTTTACAGAGAGGAAAGGAGAGAGATAGAGAGCTAGAAACATCAATGAGAGAGAAACATCGACCAGCTGCCTCTTGCACACCCCGTACTGGGGATGTGCCCGCAACCAAGGTACATGCCCTTGACCAGAATCGAACCCGGGACCTTTCAGTCCGCAGACTGACGCTCTACCACTGAGCCAAACTGGTTTCGGCTCCCCTGTAGTTTTAAAATCCACATGGCAGTAATGGCGGAAGGTTTGGCCCGGCCATGAGGCAGCGGAGGAAGGACTTGCCCGGGCCGCGAACAGAAGGCGCCACACCAGCTCCTCACCAGCATGGCATGCGAGGAGGCTGGGCCGAGCTGGCTGCGGGCTGGGAGACGCTACGCCATCTTCTCACCAGCACGGAGGGCGGGCTAGGACAGCTTCTGGCCGGGATGCTCACAGGCTTCTTGTCCGAGCAGGAGCCAAAGGTGTGGCGGAGGCCCCGCATCAGCTCCCTGGCCCCCACAGTGGCCAGCAGGGCTGGCCCACTCCCTGGGCCCTGGGGCAGAGCGAGGTCTGGCTTCCCTCATTCCCAGCGGCAGCGGCTCCGGCAGGTCCGGTGTCGCCGTAGTTTTAAACTCCACAGAGCAGCAGAGGTGCTCTGCTTTGTGTCTAGTTGTAGCCTTCCCATTTTGCCAGCTTTCCTCTGGGTCTGGTGCGATCCCTTTCGATTTTAGCTGTTGTTTTTTTCCAAATTGTTGAGGAGATGGCAGCCCAGGAGACTTCCTAGGCCGCCATCTTATTTCCGTCTCATACCCTGTGTTTTAATCAGACTCAGCAGAGTTAGAATTCAAACAGCAGGCTTTACCAAAATGTGACTTCTACCATATTTCAGGGATTGCCTGGAAGTTGTCCCTGGTGAATCTACCCCACCAGGGTGCCCTGCGGTGTCAGCTGGTCTGCGGTCCATCAGAGGCTGGTTTGGGGAGCCATCTATGTACCTCCAAGCTCCTGACTGTGGGAGAGGGCGCTGTGTCCCTTCCACTGGGGCTCACAGTGGCAGTTTGCTCCTTGGAGGCCAGCAGGAGAGTGAGCAGCGCCCGGAGTCACTGTCCCCAACTCCAGGCGGCACCCAGGAACTGGGAGGTGGAAATTACCTGCAGCTGCAAATGTCCGTGACTGTGGGTCCCTATGCAACCTTGGCTCTGACGTCTGTTGGGTGACAAGAGTTCCAGCAAAGTGGGTGACACGCCCTCAAGATGAAACTTGGGAGTGGTAGCCTAGAATGACCGTACCACGTCATCATCCAAAGCAGCCAACACCCGGGCGGCATAGGCCAGGACGTGAGGAGAGTGGCCTGTGGGGGCCAGGGCCACCGGAGAGGGCACACCCAGCCCGCAGGGGATGCTGACTGTCCTGGCCCCGCAGACAGTGGAGAGGTGTCCGTCTGCCTGCACTGGGGTGATGATGCTCCTCCTACCGTGCGGCTGGTGGCAGCCGAGAGTGGACAGAGACTTCCACTGGCCCAGGAGCACAGCGGGAGGCCTGCTTGGTGCCGGTGCCTGGCTCCCTGACAGGTCGACTTCTGCACAGCCCACCTGACGGGAGCTGAGTCTGCTCCCCTTTCTAACAGAACAGAGGCGACTCCCGCAAAGGATCAGAGCTCTGGGCATTTCTGCCACCAAGGGCCAGGGTAGATTTCCCGGGCAGTTTGGCCAGCCCACAGGCCTGGCGAGGGGCCTGGCTTGTTAGCCCATTTGCAGTTAGCCTTGGAGCCCTGGCTATGCCACCAGGTAGAGGGGCTCCTCTGATGGAGGCTTTGGGTGCTGGGCTGTGGGTCACTCCGGGTTGGCTGGTCTGGAAGCTTGGCAGGTCCCTTCTCTGTGAGCCCGGCTTCACCACCCCAGCCTACCATTCAGTTTGCCCACTGCTGCTTCCTGCCAGGGCCACCAAGAGTAGAGCTTTTTATTAAGACACTGCTCAACTGCTGCTTCATGAATGATGGCCACACCCAATCACCCCACAGACTCTGCTGTGAGAACAGCTGGGGCTCTGGGGTGCCATATGGGCTCAGCACTCCAGGCGGCTTGTTGCCCAGGTGCGTGAGGTGGCTGAGAGCATCCCACTGTGTCATATCCACAGGCCTCATGCTGCCCACGTGCTTGGCCAGGCTCTTTGAGGAGGGATCAGGTTAGACCTACCCTAACACTTTCCTCAGGCAAAAATAGATTCGGTCATGTTATTTTGCCCAAGTCCGCCCCCTACTCAACCAGCCTTGTGGGTGGGCCCACTGCCACAGTAAGTGTCCAACACTTCTTGGGAGCCCACAGCCCTTTTGGATCCCCCTTGGGGGGCTGGGCCAGAGCAGGGAGCCCTGAGACCACACCACCTGGTTCCCACCTGCTGGTCCTGCAGGCAAGGTGCTCAGGCCCATGTCCTTGGCAGAAAGAGCTGCTCACTGAGGCACCTGTCCGGGCAGCACAGTTGCAGGATTGTGCATCTTTTTGTTCTGTAGGCCTTCGTCTCTAAGCCCCGCACCCCTCCACCGTTTTCTTGTTCAGATAATTTCCATGCCACCTGGTGATGTGCCACGTCAGATTGGACCCCTCGGCTGGGAGACATCATGTGCCGCAGCCTGTGAGCCTGACCTGCACAAACCCTGGGCAGCCAGCGGGACTGACTCACACACAGGGAAGCTACGCTGGCACAGGCTGAGCAATCCTGGGCAGGGGCAGTGTCTGCTCAGGACAGGGGAACGGGCCACCTGCCCATCCTTCTAAAGTGCAGTAAAATGTTAACTGAAACAAGGCAGGTTTATTGACTGGGCTTTTCCAGCAAATTCAGAGGCCCCTGAAGACGCTGCTCCAGATGGGGTTTCCCCGGAAATCTAGTGATGGGAGCCCCTCCCGTGCTGAGTGCCATCCCAGATTTCTCTCATGCATCACAACTCTGGACCTGTCAGAGTGGGTACTGAGTGAGGCTGGTGGACACTGGCAGTGAGGGGGAGGCCAAGGGGCATACCTCCCTGCATGTGTTCTAGAACTCTCTAGAAGGCAGCCCGCTGCTCTCTTCCCATGAAGAGTTGTTGCCTGCTCTGCTGTGAGGACAGTTGGGAGCGTGGTGTATGCTGTACAGACCTCTGAGTCTGCATCACTGGGCAAGGGCAGGGGCACAAGGGTGTGGGGTAGGCAGCCTTGATCACCCTGGGTTCTGTCTAGATCCCTGCTCCATGTGGCAGGTGCTGACCACACCATGGGCCCCCCAAGCCTCAGAGGGCAAGCTTCTGCTGCAGTAACAGTACAGGGTGGACGCTGAGAGCAGCGGCTCAGGGTTAGCAGACCCTGGTACAGACACTGCGCCACGCACCGTCGGCCTGCTGGGAAGGCAGGGTGCCAGCAATGTCTTCAAGGCCCAAGGAATGGGTCTGGCGCGGCCAGCCTCCAACCTGAAGCTGGGCAGCCTCTCCACACAGGGTCCTGGATGGGCTGCAGCACATTCTGACTTCCTGCGCCCAGACGCTGGGAATTCAGCGGCCCATTGCCCATGTGCCACTGGCTCTCCATCACTGGGTGGACTTCTGCTGGGCACAGCAGTCAGCCCTGGGCACTGAGGGCCTGTCAGTCATTCACACTCCGAACCTGTCACCTGTGACGAGTTGCACCTACATTGAATCAAGTGAGTCAAGTACATCTAAGTGTACGCTTAGTTATCAATCTTGGAAAAATAAAGACTTCCTACTGTAGCCAAAGCAACTGATTTTGGTATGAAAATCACACAAGCCCAGGTTGCTTTCTGTGCTTTAATGCTCCACAGGTCCCAGCCTGGCCATCAGCTCCTGTCTGGCCTCCCCTCCCCTCACTCATTTGGTCTGTTTGCAAGTTACTTGGTAATACAAAAATAACCACAAATTCTCTGTGTCTGGCATATAAAAACTGAGCAAAAATTATCCCATCACTCATTACCTTAAAACAAAACACCTTGGAAAAAATACAACCTAGGTTTTTAACTTCTGCAGTATTTTTTCATATAAAACACTAGTAAAATAGGCTTCTTAGAAATTAAATAGTGAAATATCAACCACATCATACACATCGTTACAGTACAAGCCAATGAGGCCGAGCACCCAGCTGTGTCTCAGGTGCTGAGGGAGGGGCCGCCGCATGTGGCTCGTGTGGCCTTTTTCCTGAGGACGCCGTCACTTGAGCAAGCGCAGTGGGCGGACGGACGAACAGACGGACGGAAAGCCCAGTGGGAAGATGGTGCTCCTGGGTGGGCAGGGACACGGCTTTGCTGCTCGTTCCTCCAGATCTCTCGGGCATGCAGCTGTAGCTCGGGCCACTGGTGCACAGAGCAGTGGAACGGCCACAGCACACTCCGCCTAAGCCGGAATCCTGTTTCTAGGGATGTGGGTGCCACAGACCGCCGGGCCCAGGGCGGGCAGCAGGGGCCGAGCACCTGACCACTGCCAGCCCTTCTCTGAGGAGCATCTAAGTTCGGCGCCGCTTGGCAGCACTGGGGCTGGAGGGGTTGCTGTTGGCGGTCAGGACTTTGTCGGTGACTCGGCTGCGCTTGCGCTTGTCCACCCCTTCCTTGGCCCCCAAGTCTGAGGAGTTCTTGTCTCTGTCTTTGCTGCACTTTTCGGTTGCTTTCCCCAAGCTTCCTGAAGATGAAAAAACTGAGAAACAAAATCATTTGGCTGAAAACAGAATATCCAGAATTTTATTTCTTCTTCTTGTTCAGTTAGAAAACTGTATCTACACATATGACGCTCTGAACCCACAAGCTTCTCCTGAGCTGGGGGCGCCTGCCCGGCCCACAGAGCACCTGGTCCTCCTGAGGGTGTGAGGGTGTGCCCACTGTGAGGGCCCCGGGTACCATGCGCTCAGGCTGTGGGACCCGCCTTGGTCGCCACTCACGCCTGTGCTGCAGGGTGGAGCCGACTTTGCTACTCAGTTTGTCCTGTACTGGGGCCTCCGGCACTGCACACTGGGTCCACCTGACTGGGCCTGCCGGTGCCCGGGGCCGCCCTGTGGTTCATTCATGGTGTCGGCCACACGCACGATGTCCATGCCTGGTGAGGCTCCTGCCCGAGCAGACGGAAGCTGTCTTTCCACTGCTGGACCAGACAGAGTAGCTGTGGCTGCAACAGGCTAGAAATACAGGCTGGGGACCTGTGCTGCGCCCTGCGGGGAAGGCCTTGCCAAAGGTGGGTGCTGTGTCCCCCGGGACCCCATGGAGGGACAGGAGAAGCTACACACTTACCATCATCAGCCCCATTGTGGGGGTCCATGTCTTCCTTCATTTCCTCCTTCATTTCCTCTTCAATGGTCACTTTTCCTGTGGGAGACAGCTGCCTTCACTGAGCGCCCACGCTATCGGGTGGCTACACCTGGCACCACCTGGGGTGGCTCAGGCTGCGGCTGCTCACGACCATCTGGGTGGGCCGGAGAGCCTTGCTCTTCCTTCACCCTGGCACCACCACCCGTGGCCCACCTCCCACCTTCCCTATTTCCAAACCTTACCATGTCCAAGTCTCACCTTCACGGACTTCTTGAATGATTTCTTCTGGGAGAACGAAGTTCCTCTCTGGATTTGGGAATGGAAGAATCTCAGATTCGTGCTGATGGCAAATAGGAAATTTAGTTTTTTTTAAGAAACAAAAAAGATGATGTGATTTTAGCAAGTGACTAACAATGTGTAAGAGCAACCTCAGGAGCACCCAATGAGTGCAGTGTCGCCCTGAGGCTGCGGAGGTGGGCAGGCGACAGATAGGGAGGGCACAGCTCTAGTGCCAGCCAGGCAGGAGTCTTGGCGAGAGGAATGCCGGTCAGTGTCACCTGAGATGTGCTGGCACACACCTCAGGGCAGAGCTTCGGCAGCTGCCATACACTCAGGGGACAGGGGCAGCCCAGCAGCCTGGAGACAGGGCGTATGGGCTGGGAAAGCCACGTTACAGAAAGAGGTAAGGAGAGCAGAGGCCCGAGGCCCCAACAGCTTGTCAGGTTCCACCTGTCCTGCACGTCATGTGTGCCAGAAGGGACAGGGACCCTGATACACGGAACACCGGACGAGGGAAGGTGAGTTGGTGGGAGGGGATTTGGGAAACGGGCTTCCACTGCCACCCACATGGGAGCCATGTCAAGCCAGGTGGCCCGCCATTACCGTGCTGATCAGCATCTCTGGCCGCAGTGACCCACTGGCTGCTGGAAACCCTGGTCACTCTGTGGGGGGACCCTTGTGCTAACAAGGGTTTAGGCCAGGGGTGGGCAAACTTTTTGACTCGAGGGCCACAATGGGTTCTTAAACTGGACCAGAGGGCCGGATCAAAAGCAACCTGACCATGCTGACTCTCTGATCTTGGGCTGCTGGTGAAGGAGTGGAGGAGAGAGCAAGAGAACCCTCCGCTCTTTCGGCTCCACGGGCCGGATAGAACAGCTGAATGGGCTGGATCCGGCTCGTGGGCCGTAGTTTGCCTATGGCTGGTCTAGGCAGTACCATCCCTGAGGTCTTGCTCATACCTGAATGACAGGCCATGACAGGAAGAGGGAGAGGGCTGCTGTCCTGAGCTGAGAGCCCTGGGCGTACCCTGCAGCCTCCAGGGCCTGTCATGTTGGCCTCCCGTGCTAGTGTCTGTGCTTCAGAGCTGCCTGCCTGTCTCCTCTAGACACCAGCTCTGCTGCTCTCATCTCCATGTCCCACTTCCCGCCCCCAGCAGCCTGAAGTCAGAGTGTGGCAAGAGCCTGGGGTCCAGGTGACTGACATGGGAGCTTTGCTGAGTGCCGACCTGCCTTGGACCCACACCCAAGGCCAACCCAGAACCCCTCTAGTGCAGCAGCAGACCCTCAAAGGGGCTGTGCATAAACAGCAGCCAGCTCAAGGCACAGCTGTGACCCATGACAAGAGAGGCAAAGGACTTGCCGGAGGTCGACAAGATGCAAGGGACAGCACAGGATCTGGACAAAGGCTGGGGGCTGGCAAGCTTCCCCTCACCCAGCTTAGGCTCCTACCTCGACTCCAGGTGCCTCAACCCCAGGTGGGTGCCCTCCTCTGATCTCCTGCTGTTCCTCTATGGGGACCACCTGTCCCTTTGTCCCTCCTGGTTACCTAGGTAACCTGGACAGCTGGGAGTCCCATGAGGCCTAAAGCCCTGCCTGTCTGGCTCTCACAGAAGCCACCACATTCACCTAAACCTGACCAGAATGTGGGCACTTCCTGCTGGAGCACTCCTGGGACCTCCCATAAGACAGATGCTGTGTGAGGGCCCCCTCCCTTGAGCCTGGGCTCCAACGTTACCTCCCTGGAGAGACTTTCACTGATCAATCTCCAGGAGGTTCTGCACAGGTAACGGGCTGTCATCACTAGGTCTGTGCTTTAACCCCACTCGGAGCTACCTGGCTGAAGGAATGGTGCCCACGAGGACGCAGGCTCTGAGGACACGGAGGAGTCTGGAGGGGACAGCGCTGCCAGCTCTGTCTGGGGAGGAAGGGGCTAGGCCTTGGGGGACTGGGGAGGGCGGGGCCCAGCTCACCAGCGCCTGCATGTCATACATGGTGCTCAGGTGGTCCCAGATGACCTTGGACGGCACCTGCCGGCCGATGTTCTGGCTGAACTTGTCCCTGATACAGATCATGTGGAAGTGCCGGTTCACACCTGCGGAGAAGGCTCAGGTTGGAGGAAGGGGAGGAGGGGCAGGCGTGGGCG
Source organism: Vespertilio murinus (assembly GCA_963924515.1). Classification (NCBI taxonomy): domain Eukaryota; kingdom Metazoa; phylum Chordata; class Mammalia; order Chiroptera; family Vespertilionidae; genus Vespertilio; species Vespertilio murinus. Next base: position 88,816,025 of record OZ004709.1, on the reverse strand, counting down.
GGGAAGGAGTAAAGGGGCAGAGGCGGGGCGCGGGGACGGGGCAGGGTCGGTGGGAGGGGGCTCCGTCCGGCGCGCGCCCCAGGCCGTTGCTGGCTCGCCCCGCCCCCACGCAGGTCCTCACCGACGGGCTTGTGGCCCAGCATGGCGTGGAAGAGGCAGACCTCTACCTCCGGGCTCCACACCACCGTCTCCTCAGCAGGGCTGGTGGCCGCCTCCCCCGGCCCCTTGTCGCCCGCCGCGCCCCCGCCGCCCACCTCGGCCTCCCCCATGGCCCGGCTCAGCGACAAGCCCCCGGCGGGAGCGGCGGGGCCACGGCTCCGCGCAAGCGCACTCGCCAGGGTGCGTGCTCTGCGGGCTCAGCACGCAGGCGCAGGCTCAGCAGAGAGTGGGTCCCGGCGCGCGCCTGCGGCGCCCCCTGGCGGCGCGGCCGAGTAACGCAGCGAGGACCTCCGGAAATGGAGATTTGGGGAAAGGGATGGTGGCACTCTTAAATTAGGTTGAAGCGATCGCTGCACAACTCTGGGTAAACCCCGTCGGATGTTAGTGGCGGAATTACAAATTACACCCCAATAAAGCGATTAAAAATTAAGAACAGGCCACAGTCAATTCCGCCAGTGTGGGCTTTAAAGGGCCTCTATTGCCTCTGGTCTGAGTGCTGCACAAAGCGGCTTCTGCGCAACGGGAAAGGATCTTGACCCAGACGCCCAAACCGGTGGGCACCGGGGGGTTAGCCCGGGCTGCGGCAGGGGCCAGGCCTGGATGGGGCCCCAGAGAGACCCCTGAGCAAGTTAACTGTGGTCCGCACCCGGGCGTGGCCCAGGTAGGACCGGGTCGGGGCCAGAAGGAGGGTTAACCGCTAGTCGGCGCCCAAACCGCGGCCAGGGGCGGGGCGGGGCGGTGCCGGGGCGGAGTCTTATCCTGGGGCGTGGTCAAGGTGGGGCTGCCGGCTGGGAGGCCGCAGCCCAGGGACGAATCAAAGCAGCACCCAATCAAGGCCTCCCGGTCCTCCCCGCCCCGCCCCGCCCATTCCTGCCAGGCCACGCCCCCGTGGTGCCCTAGCCCCAGACCCGCGGGCAGTGCGCTCCTCGGCTCCCAAAGGTTGTAGACTTGGGGGTGGGGCTCGTGGGTCCCTCTCTCTGCCGCCTGCAAGCTGTGCGAGCCGCGCCAGGCACAGAGCCTCTTAGCCTCAGTTTCCTCCTGCGTGCCATGGACCAACGAGGGCGCATTCCCGGGGGTATTGTGAGGGTTCTGCCCCCCCACTTCTGTCTGTTCAGGGTGCCAATACAGTTCGGGCTTCGTAGTAAACAGCTGGAGCCACGCCGCTGAGCGCTGCCCCTTGGCCCGAGTAGACTCGGGCACAGCCACGTGGACTCAAAGCGGGGACGGCTGCCCGAGACCTGAACCTCGGCTTCCCATCTGTGAAGGGGGCTGCCGGTGATGCAGTCCCCACAATTCCAGCAGGAGAGGTGGCCCAGAGAGGATTCTGCTGTGGCCCAGGGCCTCCAGCTGTCCTGGGAGCCCTGAGGTAGCTGGGATCTGGTCCCGCCTGGCAGGTGCCCGATTTTTAACAATTTGTCCCATGTCCAGCAGCGTTTTAAAAAAGTCCAAAAGATTTAAAAGAGTCTTTCCAAAAATCGGGACTTTTTTAAAACGACGCGGGACGCGGGACAAATTGTTAAAAATCGGGACTGTCCCGCCAAAAGCGGGATGTCTGATTACCTTAGCCTTGACCCAGAGTGGGACTTGACTCAGTGCTGGCCGCAAGGCAGAAGCAGGGCTGCTGAACACAGGCTCTTCAACGCAGAAAGTGCTCAATGGAGGGTGGCCCTCCATTATAATCTCTTTACTGTGCCCTGGACACCTTAGGGTCCCTGCTCCTTGGCCACTTCACTCTCTACTCACTCCCTTTGCCTTAAATATATATATTATAGATTTTTTTTATAGAGAGAGGAAGGGAGAGGGGTAGAGAGTTAGAAACATCGATGAGAGAGAAACATTGATCAGCTGCCTGCCTCCTGCATGCTCCACACTGGGGACCGAGCTGGTCATGTGCCCTTGACTGGAATCAAACCCGAGACCCTTCAGTACGCAGGCTGATGCTCTGTCCACTGAGCCAAACCAGCTAGGGCCCATCTTTGCCGTTTTCCATTGGAGAGCCTTCTCTCCCAGGTGCCTGGGGAACCACAAACACCTCCAGCTGGAGTGGCAAGCTATCTGTTCCACCACCAGATGGGGCTTGCAGCCCACACATCTCATCTCTAGGGGGCGTCTCCCACTCACTGTTTGGACCCAAACCAGGTCTCAGAAGCATGCAGGCAGGAACCAAATGAAGGCTGTTCCTTTGCATGGCCCACCCAGAGGTTGGCATCTTGAAAAGGAAGTCCAGTTCTTCAGGAGGGCATCTGAGAAGGGAATCGCTGTGGTGACCCGGGACTTGTGTGCCGCCTGGAGAGGGAAGCGCTGGGGTCGGCTCCATTGATCCTCATAGCACACCCCCCCCCCCCCCCCCCGGTCCTATTATTGTCCCCACCATAGCCCTGCAGGGCTGAGCTGGGTCAGGCAGGAGGGGAGCCACAGGATGCCAGTCTCAGCTGCTGATCATCCCTGACTGGCTTCTTTTTGGGGTTGCCAGATTCAACATTGAATTCCAATTTCAGATAAACAAGGAATAATTTTATAGTATAAGTATGTCTCAAACATTGCATAGATTATGCTTATATAAAAAATGATTCACTATTTAAAATTCAGGTTTAGCCGAAACCGGTTTGGCTCAGTGGATAGAGCGTCAGCCTGCAGACTGAAAGGTCCCAGGTTCGATTCCGGTCAAGGGCATGTACCTGGGTTGCGGGCACATCCCCAGTAGGGGGTGTGCAGGAGGCGCCTGATCGATGTTTCTCTCTCATCGATGTTTCTAACTCTCTATCCCTCTCTCTTCCTCTCTGTAAAAAATCAATAAAATATATTAAAAAAAATAAAATTCAGGTTTAACTGGAGGTCTTATGCTCCTACTCCTAAATTTGCCTAAATCACTGTCTGCTTGGCAGCTTGATGAGCTGATATGCAGGGCCGCCGGTCCGCAGTGCCCTGCCTCTGGCTGACGTGTGTGAGGGACCGGCGGCCCTGTCACTGTTGGGCACTTAGGATTTGTAGAGGGCGTGAGAGACTCTGCCGTGATGGCCAGGGGAGACCTCAGCCCAAGTTCTCCTGGGCTGATTTTGTGGGTGCAAAAGACCCCCTCAGGGAAGGGTGTACAAGAATCAACTTCATTACCTCCTGCCTCATGGACAGAGCCTGTGTGTTTCTGCCAGGAAAAGCCTGTGGGTGGTGGCGTGGACCAAAAGGAGGAGGGTGGAAGTTCTAGCAGCCAGGCATCTCCGAGGGTGAGCGGGGACGAGTGCCTGTGTGTATATGTGCGTGCACCTGTCAGCGCACAGCGTCCCTGCTCTGCTGAGTCAGCGGGGGAGGGCGCTGTGGAGAGCAGTCTTCCGGGTGTCTGGAGGTGAGGGCCACCGTGGAGAGCCCCAGCTGCCGCCAGTGCTGCTCTCAAGTTGCCTCGCAGTGGGCAGGGGAGCGGCAGAGCTGCTTTTCTTTTTTTTATTTCTTCTTTTTTTTCATTTAAAAAAATTTATTAAGGTATTATATGTGTACATAGCTTACCATTGGCCCTCCCACCTCCCATACATGCCCTCCCTCCCCAGAGTTTTGTGTTCGTTGGTTGTACTTATATGCATGCATACCAGTCCTTCGGTTGATCTCTTATCTCCCCCAGATCTCCCTCCCCTCCCCGCTGTCATTTGACAGTCTGCTTGTTTTACAGTGACTATCTCAGGACCACACGAATAGAATCCGCTCCTCCTCCAGTTCACCCGCCCCACCCCCACCCCGTCCCACTGCTTCCCCGGAGCACACAGCTCTCCCAGGGCACATGGCTCCCCCGGGGCACACGGCTCTCCCGGGACACACAGCCCCCTGGGGCACACGGCTCTCCTGGGGCACACGGGCAGAGCTGCTTTTCATCATCTCTCCCCTTCCCTGTTCTTTGTTGTGGGATATGGCCTTCCACACTCTCGGGCACAGCCTTTATCCTTAGTGCCAGACCCTCGGGCACAGCCTTTATCATAGCGCCAGGCCCTGCTGGAAGGACCTTTGTCCGGCTGGCAGATGGTGATTGTGAGAGGTGATGGCCTCCCCTGTGACTGCAGGGACCAAGCGGAGAGGAGGGCTTCCTGGTTATTCTGTGCCAATGGCCATTATTATCCTGTTTGTTTTGGGAAAACCGAGGCACAGGAATTCTGGGCAACTGGTCCACTATGCTACGTGGGGTGCCGGGCTTTGCACTCTGCCCATGTGACCCCCCACTCTCTCCTCTTCCCTGAGAGTGGGGTTCCATGGGTGCCACTCATTTTGCCCTGCTGGAACTGATGGACCCAGCCCCTCCGCTCTCCCCTACTGTGGTCCCCGGGGGTGGGGGGGAGCCCCTGGACCAGTTTGTAGGAAGCCCTTCTCCAGGAGGTTGTCATGCTGGGGTGGGGGGTGGAGATGGGGGAGGTGCGGGCCTCCTGATCAAGGACCTTGTGAAGGGTGCGCTCTGTCCTCAGAGAGAGCAGCTCCCAGGGGGCCGTGTGGCAGTGTGGCACAGTGATGGGGACTTAGCTTCTAGCTCAGTGCGGCCCAGTGCCAGGGAGAGGGGAGGAGAGCTTGTCTCAAGGGCTGTGCTTTGTGATGTCAGTTTTGAAGACCCCCACCTGCCAAGAGCCAACTCCAGTGACACCTCTGCCCCACAGACACCCTCTCCAATGCACAACCCTCCATTCTATTTTCTAATGATGAGGGCTTTATGGGACCGCTCTGACCTCAAAATGCTGCAGGATAGCAACGCGACAGCTGCCAAATGCCGTGGCGGCCGTGGCAGGGTGCTCATCATTTCAGCTCTCAAGTCAGTTTCGAGGGAAAAACGAGGGCTGACTTTATTTTGAAAAGATGGAATCGTTCCCCATTGAGGCAGCTTCCATAGCCAGCTCTGCTTTCCTGTGCACTTACAGAAAGGGAGTGCTTCTGGGTCACGGTGAAGAACAGGGAGTGTGCTCTTTGTAAAGGGCAGCGATTCTCCTAGAGGCAGGAAAGTCATTCCGAAGTCAAATGCCTCTGCCCGTACTTGCCCTGAGCCAGGCCCTGCAGCATCTCTAGTGTACTGCTAGTCTCCTCCCCTATCCATTCTTTCATCCCTCCATTTGACCACTCTCCTTCCATCCACCCACCATCCATCTACCACCCATCTGTCTACCATCTAGCTACCATCCATCCATCCATCCATCCATCCACTCATCTATCCATCCATCTATCTACTTACCCATCCATCTACCACCCATCCATTCACCATCCATCCACTATCCATCCTCCATCCATCCATCCATCCACCATCCATCCATCCATCCATCCATCCACCTATTCATACATACATACAACCATCCATCCACCCATCCATGCACCATCCATCTACCATCCATCCATCTACCATCCATCCATCATCCATCTACCATTCAGCCATCCACCATCCATCCATCATCCATCTATCATCCATCCATCCACCATCCATCTACCACCCATCCATCCATCATCCATCTACCATCCAACCATCATCCATCTACCACCCATCCATCCACCATCCATCCATCCATCCATCCATCCATCTATTCATACATACATACAACCATCCATCCACCCATCCATCCACCATCCATCTACCATCCATCCATCTACCATCCATCCATCATCCATCTACCATTCAGCCATCCACCATCCATCCACCATCCATCTAACACCCATCCATCCACCATCCATCCATCATCCATCTATCATCCATCCATCCACCATCCATCTACCACCCATCCATCCATCATCCATCTACCATCCAACCATCATCCATCTACCACCCATCCATCCACCATCCATCCATCCATCCATCCACTCATCTATCCATCCATCCATCTATTTACTTACTTACCCATCCATCTACCAACCATCCATCCACCATCCATCCATCCATCCATCCATCAATCCACTTATCTATCCACCCTTCTATCTACTTACTCACCCATCCATCTACTACCTATCCATTCACCATCCATCCACTATCCATCCACCATCCATCTACCATCCATCCATCCATCCATCCATCCATCCATTCATCTATCCATCCACTCATCCACCCATCACCCACCATCCATCATTCATCCAGGACAGCGGAAAGGTCCACAGGGATGGCTGCCAGAGCAGGTTCACATCAGTGAGCAGCAGCCAAAGCTGCCAGTGGTGGGAGAAATGGGTCCAGCCTGGGCCACACTGGCTGGAGTGCATGTCCCTGTGGTCTGCCTCTTTTGTTCACTGACAATTGACCATGCTGTCCCAGGCTAGTCCCCCAGAGCAGCCCTTGGACCACTGTGAAGAGCAGGGCATGTTGGTTCAGGAGCTCAGATCTGTCACTCTCTGCAGATGGGAAGCCGGGCCCCCACCCCACCTCACCTTGGCCTCCAATTCAGATCCAGGATGCAGCCTACTCAGGACCAGAATTCCCAGCACCAGATGGCACCGCAGGTGGGCCCTGGGCATTTCTGGAACTGGCTGAGTCAGCTCTCTGGCACTGGGCCATGAGAGGGGCTGAGCTCAGGGCTCCTCTACATGTGTGCACAGACACACATGCAAAGCTTTCTTTAAAAAATATATGTTTATTGATTTCAGAGAGGAAGGGAGAGAGAGAGAGGGATAGAGACATCAATGATGAAGGCAAATAATTGATTGGCTGCTTCCTGCACTCTCCTTACAGGGGATCTAGCCTGCAAACCGAGCATGTGCCCTGATGGGGGATCAAACCATGACCTCCTGGTTCATGGGTTAACACTCAACCACTGTGCCATGCTGGCTAGGTGTGCAAAGCTTTCTTTTCTTTTTAAAAAAAAGATTTTTATTGATTTTAGAGAGGGAGGGGAGAAAAGTAAAAACATCAATGATGAGTCAGAATCATTGATTGGCTGCCTCCTGCATGCCCCCTATTGGGGATTGAACCCACACCTGGGCATGTACCCTTGATTGCAATCAAACCTGGGATCCATTTAGCCAAACCAGCTAGCAAGTGCAAAGCTTTCTTTCTTTCTTTAAAAAAATATAATAAATCTTCCTTGTTCAGATTTTTACAGGTGTTCCTCTTTTCCCCCCTTCCATAGCTCCCCTCCACCTGATTCCCCACCCCACCCCACCCCACCCCATGCCTTTACTCCCCTCCACTGTCTTCATCCATAGGTGTAAGATTTTTGTCCAATCTCTTCCCACACCCTCAGGTCCCCTTCTCCCTGAGAATTGTCAGTCCACTTCCTTTCTATTCCCTGATTCTATTATATTCACCAGTCCATTCTGTTCTTCAGATTTTGTATTCACTTGATTTTTAGATTCACTTGTTGGTAGGTATGTATTTGACGTCTTTTTGTTGTTCATAGTTTTTACCTTTACCTTTTTTTTCTTCTTCCTTTTTTTAAAGAATACTCTTCAGCATTTCATGTAATCCTGGTTTGGTGGTGACGACCTCCTTTAGCTTTTTCTTGTCTGTGAAGCTCTTTATCTGACCTTCAATTCTGAATGATAGCTTTGCTGGGTAGAGTAATCTTGGTTGTAGGTTCTTGCTGTTCATCACTTTGAATATTTCTTGCCACTCCCTTCTGGCCTGCAAAGTTTCTGTTGAGAAATCAGCTGACAGTTGTATGGGTACTCCCTTGTAGGTAACTAACTGTTTTTCTCTTGCTGCTTTCAAGATTCTCTCTTTGTCTTTTGCCCTTGGCATTTTAATTATGATGTGTCTTGGTGTGGTCCTCTTTGGATTCCTCTTGTTTGGGGTTCTGTGTGCTTCCTGGACTTGTAAGTCTATTTCTTTCACCAGGTGGGGGAAGTTTTCTGTTCCTATTTCTTCCAATAGGTTTTCAGTATCTTGCTCTCTCTTCTTCTGGCACCCCAAAAATCTAGATGTTGGTACACTTAAAGTCATCCCAGAGGCTCCTTACACTATCCACACACTTTTGGATTCTTCCTTCTTTCTGCCTCTCTGGTTGAGTGTTTTTTGCTTCCTCATATTCCAGATCTTTGGTTTGACTCTTGGGGTACATTGATCTACAGTTGAGTTTCTGTATATTCTTTTTTTTAAAAAAAATTTTATTGATTTTTTTACAGAGAGGAAGATAGAGGGATAGAGAGTTAGGAATATCAATGAGAGAGAAACATCGATCAGCCGCCTCCTGCACATCCCTTACCGGGGATGTGCCTGCAACCAATGTACATGCCCTTGGCCAGAATCGAACCTGGGACCTCTCAGTCCTCAGGCTGATGCTCTATTCACTGAGCCAAACCAGTTTTGGTAAGTTTCTGTATATTCTTTATTTCATACAGTGTATGCTTAATTTCTGATTGGTCCTTTTCTATTTTTTTTTTTTGTCATTCTCATTAAGGTCCTTGAAGGTCTCACTAAGATTCTTGGAGGTCTCACCAAGTTTCTCAGAAGTTTTTAGAAGATTTTTGAGTTACCTTATAAATGTGATTCTGAACTCTGTCATCCAGTAGTTTACTTTCCTCCATCTCTCCCATTCATGACATGCTTCTGTGTCTACACATTTTGGCTGCCTCCCCGTGTTGATGGAGTGGCTTTGTATGTTCGGTGACCTATAGGGGCCAGTAGCTCAGCTTCCCCAAATCACCTGAGGTGGTCGCTCTTGGTATACCCCTTTGTGGGTTGAGTGCAAAGTCTTGGTATAGTTAAGCCTTGATTGTTGTTGGTACACTGGGAGGAATTGACCTCCAGGCCAATTGGCTGTGAGAACCTGCTGTGTCTATAATGGAAGAACTGCTGCGCTGGAGACACACTTATGGTGCAGGCCTTGTTTGAGTGGGGCTTTGGTGCTCACTGAGTCTGCCTCCCAAATGTGTCACTTATGGATGTGAGGAGTTGAAATCTGTTGTCTCACACTGACCACTAGGTACACTGGCTTCTGGATCTCCAATGGGGTGCAGTTCAGCTACTGTCTGAGGCCACCCTGCAGGAGCTACAGTGAGAACCACAGTCCTCTCCTCCCTGCTTGGAGCTTGGAGGGTTTGGAGCTGTCTGCACCAGATTGCAAGTTTGCTAGGTTAAACTGCAATAGAAAAGGCCATTCATGTGCAAAAGCCCCTGCTTGGAGCTTGGGTGTGTTTGTAGATTGTGCAGGGTGGAGTCTCAGGGCATTACTAGGCTAGGGCATGGCAAACAGCTATGGCTGCCAGTCAGCTGTCTCTGCCTCTCCCACTGCATCCTGTATCTCGTGCTCCAGCACAGTGAACAATTATTCTTGCATGCAGCTCTGCAAGCCAGCCACCCTCACTTTCCGACCCGATGGCAGACAGTCCAGCTTCTTTCCAGAAACTGGATTTCAGAGAGATTGGGAGCTTGTCCCTCTTCGGGTTGAAGAAAGCAACGCTTGCTGCCAGCCAGGATCTGGTGCCAGCCCATAATGCTCGCATGATGCCCCCCCCTTGTCCCCGTACCTCAGTTTTTCAGCACTTGTGCCCTGAATGCTCCCCTCTCTTTCCATCTAGTTGTAGAACTTCCACTCAGCCAGCTTTCCTGTGGTTCTGGGCGATAGATGTTTTGTGTTTTAGTTGTAGTTTTGAAATTGTTGTGCACGGCAGCAGTTTAGATGCCTACCTACACCGCCATCTTGAATTTCCCTCCAAAGCTTTCTTAATAGCAAAAGACATGGGTCTGATCAATAGGGTAGTAAGAATAGCCAAAGTGGTGCAGTGGTTACTGTAGTGATCTTCCACTGCTGCTGCTGCAACAAATCACCACATTGTAGCATTTTAAACTGCAGGCTTTCCTGTCTTGTTGTGTAGGGCAGAAGGCCAGTCAAGGTGCCGTCAGTGAGTGCCTGTGGCAGGCTGTGTGAAGCCCAGCTGGCTCATCTCTGCTGTGCTTGGGACCAGTTCCTGGAGGCTGAGGCCCCTCCTTGCTGCCTGTGGCCTGGATTGTCCCTAGCTTCTTGGGCCCAGGACCCTATCTCCACCTTCAAAGCCAGCGGCCGCACCTCCAACCTCTCTGACTTGCCCTCCGGCTCCAGAGAGGCCAGAGAAATTCTCTGCTTTTAACTGTTCCCGTGACTTCTAGGCCCATCTAGCAATACAGGACACCCTTCTTACCCTCACGCTGTGGCCTCACTCACACCTATAACATCCCTCTGCCCTGTCACATCACACACTCTTGTCCTAGGCTCTGGGGGTGGGGGTGGACACTAAGCCACCCCCCGAGGCGGCGGCTCTGAGGGTCTGGTGCGGGGACCCAGCACTCCGGACACTGAGGCGGGCCGGGCTCGAACAGGGCTGCCTCCGGGCGGGGCCTGAGTGGCAGGAGGAACATGACAGTTCCTGGCATCAGCGTCGTCCCTCTTTTGTGTTGTGCTACTCACTTGAAAATAACATATTTTTAAAATACAAAATATGAAAAGTCCGGATTGAAAATCAAGTCTGGGTCAGGGCCCCACGCACAGCGTGGTGACTGGGAAGCTTTTGGGCTCCGGGCAGTAAAGGCTGGAAAGTCACTGAGCATCACCCGGGGCCATGCCTTCGAAGAACCCGGAGCTCAGCCCTGAGCGATGGGCTGGACCGGGGTGGGCAAACTTTTTGACTCGAGGGCCACATGGGTTCTTAAACTGGACTGGAGGGCAGGAACAAAAGCAAACTGACCATGCTGGCACTCTCATCTTTGGCTGCTGGTGAAGGAGTGGAGGGGAGAGCAAGAGAACCCTCCACTCTTTCGGCTCCGTGGGCCGGATAGAACAGCCAAACGGGCTGGATCTGGCCCATGGGCCGTAGTTTGCCCACGGCTGGGCTGGACACAGGCTCTCAGACGGGTGGAGGTGAAGGCAGGCACACCCGCCAGCTCCACCCCCTCTGCCTGGAGGTGGCCAGTGCGGGGGGAGCCCTGTCCAGTGTGGGGGGTGGGGTGAGGGGATGAAGGGGTAGGGAGTGAGGGGAGTGGGGAAAGGGTGGGCGGGAGAATGTGTTGGTTGGGGAAGCAGCAGGGACAGGATCCCTGAGGTGACTCTTTTGAGCTGACCCAGAGAGAGTTACTGCGCGGCCAGGGAGAATCCACCCCTCGGCTCTTCGGTGCTCTGAGTGCTGAGGCCAGGGTCCTCGGCCACAGGAAAGGATCAGGCCCCGGGGGGACCTTCACCATCTATTTCCCACCTTCTCCCCCTGAGACTGGCTTCCCACACTGGCAAGGGGCGGGGCACAGACTGTGCGGGGACACTGCCCTCTTGGCCCCTCCACATCTGTAAACTGAGGACAATGTGGGGTGTCTCCAGGGCTGCTGGGAGGCTGTGAACCCTTGGGTACACGCAGCTCCCAGGTTCACCCCTGGCTCCTGAGAGCCAGTCAGCAGCTGCCATGCCCCTCCCACCCCCCACTGTGTGCCGCTGCCTCCTGGCCCAGCAGGTGTGCAGGTGTCTGAGGGGTGCTGACCAGCTCTGAATGGCAGAGTGGCCGAGGGGACAGGGTGGCAGTCCCAGGGACAGTCAGGGGTGAGGACCATGTGGTGTGAGGGGCCCGGGGTGCCCAGCCTGCTCCACCTCTGGCCTCAGACGGAGCCCCTGCTCTGCGGTCCGGGCTCGGGGCCTGCTGGCACCACTGCCGGTGGCCTCTCAGGCCAAGGGAGTGTCACTGTTGCACGGAGATGGATGACGGGGCTGTGCGGAGGAGCCGAGTGCCAGCGGGAGAAGCAATTAGGTGATTAAGGGCACTCTGGGCCCAAGAGAGGCCACGGATGTGGACAAACAGCCAGCAGTCTGGCCACCAAGCTGGCCCCACTCGGGACGCTGGGGTCCCATGGGCAGGACTGGCCACTCCAGGACGGGGCACTCAGAGGCCTGTTGTGCCCGCCCTGCCCACGTGCCCCGTGAGCCGCGTTGTCCCGCCGGGCCCTGATCTGGCCCCCTGTCAGCACTGCTCTGCCTCACAGTGTCCCCTGAGGGAAGCATGGCCTCCTTGCCACTCCCGGGCCTCCCCCAGATGGCCTCAGCCTTATCTCCCCTGATGCCCTGGCCCACCTCATGTGTGCCCAGGGCCCGCCCACTCACCACGCCCGCACAGCAGGGCTGCGCTCCCCAGGGGCTCCGGGAAGTCTGTCCGTGGAGATCTCCACCCACTGGGGGCTCCCAGGGGTGCAAGGCCAAGGCTGTCCCTCACTCCCTCCTCCAAGTGGTACCCCTGGATTGCAGCCCCCAGCTGGTCTGCGCGGGGTCTCTGCCACCTCCCTGAGAGGGAGGCTCCACCCGACTGGTCCTCTGCTTGGACCCGGGACGGGAGCTCTGACTGTGCAGGCGGGAGAGGCGTTTGTTATGGGAGCAGCTGAATGTTAGAAATCTATTTTAATTCTGTACCTACAAATGGCTTTGTGATTGTGCACACAGGGGAAGGAGGGATGCCACATACATGGATGTGGGATGCGAGTGCATGCATGTGTGTGTGTGCTCGTGCGCAGGCGGCAGTGACAGGTGCAGGCAGGGCATAGGCCCTTCTGCCGGCACGCATGTCTCTGGGCCGGACAGTGGAGACGGCACTCTGTACCACACACTCTTCCATGTTACTTAAAATTTCCACATGAGAGTGAATCGCTTTTGTAATAAAAGGAAAAGACATTATCTTGAAAGATAATGTGCACACAGCAAGCGGTAGGCCCCTGGTTGGGGGCCAGACCTAGGGCCTCCTGCAGCCTGGTCCGGCCTCAGCTCCCACTCTGCTCTGCTCTGCTCCCTGGTTTCAATCCCCCTCCCCTCACCGGAGGCTGAGCCCACGCTCCTGATGAGGAAAGAGCAGGTGAGGTGTGGACCTTGGGCATTAGTAGGGCGGCAACGCAGAGAAGCTCAACGTTAAGCTGAGCAGCAAGTTGACAGAAGACGCTGTCCTTGAAGCCCGCCTGGCGGGAGTCCCCAGTGCAGGCCCCCGGCAAGGGCGTCCCCTGCAGCCTGCTCACAGGAGCGGCCACGGGTTCGGTGGTGCTCCTCTTGGCTGCAAGTCATGGCAGCTGACGTGGCTGGTGTTACCATGGTTTCCCTGGTGTCCGAGCCGGGCAGATGGCCCCAGCTCTGAAGATGCGAAGGCCATTCCTGGGGACCCCACAGGAGTCTGGGCTGCCCCTCAGCTGTAAAGCAGAGCAGCGAGCCAGGGGTCAAGGCCCATGTCCTGAGCACAGGTTCGGTCCAGTTCCAGGTAGGCCGGGGTCGCCTCCCCGCCCCAGCAAGGACTGGTGAGGAGGTGGCCAGCCTACTCAGTTGTTGCTCCTCAGGGTTTTGAGTGTCTGTGATTCCCAGGCTGTGCAGTCAAAGATGAGCCAACTGCGGTAGGAGTGACTGCGGAACGCCCTCACACACAGCCGCTGGGTTGGATGTTCTCATTTCTCCCCATGAAGACAGCTCCGGGTCTCCGGGCCGGAAGCGAGAACCCTGCCTGGGAGGTGGGGGAGACTCTGGCTGGCTCTGGGGACTTAGCTCAGCGGATCCCAGGCCTGGCCACGGAAGGACAGCCTCGACTGTGGGGGAGGCCTGGCCCGAGGAGGGGCGGCAAGGATTGAGCAGGGTGTGCTCTGGGTTGGGCTGAGGGCTCCCACATGTCTCCCCTCACCTCAAAGGGACAAGGGTGGACTGGAGAGGCCTGGGCGGTCAGGGGGGTGGTGCCAGGCACCCAAAGGTCTGCCGATGGCCTCCTGAGCTGGGCTGCAGGCTGAGAACTGGCCACCTTTCCGAGCTGAGGAATGAGGATCACTGGGTGGGAGGCCGGAGCAGGCTAGGTGTGTGCATGCACATGTGTGTGTTGTGTGCAGGTATGTGCACAGGCATGTGCATAGGCACGTGTGCCAGCAGGCCCTCCCCACGCGGAGCACAGCGACTGCCCCGGCTCCTGGCTCTGCCACTCCTCACTCCCCGCCTGGCCCTGGCTGCCCCTGCCACCATCCCCTCTGTGAAGCAGCCTCATTTCTCTCATAAATTCAGCCTGGACATGGTTTCCATGGTGTCTGATAAGAATTGGAATTCAAATATTAATTGTGGGGGACAAGGAAGAAGGGCGGGAGTGGGGGTTGGAGGAAGGGCCGGGAAGGGAGGGCAGGAGAGGGGGGGACTCCCCAGCCCAGACTCCTGCCTAAGCCGGTGGCTATTTTTTTCTCTTATCCCTTCGAGTGTGTTTCCATACATACAGAGCTCTTGCCCTCCTCCTGTCGCTTAGCAATGGCGATGAGCCAGAGGTGCCCGCCCTCTGCGGGTGGTGGGCCCTCTCCAGTCCACTTGCTGGAATAGAGGTTCCAGTGGAGAAAACCTGAGGGGTGTGTGGAGGGCCTGGGGTGTGCCCTTGTGAAACAGGGCGCTGAGCTGTGGCTAGGGTTCAGGACTGCCTGCGCGTTCCCCAAATTCTCTCTCGATGACTAGCCTGAAACTCCATTAGGACTGCATTCCTTCGGATGCTTTATAAAATGCCAGTGCCTCTGCTGGAGCTCTCAGTAAATGATGGGAGTGCGTGCCTCCCTGCTGGCTATGGAGGTGGGGGTGGGGTGCCTCAAAAGCACAGAGGGTGGGACACTTGGAGCCTCACGCCTCATCCCTGAGCCAATCAGAACATCTGGCAGGTGAGTAAGTGAATGATGGACGGACAGGAGGCAGGAAGGGCTGGGCAGTGGTTCTGGTGCTCAGTGGGCCTGGGAGCAGCACAAGTCGCCTCGGGTGCAGGTTCCCAGGCCACCAGAGCATCTGCTCTCACAAGCCGGGTGGGGTGGGGGGAGAGAGGGGTGCTGGGAGAGGCTGGGACGCCAGTCGGGATCAGTACTGCTCTGCTGTCCGGGCTGCCAGGGCCCCGAGGCGAGTGGACAGAGGGCTCTCTGCAGGCTGAGAAGACGCTTTTCCGGGGCCTCGGGGACCCTGCTGTGGTGAGATTCAGGCAGAGCGGAGGTAGCAGGAAAGGGGGGTCCCCCAATTCAGAAGGCACCTCCTGTGGGTAGGTGTCCAGGCTGTCTGCTGGCAGGAGGTAGCAGACAGTGGTGGCTTTCTGAGGGGACAGGGTTAGTGCCCCTGCCCTGTTCCCAGGCCCCCTAACTGCTGACCCCTAGCTTTGCTCCCTCAATTCCCTCGGTTGGGGTGTGGAGACCAGAGTCAGACATCAGAGAACCCCACACCCCTTTCTCAGGTCTCTGCCTAGAGCACAGACCAGGAAATTGAGGCTCAGGAGGGGCTAGTGTGGGCTCAGGGCTCCCTGACATCTTCCTTCACAGCTTCCTGAAGCTCTGGAGGGTGGATGGCCCCTGAACTGGGGGATCCTGGCTCCCAAACCCCCAGCCTCTCAGAGACACGACCAAAGCCCACATGTGTTGGTTAAAGGGCCCCAGTGGGGGGCTGTCTGCTTGCTAGCAAATATCTGTTGAATGAGTGCATGAATGAATGAGGGCATTGATGAATGAGGGCATTGATGAATGAGTGGGTGGATCAGTGAGTGAGTGAATGGATGAGTGGATGGATGAGTGAATGAGTGGATGAGTGAGTGGACAGATGAGTGAATGGATGAGTGAGTGAATGGATGAGTGAATAGATGAATGAGTGAATAGATGGATGAGTGGATGGATGAGTGAATGGATAGATGAGTGAGTGGATGGATGAGTGAGTGAATGGATGAGTGAGTGAATGGATGAGTGAGTGGATGAATAAGTGAGTGGATGAGTGAGTGGATGGATGAGTGGATGGATGAATTCGTGAGTGAGTGGATGAGTGAGTGAATGGATGTGAGTAGATGGATGAGTGAGTGGATGGATGTGTGAGTGGATGGATGAGTGAGTGGATGGACCAGTGAACAGATGGGCCACTGCAGTGGAGCCAGTCAGGGGGCCACCATTTCCTTTATTGAGAAACTCGGGATTCTGTCGATGGCTATACATTGAGGTAGGGTGTGAAGTGACACGACTACTGACCAGTCACTGGGGACACTGGACTCCAAGGCTGGACCTGCCAACACATGGAGCCCCGGAGTGACAATATGATGAGGCCAGCGGCTGACGTGGTACCAGGACGGCTGGGCAGGTGGCAGACAGGGCCCAGGATAACACCAGGAAGACGGCTCTGGGGCGGCTATGTCCAGGTCTGGGTGGTGGAGTCTCCATCTGTGTCCATTCTGCCTCCCCTCAGAGATGTCTGTCCATTCTGGGCGGGGTCCTCCGGGACAGCCACCTGATGGGGACCCGCTGGGGGCCTGCTCCCTGCGTTCCCGGGGCCTGAGGCAGGGCTCCAGGGCGGCCGCACCGAAGGGTCTGAAGGGCCCCGCTCACTGGCTCCCCCCATGCTCCAGGGACTCTGGGCTGGACGAGCCTCGAGTCCTGAGCCCACACTGCCCCTGAGAACTGCCTGCTGTCTCCCACGCCCCGGGAGGCTCCTAGGAAAAGGCCTGTGTCTTGCACCAGAGGCCTGGCTGCCCGGGCAGCCCCCGGCGGGGTCGGACCTGCTCGGGGCTGGGTGGTGCGTCTTTGGAGACTGGCTCCTGCAGACCCAGGAGGCGCCTGCTTCTCTGGTGCCGGCTGGGCTGGGGCCTGCCAGCTGGTGACAAACAAGTCTGGTCCTCCTGGCTGCCGGCCCGCATCCCTCCTCCTACCTGCGGCTGCCAGGGCCCCAACTCCCGCTGGGCCGCTGGCCACCTGGGCAGTGGGTGAGAGCATGTCCCTGGCCTTGCCTGGGTCCCCTCCGCCCCCACGAAGGGTCCCTGCAGAGCCTCACTGCACCTTGGTGAGGGGAGGAGGTGGAGCAGCCGCAGTGCAGGCTGACCTCTGTCCTTAGGGCACCTCTGAGCTTCCTGGGAACCGCCTGGGAGAGGTGGCTCTGTCTGCCACCCTGGCTCGTGCTCGGAGCTGGACCGGCAGCAGAGGGACGGTCCTCTCTTCCTTCACTCAGGTGGCTGAGTCCTGCCGCTGGCTCCTCCCATGCTCACCTTGGGGTCGCAGGGCCTCCCTGGGCCAGTCAGGCAGCTCCAGCCCCATCCCAGCCCAGGCGTCCCTCTCTCCTCTAAACCCATTAGTCTGGGGACAGACTGCCTTCGCCAACGTGAGCTCTCCTCATTGAGGCTCTTTTGGGGTCTGGGAGAGAAACAAGATCTCTGGCTTTGAAAGGCCAGGAGGGAGGCATGGGAGGGAAGAGGAGGGGAGAGAAGCAGAAGAAATGAGCCTCTGGGTATGAGGTCTCAGGCCCAGTGCAGCCCCTCCCCTCCCCCCAGCTGCTGCCAGTCCAGGCAGCCGGCATAGAGGTGGGGGCCAATCAGCAGGCCAGCCTACTTGAGACTCCGCCCTGCCCCTCCCTGCCCCATCCCTGTCCCCTCCCAGCCCCACTCTGCCCCTCCCACCCTCTCTCTCTACCCCTCCCAGCCCCTCCCTGTCCCCTCCCTGCCCTTTCTCTACCCCTCCCTGCCCTCTCTCTACCCCTCCCAGCCCCCTCCCTGCCTCCTCCCAGTCCTTTCTGCCACCTCCCTGCCCTCTCTCTACCCCTCCCAGCCCCATCCCTGTCCCCTCCCAGACCCTACCTGCCCTCCCTTTACCCCTCCCAGCACCCTCCCTGCCCCCTCCCTGCCCTCTCTCTACCCCTCCCAGCCCCATCTCTGCCCCTCTCAGCCCCCTCCCTGCTCTCTCTACCCCTTGCAGCCCCTCCCTGCCCCTCTTAGCTTCTCCCAGCCCCCTCCCTGCCCTCTCTCTACCCCTCCCAGCCACCCTCCCAGCCCCATCCCAGCCACCCCTCCCTGCCCCCTCCCACCTCCCTGCCCCTTCCCAGCCCCTCCCTGCCCCCTCCCAGCCCCCTCCCAGCTCCCCCACCCTCCCTGCCGGCACAGGTCACCTGTCACTGCCCTCCCAGCCCTAGTAGAGCGTCTCCCTGGTGAGGTTGCTGGAGAAGGTATGGTTGCTGGACACACTGTTGGTCTTCCTGGAGAAGGCGGGCCTCGAGCTCCTGCGCCCCCACAGGGGGCAGAGGCAGGCCAGCGTGGCCAGGAAGGTCTGGCGGAAGCGGGCGGACACCAGGTTGTACAGCACGGGGTTGGCGGCCGAGCTGACGTAGAAGAGGGCGTTGGTCAGCATGTAGAAGTAGTGGTAGAAGTCGTAGAGGAACCTGGGGGGAGGGCCGCTCAGACCACCGACCACAGCGCCGGCAGACGGGGGCTGGGACAGTGTTCAAAACGACTTGTGATGTTTGATGTGAGGACATTTCATAACAGGGTCCTGAGAAGTTCAAGTTCTGGCTGCAGTCCCGCCGGCACATGTCAGCAGCAGGCTGTGGCTGCTCGGCTGGCCTGCCCCCTCCTCCCCGCAGTGGCCTGCCCCCTCCCCACTCTGTGCAGGCCCCAGGCCCCAGGCGGCAGGGCTCAGTGGTGCTGACTCCAGCCCAGCGGCTGGGCAGCTGTGCCCTCACCCTTACTTGTTTGCCTCCATTCACAGGGACCTCCCCCTCACAGACGCTCACTTCACCACCAGGCACCCCTGAGTTTCAGAAACCCTTTACTCGGCCCCTAACTTCTCCATCCCGGGCTCCCTTCCCTGGGAAGCACTGAGGTGCAGAAAGGAGCTCCGGCCTGGCTGATCCCAGAGGCCGCCAAAGTGTCACTGCCTGGGGGTGGGCTCAGCCCCTGGCGCCCTCTCCCTCCCCTACACACGGAGCCAGCCCCTCCCGAGCTCTGCAGACCCTCTAGCCCCCTCTAGCCCATCTCAGCTCGCACTCCCTCCTGCGGCCCACCCCCTCGCCAAGTCCAAGTCCGCCGCCAGCACTGTCTCTCCCCTGTCTGGTCACAACCACATCCCAGGGCCCTGCACACCCACCCTGAACTGCTCTCCTCAGCACCCCCACGCCTGCCCGTGTGGGGAGCCCACGCCCCGCCCCAGCCTCGTACTCACGGGGTCCACTGCTCGTCGGAAATGTAGCAGAACATGAGGCGCCTCACGTGGTAGGGCAGCCAGCAGACCACGAAGGCGATGACCACGGCGCCTGAGACAGAGAGACCAAGGACTCATCTCCGATTCCACTCTCAGCACCAGCCAGCTTTCCCGCCAGGCCCCCACCGCAGGCCTTTGCACAGCTGTGCCCTCAGTCTGCAGCTCTGTTGCCAAGATCAGTTTCTGGGCAGCTAATCAATGAGTCTCTCTCCTCATTGATGTTTCTCTCTCTCTCCTTCTCCCTTCCTCTCTGACACCAATTTAAAAAAAAAAAAAAAAAAAGACCAACTCCTGGGCCTGCTGATCTCAGCTGGGTGTCTCTTCCTCAGCCTCCCGGCTGCCAGGTCATGGTTTTTCTTCTTCATGCTCATCCCTGTCTGAACACGTGTAATGTATGTGTTTGCTTCCTCTGTGCGGCCTGTGCCCCCACCAGACTGTAGGGTGACCCTGCAGCTGCTGCCTTGGCTCTGGGGCGAGTGGTCTGCAACGTGGTGATGGGTGCATGGACGAATGGAAGAGAGTGAATGGGTAGATGGCGGATGAGTGAAAGAGTGCAGTGAAGAGCAGCACCGGCCTGGTGGAGCCGGCACCCACAGGTCTTTAAACACTGCCTTGTTTGGGGGTGTAGCACTCACTGCTTTGCTGGTCTCCGCCACCCCCTCCCCCAGAAGGCCCAGCGGTTACATACGTAAAACCCGGACTCCGTGGCGCAGAGCCTGGACCCGGCCGGGCTCGACGGACACACTAAAGGAGCTGTGCTTGTCCCCGACCGTACACACATGGCCCTGCTCGGCTGCCTGGCGCACCATGACCGTCAGCTTGTTGGCTATAATGGTGTTGAGGATGGAGATGGCCACCATGGGGAACACGAAGGACATGAAGGTGTTGATCTGCGGAGAGAGGAGACAGCTGTCGGCCCTGCCGGCTCCGGTGCTTGGTCTATTGGGTGACTGGCAGACACAGGCCCCCATCCCCAGCCTGGAGCCTGCCTGCTCCCAGCCTGTGGCCCACAGGAGGTCGGCAGCCTCTCCAGCCCTCTGCTCAGGGGGCTGGGCCTGGGCCCAGAAGACAGACGATTCCCTGTGAGACACCACAGCCAAGTATAATTTAAACAGAGAGAATGTATCCAACACAGATTTTAAACGTCAAAACGGAGCATAAACAGCTAGTACTTCTGGGGGCTGGGTGGGACCCTGTGGGCTTCGGGGTCTGGTGGGGTAAGAGGCCATGGCTCTGTAGCCCACCTGGGTGTCCGACTGGAGAAGAAACACAGGCCGATGCTGGCTTGGGGGGCAGGGATGGGGGTGGGGACGAGATACCTGTCCTGGCTTCCCCAGCCCTCCAGCCTGGAGACCAGACAAGCTGGCACAGACCAGAGGTGCTGGCACTGGGGCTCTGCCTTCTCTTGCCAAGGCTCACTGCATGAATGAGGGCTCAGGCTGTGCCCCTTTTCTGCACTCTACCCCCCACTTCTGGGAACAGGGGAACAACAGCCCAGCCCCCACCCTGCAATGAGCAAAGAGGAAGGTATCTGACAGCCCTTGCAGTGTGACATCAGGAGGGAAAGAGGCTGCCGAGGACCCTGGACAGAGACGGGGACACGGACAGGCTGTGCTTGGTCTGTGCATTTGTCCAAATAAAGCATGAGAGTGCCTTGGGGATCGACAGGCTAATTCTCAAATTGAAATGGAAAAATAGCATCATCTAAGGATAGCCAGCAAAGTTTCGGAAAGGCAAAGTGGTGGGTCAGCGCGAGGCAGGGAGGCCAGCGGTGCTGCGATGGGAGCACCGAAAGGACTTCCCCGAGGACAGCGGCATGGGGCGTGGGCAGACAGGAGAGACAGGACGTTTGCCGCACAGGATGGAGATGGCGCCCGAGTAGGCCTGGAAGGGACGGTCCATCTGCAAAGCCAGGAGGCTGCACCCTCCGCCCCTTCCCAGGACCCCCTGCGCTTCCTGGGAGCTGCCCATCCCTCTCCAGACCTGACCAATCAGCAACATTGGGAAGACCAGGCAGGCCCTCATTGGAGAAATGAGGCCACCGCCACCCCCACCATGCCCTCCAGTGAGGGCCGCCACCGGCCTCATGCCCAGGGCCTCGGTGAGAACGTGCTTTCCTGGCTGTGGCACCGGTTTCTCACTTGTGATGCCCGCTCAGGAGGCGAGAGCGCCGTGGTGTGGTTCCACTCCCTGACTCAGCGGTGCCAGCAGCCCTCACTCCTCAGTAAAATACCCCCCGACCCCTCCGCTTAAGAGAACCCAAATCAGCTCCTGAGACATGCAGCCTAGCACACACCAAACACAGGCTGACAAACGGAAACAAAAGCCGAGGGACTGCTTGAGGAGATCGTGGCGCTGGGCTCCTCACGTACATGCTGCCCTGCTGGAATTTAAAACCAACTCGGTGCTGCTGGAACATTTTGCTGTGAAATTCGTGATGGGACAACAATTGTTTCAGCCTAGGGAGAGATTCCTGTCTTGCTCTCCAAATGTTTCTATGACCACGTTCCCACCCTTCTCTGCCTCAGGCATCAGTAGTTTGCAAGGGAGACAGAGGGCAATAACCGGTCAAACCATCATCAGGGAGTGTGTCCTGGCAGCTGGATAGGCAGCTGGAGGGGCAGCCGGTGTGCTGGGGCGGGAGGCTGGCCCTGGGCCTGGCTTCTGCAGACAGGAGCGGCAGGCCTGGCGGGTGAGGGCCGCTCGGTGCACAGGGTCAGCAGGGGTCTTGCTGAGGTGGTCACCACCCATCCCGCCCTCTGCCCTCCCGAGACTCCGTGCCCCGGAGGTGCGGCTGTCCCTCTCTCACTGGTCCCGGTGTGCTCAGATAAAGGGCAGCTCGGATGCAGCCACTTTGCCCTCCACCAACAGCCCGGGGCAGTGCAGGGGAAGGTGCTAAGCAGTGCAGGGGAAGGTGCTAAGTACCCTTACCATTGTGCAAACCCCAGCAGCTTCCTGACACTGTGTCTGAAATGGCTTCCTGGGTGGCAGTGGCCCAGCAGGCGACTAGCCCAGCCAGGCCTGGCTCACAGGGGCGGCCTCTGACCTCCAGGCAGACTCCAGACCAGCCGTGGGCAAACTACGTCCTCGGCCGGATCCGGCCCGTGGCTGTTCTATCCGGCCCGCAGAGCATAAAGAGCTGAGGGTTCTCTTGCTCTCCCCTCTGCTCTTTCACCAGCAGCCCAAGATGAGAGTGCCAGCATGGTCAGGTTGCTTTTGTTCCGGCCCTCAGTCCAGTTTAAGAACCCATGTGGCCCTCGAGTCAAAAAGTTTGCCCACTCCTGCTTCAGACGAACAGAATGTGCCTCAGACCCCTGAGTCCTGGAACAAAGCAAGAGCCAGGGTTTCCAGGGCAGGGACAGTGCGGTGTGTCATGGCCACGCCATGCGACGCGACGCGACGCAGTCTTGTTTGAAAGGCGACTTCAGTGCTCATTACTGGACCTGGCTGGTACGTTCCGACGCACCCACACCAGGGCTGCTCTGTCGACATGAGAGTGAGCCGCCAGGAGGCTGAGGCCACAACTCAGGGGAGAGCTGGGACAGAGCAGCTGGCATGTCCTGACATGAGGGGACAGCCTACACCCAGGATGGCTTCTGAGAGGGGAACGCCTCTGCGGGGAGGTGCCCTGGGTGGAGAGGGCTGGAGAGGGAAGGGGCTGGGCCTCGGGGCCTGACTTCATTTCAGAAGGACTGGGAGCCCAGAGGGAGGAAGGGTCTCTCCAGGTGACGGCCCAGTGTCCCAGGGCCAACACTGTCCTGGGTGACCGTGCCCTTGGCTATTCCTCATCCAATGAGCACCTGATGCTTAGATGCTGCGGGACCTTAAGGCGAAAGGCCAGCTGCCTAGCAGCACACACGTGGTCCGCAGCACAAGCTTCTGGAAAAGAAGACAGTGCCGCTGAGTGGCTCACCCCAAGGAGTCCGGCATGGGGCTGGGGCAGGGGCCCTTGCACTTCCCTGGAACTGCTAGCATTTCTGAGCCCAAGAGGGAGGACCTGGGGACAGGATGGGGATGGGGCCAGGAGGCACTGAGTCATCTTACTGCCCAAGAAGCCACCACGGGAGGGGACTGTGGACTATGTGCAGCTTAGGGCTTAGCTGCTTCCGGCCACAAGTCTCGGCCATGCACAGCTCAGCTGGCCCACCGTTAGGTAGCTTGAATATGCAGATTTTGGCTCAATATAATAAAGGACATTTAGTGCCTCTCATCCCCACTTCCCAGTTGGTAAACAGCCTTTGGCTGGTAACAAGGCCAGACAGCGTGCTCAGGACTTGGGATGTCTCCCAGGGAACACACATGTCCAATCCATGGGCAGAAGCTGCAGGCACCCTCACTTTACAGAAAGAATGCAGCAGAGCTCTGAGCTGGCCGGCTGACCATGCGGAGTGCTCTGCGTGGTCTAGGCAGACCTCGCTCGGCGCAGCGTGAGGAGCGGAGCGTGAGAACAGGGGCGCAGCCAGAGGAGAGTGAGGCCGTCCTCACCGGAAGCTTCGCTGGATGTGTGCTACCCAGCTTCCCGGAGAGAACACTTTGTGGGGCAACGGCAAACTTTTGAGAATAACTTCTAGTTCTTGGCGATCTCTCAGGGCTGAGCCTCAGTCCTTCTTTCTCCTCCCCCTTGGCTATGCTCTGCTCTGCCCAGGTCCCGCTCCTCTCTGGTTTGGAGTTTTTGGAAGAGGCTGGACCAAAGCCACTGCTGACTCAGAGAGGAGAGGACGCTGGAGTCCCCGGAGCCCTGGTCAGCACCACGGACAGTAACCCATAAGCCTGATGGGGCTGCCCAGGGTTCCAGGGAGCCAGCACCGGGATGGGCAAGGACCAAGCCAGCCAGGGGCAGAGGCCACCAAGGATCCTCCATCTTGTCCTCAGATCCTTTCTGTCCTCTCATGGGGGCAAGGGGTAGCCCCAAACTGCAGGAACCCTGTCTCCAGGCCCTATACAAGGGAGTCTCCCCGCAGCACACAGTCTGAGAGCAAACGCGTGGAACAGGAGCCACTTTGGAGTTGTATCCTGCCTGCTCCTGGGTGGGCTGCGGCCTTGGCACCAGCCCAGCAACTGGTCTCCCGGCATACCTGCCCTCCACCTGTGCCAGGGAGGTGTTCTTATGGAGGGTAGGACAGGGCCTCCCTTGGCCTGGCCTATGTCCACTCGGAGGCAGCAGCTGGGGGAGGGCTGGCTTTTTGGTCATGCCAGCCAGCACCTCTCAGGACGGCATGGAAGCCATCCACACAGAGTGCCACTCGTGGAGGTCGAGGGCCAGTCTGCCGTGTTTTCAAACGTCTGCTGGCTAAAAAACCACGAGGATGTCCAGACAAGTGGGATGTCTGCCAGCAGCAGCAAGGGCTTTAAAACCCTCGGAGGGACAGTGTCGGAACGTGAGCAGGCCGGTAGACAGCACTGGGGCAAGAAGGAGCCTCAGGGGACACCTAACCTCAGGGGTACCAGGCCTGTCCCCACTGCATCTCCCACGGTGACAGCAACCGTTTGTCAGCCTGGCTGCTGCTTACCCAAGTGCAAACGTGAGTTGACACGACCGGGTCTGCTATGCCTCTTGTTTGCACCTTGCTCAGGTGCTGGGCGCTGATCAAGGCTGAGGGATCACAGTGCCAGCTCCCACGGGTGTTCTGAGGGCTTCACATGTGCCATGGCAGCAGCTGTGCCCCAGAGAGTGTGCTCCGCGCCAGCCGGGAGGGTGGGGCCTGGTCCTGAGGGAGCCCGCAGGGAGTGGCTTTCCCTGCAGTTGTTCAGAACCCCTCTTGGCAGTCAGGGAGGTCCCGTGAGTCTGGACACGCTTTGCTGCAGGCCAGAGCCTAAAGCGCTGACTGCACACAGAAAGGTCCCACCTGCAGCAGGGGCCTGGCTGGGCCTGGGGACCTGCCCCCTCCATGCAGCTGGCCCACCGCCTGGGTGCTGTGTGCCCGTCATGGCCACAGCTGAGTCTCCAGCCCCACAATTTCGGCGTTTTCCTGCCCTGTAATTGTGTGGGCTGTTTCCTCCCGATTTTGAATTGTTGGCCACGGCAGCATCGGGCCCTGGGCTCTGTGGGCACCTAGCTCTGTGGGAGCCTGGCTCTGTGCCAGCTTCCAGCTCTCTTTGGTAGAATTAGCCCCTTCCCGCTCTCATTATGGTGGACGCAGAACTGGCTGATGGAGGAGGGCTAGGAGCAGGGCCACTGTATCCTCTGAGGCCCCTAAGGGAAAGGGACTCACCCCAACTCTGCCAGCATTTGGCTGTTTCTCCCCAAATTGACCAGCCTATGGGCTTGGCGGGACCTTGTGCTCTGGGCTTAACCCCCCAAGATGTGACACCTTTTATGTTGTTGTTAATCCTCACCTGAGGGATTTTTCCATTGATTATTATTATTATTATTTTTTTTTTTAAGAGAGAGTGGAAGGAAAAGAGAGAGAGAAAAAAACATTGATGTGAGAGAGACACATTGCCTCCTGCATCTGCCTTGACCAGGGCTGGGGATCGAACCTGCAACCCAGGTACATGCTCTTGGCCGGGAATTAACCCACGACCCTTCAGTTCAAGGGCCAATGCTCTTACCATTGAGCCAAACTGATCAGGGCTGGACTTGACCTTGCTCCTTCAGCCAGGCCCCTCCTGGGGCTTCCACAGGATTGCTGTGATTAGGAGCAGGTCGGCCTCAGGAATGGTCGGATCCTGTGCCACCATCCCCACTCAGCCCCTGCGCCACCAGCCCGGTGTGGTTCTGTCCCGGACAGAATCAGTGGGTCAGGTAAGAGGGACAGGCAAGTGTAGCCAGAGGCCCGGGCGGTACCAGCGTGGTCCACAGTGTGTCCAGAGCGTGGCAGCCATGTAGGCTGTTCTTCCTCCCTCCTCATGTCTCTTGCAATGGGCTTCCACGAGACAGGCCCAGTGGACGTGAGACTGTTGCCCTCAGGCTCGTGTGTCCGGACGGCTCGCAGCGGGGGCGGCCTAGATCGCTGATTCCAGACTTGGATGGAGGAGCGAGGCGGCTAGAGCACGGCCTCTTCTTGGGCAGAGCTGTTTCCTGCTGGTCCATCTGGAGGCTCTGCCCGGGCCGGAGGGCTGTCCTGGAGGCAGGCCTAAGCCTGTCACAGGCCGCTCCATCTGCACCATTCCTCCACCCACGGAAGGAATTTTATCTCCCTCCTAGTAATGGCTCGTCACAAAGACATAATTGGCTCATTTGGACTGGCAGAGCTGCAAGCCTGGCCGCTGGGGTTTTTGTTGGCGGGAGTGCCATCTGGCTGGAGCAGCCACAGCCTTTGAGGAAAGCAAATGGACACTCATTCCCTCGCTGCTGCTGCCTGCCCCTTCCGAGGAGCAAACCATGGCAATTTGCAGAACTGTGAATGGCGGCCAGGGAGCCGGCCCTGTGGGTCAGGCTGACTGCTCTGGCACTCCCTGAGTGCCTGGCGCTGTCCTCTGCCTGGCCCAGGGGCCACTGCCACCTGAGCAGCCAGGAGAGGGTGGTGCGGGCCCACTTTTCCTTTAGCTTGGACAGCACGTGCTTGTTCTCCCAGGTGCTGCCCCAACTCAACCCCCAGTTGGCTGCAGAGCCTGGCACCCACTGTCACTCAGGTGCTATGTGAATGAACACACGAGTGACCGGCTGCTCTAGCAAAGGACCACAGCAGAACTCTCTTCCACAGCTCTGTGGGCAGTGCCCCCTCAGGGTCTGGCCTGACAGGTTCTGGTGAGGCCACCTCTCCAGAGGGGAGGAGAGGGCGGAGGGGGACTCCACCCCCATGACCTCAGCATCTGCCAAAGGCCCTGCCTCCTCCCCTCCC
Organism: Vespertilio murinus; assembly: GCA_963924515.1. Lineage (NCBI taxonomy): Eukaryota > Metazoa > Chordata > Mammalia > Chiroptera > Vespertilionidae > Vespertilio > Vespertilio murinus. The sequence continues at coordinate 88,789,238 of OZ004709.1, read as the reverse complement.
CCACCCTCCCTTACCCCTCCCCTCCCCTTCCCTACCACCTCCTCTTACCCTTCCCCCACCCCTCCCTCCACCCCTCGCCCCACCCCCTCCCCCACCACAGCCTCAGGTCCCAGGCTGCCAAGGACATTCAAGGTGCTCCCAGCAGTCTGCCTGGCCACACCTCTCTGCCGTGATGTGACAATGCCAGGGGGGGAGTCTCACTGGAGAACATCTGGAACTTCAAAGCTGCCAGCTGCTAGAGGCCCCTTCACCCAGATGTCAGCAATGTCCCTAGGCCTGGGCTACCGTAGGGTTAGTATTTGACCCCAACAGGAGGGGAGAGCTGGGAGGGCTGGGGAGAAGCTGAACCCCGAACAAAAGAGTGGAAGTGGGAGGGGACTGTCTTAAGCCCCTCAGAGTGGCTGTGTGGGCTCTGCCGGGCACTCAGCCCATGCTGGGGGGCCCCGGGGGCTCCTGCAGACAGTCTGGCCTGGGTTGAGGGCACAGGCTCACCATGGCTGTTGGCGTGGATTCCCAGGATGCAGGGCCATTTGCTGTAAAAGCTTTCCTGCCAGAGCCAAAGACCCAGAGCCCAGGACTCCCGGCCACGACTCTCCCTCCACCACATACATCCTCGCGGAATCCATGTCCTGCTGCTCCATCTGTGCTGCCGATACAGCTGCTCCAACACCAGCCGGGCCAGAGCCATTGCCTCTTGCTGTCCCAGGGCCCCTCAGACGGCCCTGCGGAGCACAGGAGTTGGCTGTAGACCCGCCTGCTGCAAGGGCCGTCCAGGAAAGGGAGTGCAGCCCAGGCTTGGAGGCTGTTTGTTTTCGGGGGGCAGAGCCAAGCTGTTCTCTTGCACTGGGGCCCACCTGTTCCTGGGAAACTCCTGCTGGTCTCCCTGCCACCTGCCCAGCCCAGGCCTGGCCCCAGCCCTTGCACAGATTTGGGTTGTGCCGTGTGGCTGGGAGGAACCGAGGCCGCTGCAGTCCACCACACGTAGTGACAAGTGTGGGCTGTGGGCGCAGGTGTGGCCCTGCCTGGCCCAGCGAGCTGGTCTCTCCAAGAACCTTCAGTCCTGGAGCACCTGGGGCCTTTGGGACCCAGCACAGGGAGGCTGAGTCTACTCCCTCCGTGCTCTGGCCAGCACCCAGCACCTTGCAGCCTCGGTGCAGTGACCTCCTTGGGACACAGAGGGGTGGATGCAGAGGGAATGGCTCCCAAGCAACTCGACGCGATGCGACATGACGTGAAGGAGGAAATTTGCTCGTTGGCAGAGACACCGCTCAGTCACCGGCAGCCTGCAGCCCCCACAGCCCAGGTGCCTGCTGTGTGTGGACAACCGAACTGCTTGGCCCCAATCAGCACCGTGACCTCCATGCTTGTGAAGCTCTGCCCTTAGCCCTGGCCGTGCTGCTCAGGGGTTAGAGTGTCGGCCTGCAAACCAAAGGGGCTCAGTTTGATTCCTGGTCAAAGCGCATGCCTGGTTAGAGATTCATTTCTGAGCCCCTGTCAGGGTGTGTGCAGGAGGCAGTCAATTGATGTGTCTCTCTCACATCCATGTTTCTCTCCCTTTTCTTTCCTCACCCTCCCTCTCTCTCTAAAAGTAAGAGAAAAACGTCCTCAAGAGAGGATTAAGAAAGAAAGAAAGGAAGAAAGAAAGAAGGAAGGAAGGAAGGAAAGAAGGAAGGAAGGAAGGAAGGAAGGAAGGAAGGAAGGAAAGAAAGAAAGAAGAAAGGAAGGAAGAAGGCAGGCCTGCTCTGTAAGGGAGTGCTGGGTCTCCGGGACTGAGTGTAGGCGGAGGGGACGCTGGCCTCATCTTACAGGCAGGACACAGATGCAGAGTGAGGGGTCCACACGGGGCCTGTCTTCTGCCCCTTGAGCCAGGCAACCCCTGGTTTTTGTCATAAAGAGCCCATCCTCCTGGGCTTCGTTCTCCAATCTCCCCAGGGCAGGAGAAATGGAAGTGAGTTTGTCATTGGCAATGAGCGTGGAAGTTGCCTGACAGTGAGGCCAGCTCCCAAAGCCCAGCCTCCCGGATCGCCTGACCCCTGGCACGTCAGGGCTTGAGTTTTAATTGTGGCTGCTCAGGGTGATCCCAGCTCTCAGTTTTGGGGAGAGTTGACCAGGGGTGCCCCATCCACTTTTTGAATTAGTTTAAAAGGTCAGGGAAGGATTCCATTCAAGCTCGGCAAGGGGCACCCAGAAAGTGCTGGAATCGGCTCTGAACACTTTAAGTGTCACTCATACAGGCGCCCCCTTGGCAGGGGCCGGGGGCCGGGCTTGAGTCCCTGTGCTGCTAACCACTGACCCGTGGGCCATGGTGGGTTCCCAGCCACTAGCACGTCTGCTCAAGAGACCCGTGAGCCTTCAGGACAAAGGTGTTTGGGGAGAGACAGAGCCCTGCCCCAGGTTAGATGGGAGCTTCCGTATGTTTCCTTTGTCAGATGCGTCTTTAAACAAGCTGTCAGGAAGAGGAACCGCAGGAAGTGGAGCCTTGTCTCGGTGCCCAGCAAACATCTGCCTCTAGTCTGCAGGCCAGTTGGACAGCCAGGGCCTCAGAGGCTCCTCCTGGTCCAGAAAAGCCATTTTGGCTGGGCACCATCCGCCCCACACCCCACTCCAGGCCGTTTGTGGCTCACTTCTCGGCCCGGCGTTATCCCCAACCTTCTGGGCCTCTGAGACAGCAAAGGGTTCGGGAGACCGGGACCCTCCAGGCCCTGTGCCCTCATCTGCCCCTCGTCCTCCAAGTCCGGTCAGCCTGGAGGTGGAGCAGATGTCCACCAGGGTGGCTCAAGTCCGAGAGGACAGTCCACCTCCGCAAAATGGGTCTCAGGGCTGGTGGGATCTGGGATCTGGGCATGTGCCAGCCTGTGGGGACAGGGGCCTTTTGGTGGCCTCTCTCCTGCTTTCTGCAAAGCCACTGGGGCATGGGACCACCAAGACTCAGCTGCAGAGTGAGGGGTCCAAGGGGCCCGTGCTCCTGGCCTGCTGTCCCGGAAGGTGGGCAGCCCCCCGAGGCCAGCAGAGCAGGGTCACCGGAAGGCCGGGCGCTGCTCTGTGTGCCGGCCCTGCCTTCTCCAGGCCCGCTGCCAGAGGGAAACAAATGGCAACATCACAGGGCTCCCCACTCAGAGACAACCCAGGGGTGGTCTCCAGGCTGTGAGTTCGAGAGCGTCCCGGGAGGATGACCCTCACCGCCACTTGGTGCCCCTCCCCTTGAAGGTCCCAGAGCAGCCGGTGGCGATGGGAAGGGCAGGTGAGCCCCGACCCAGGCCCTGGGAGAGGCTCAGTTCGGAGGCAACTGGGTCTCCCTCATCCCAGGAAATAAATCCCGACCCTCGACAGCTGCTTCCTCCATGCACATCCTGTTGGGCGTAGAGCCCAGACGAGCAAGTCTTTGATTTTTGTTCCAGATCAGCCCGACGCACGGGTCTCTCAAGTGGCACAACCTGACAAACTGGCACTGTCCCCGACCCTCAGGAGCCAGCGGCTGCCCGCCCCCAGTGGGGATACCCAGGCCCAGCACTCCTGCCTGGCCGCTCAGCGCAGTAACTCCCACACTTCCCAGGGCTCTCTGAGTGCTCTGGAGGTTGGAAGTGGTGTGGGTCTTTTGGTTGTTGTTGTTAATCCTCCCCTGAGTATATTTTTCCATTTATTTTTTTAGAGAGAGTGGAAGAGAGAGAGAGAGATTGACACGAGAGAGACATCATTGTTTGCTTCCTGCAGGAGCTCTGACCAGGGCTGGGGATCAGGTATGTGCCTTGATCAGAATCAAACCTGGGACCCTTCGTGCATGGGCCAATGTTCTAACCCCTGAGCACACCAGCCAGCACAGAAGTGGCGTGTTTTTTTAGTGGAAGAACCGTTCTGGATTACAAGGGCAGGGAACTCTCTGAAGAATGCTGTAGTCATTGACTATGTCAAGGGGGAGTGGGATTTATAGCACATTCACCTTTCAGCAAAGACACTGAACTAAAAATGTCTCAGCATAAATAATGTGGCTCTTTCCCTCAGTCTAAGGTTTACCCAAACACAGTGTCTACCTTCAGCTTTGTTTCTCAGATGACTATATTTCTTGTCATGTATCCTTTTGCAAAATTGTTGGGGTTTTCTTTTTTTGTTAATCCTAGCCTGAGGATTTTTTTACATTGCTTTTTCAGAGAGCGGAAGGGAGTGAGGGAAGGGAGAGAGACGCATCTGAGAGACACACGGATTGGCTGCCTTCTGCATGGGCCCCTGGGGCCATGCTCCGGACCTTTGACCGGGAATTGAACCCGAGACACTTGGGTGTGTGCAGATACTCTTCTAACCCCTGACCCACGGCAGCCAGGCACAACATTGTTTTAGCAATTCCTCCGAACTGGCCTGTTACCACAGACCACCTCAGATGTGTTTAGAGTGGGCGGTGTTGAGAGTCCACAGGAGACGGCATGTGGCGTCCTGGACTGCGTCTCCTGCACAAACAGTTCTACACTTGTGCAGAGTGTCAGGCGACTGCTTTGACATCGGGCAAGCCATTGTATGAGCCTGTGGTCCCATCACCTGTTCCCTTTCGTGGGGACATCTCCCTGATCGTGACGTGAGGAGCTGGGGTCTTGGCAGAGCCTGGCTGTTCCCGCTGAGGAGGCAGAGATGTGGGATTGGGGTGGCCAAAGGGGACACGGGAGGGGAGACCTGCAGGATGGGTGGGAGCAGCCTGTGGGCTGCAGGGCTGTGTGAACCCTGTGACAGGCTAGGGCATGTCAGAGCTGGGGGAGAGTCTCATTGCCATCCCGCTCTGCCCTGGGAAGCCGGCCAGCTCACCTTAGGAGGGAGGACTGTCCTCAGGAGGGTCCAGGCTACATCTGCTCTCAGCAGCCAATTCTAACCGGCAAATCCCCGGGAGACGGAGTCTGGACTAAGGAGGCATAAAAGCGAGTCTGCCCAAGTTCGAAAGGCCAGCAACTGAAGCAAGAATGCCCATCCTCAGAGAGATAGCAGAGCCCAGCACCTCTGCCCTGCACCACACACACTGTCCAGTACGAACAAGATGCCTGGATATGCAGAGACAGGCCAATGGGACCCACAGCGAAAAGCAGTCAGTGTAGAGCTGCCTGTACAGGGAGGCGTGGGCAGCATCAGGCATGAACAGGAACATGACCTGGGAAATTCGAAGATGCATGTGGATGGCTGAGAGCAGCTGTTACAAGAACCACCACGAAGAAGGGTTATAAATGTGTAGGATCTGCACGCTGAAAACTGCTGATGGAAGAGAAGAAAGGGGCCCCAAGGAACGGTGAGAGTACTGAACTTGTGTGCGCAAGCCCCTTCAGATGCCGCGTCTCCGCACGTCGTTGGCCTAGAGATTCGAGGCCAGTTGGAATCGCTGCAGGCTCCCCATTCACACTGGCTGGAAAGCGGACTCTAATGCTTACATAGGAAGCAAGGGGCCTGGGGTAGTCAAGCCGGTTAGGGGAGAAGAAGGACTCGGAGGAATCACTCTGCCTCAGGCGTGCCTCCCGTTTGGCGTGCGGGCACTGGGAAGACTGGCAGCGTGGCAGGCGTGCAGAGCACAGGTGGGAAGACAGGCTCTGTAACAGGGGCGGGCATTTGATTAGAGTGCCAAACACCTCCCTGGAGAGAAGCCTCTCCTCGCGGGGCCTGGCCACTCAGGTGCCTGCATGCCAAGAAGGCTCGGGCCTGCCACGCTGGTGAAAACCAGCTCAGAATGGACCCTAACCCTCAACATGACACAAAACTGTGAGGATTTCTAGGAGACAACTGAGGACATCTCCGTGACCTGGGCTGAGGCTACTGTATGTCCAGCAGCTGACTCCTAAGTATCTCCTCAGGGTAAACGAAAACGTGCATTCACATAAGGCCCGGCACACGCATGTTTATAGCTCAACCCTCCAACTGGGGAATGAGGGGCATGAGCCGGTGGATGGGGGGGTGCCCTCGGAGCACTTCCCAGGGGGAGGTCGCTGGCCGCAGCCGAGAAACACTGACAGGTGGTTGGTGGCCTCACTGCAGCCAGTTTCCCACCCCTTTGTGGAGGCAGGTCCCGCCCGGCTGCCCTGGCACCACGTCGGACTCGAATGGGCTGGCGCTCGGGCAGCCGCTCAGGTGGTACTGGTTTCCTCCCGAACACCCCACTCCCTCAGGGAGGGCACCCGCAGTTCTGGTACCGGCGGCCGCAAGGCCACCCCAGGAGCGCCCCTGGCGCTGCTCCCACAGGGCTCCGGGCTCCCGCCTGCCGAGAGCGCCGGCCACGTGGGATCTGAGTGGGACACTCACACCCAGGCTCCCACCAGTCTCAGCTCATAGCCCTCCTGGCCGCCACACTCAGTGGACAGTCACTGTGCCACCTGATGTGGGCCTTGCCACCGGAAGCCGGTGACTTGGCGCCTGTGACAGCAGGACCTGAAACACACCAGGTCTGAGCGGGGTCGACGGGAACAGTGGGGACCAGCCTGACTCAACCCACGTGCAGGGTCCCATGTGGACGGCTGCCGCCTCCAAGACAGTGGGGGCTCCCTGCTCCGGGAAGGGACTTCCTCACGGGATGAGCACACGCCCGCTCACTCACACTGGGCCTCATCCCCTAAGCTGTGCCTGTGCTGGCGGGGCCCGCCCTGTCCTCCCCCCAGCTCCGCTCAGCCTGCGGCCACCCGGCCCGGGCTGCCCTCGGGAAACGCCCCCTGTGCTACCACTTCAAGCTGACCACGTATCTTTGTCACAACCCATTCCTAACCACGACCTGCTTACAGCGCCCAGAAGGGACCCTCAGAGGCGGCGCTGGGAGAGGCCCGTGAGGGAAGGGACCATGATTGGCCGGCCCCTCCGAACACGGTGGACGAGCCGAGACATGCCGACGCCGGCACCCAGCTGCTCTCGGCCAGATGTCACTTTAAAAACAGCAGAAGTTTGCCCAGACTGTCAAGTGCCAGAAGGCCGAGCAGGACTGTCACCCAGGAAAGCGCCTGGGAGGGCGATGGCCGCACCGGAGAGGGAGGCGGCAGGCCGAGGCCACGCCCTGCAAGGAGCGCATTTGAGTACAGGGGGCGGAGAGCGGGGGCAGGGGCCCTGGGAGCCGTGGGCCCAGGTGGACGAGTGTCCAGCGTGCCGAGTGCTCACAGCGGAGGCCTTTTAAGAGAGGCGCTGGGGAGCGCACGGGTCTTTGGCAAATCTGGAGCAGAAGTAATGCCAGGCCACCGTGGACACTCGGCAGACCATGGCCCAGTGGCCGAGGGAACAGGACATCCATGGGCCCGTGCCATGGCCGCCGCACAAGGATGCAGAATGGCCCTTCGGGGGTGGGGCGATGCATCGGGTGTCTGTTTTGCGGGGCCGGCCCAGTGGCTGAGCCGGAGGAGGATGCTGTAAGCGGCTACTCCTGCTCTTGTTCTGATGGTGATCCGCTCAGGCAGCTCCTGGATGAGCCTGCAGGTGGCTTGGAGGTATCTCCTGGGTGGGGCAGTGAGCTGCTGACCTAAGCCTGCCATATCATACCTTTGAAGGCAGGTGGCATGGCTGCTGCCCCCTCAATGCCAAGGCAGACTGCGAGGGACCCCTGGGCACAGCCGGCCAAAGACAGGAGCTCAGGAAGAAAACAGAACCTCTAAGAAGGGAAAAAGTGATTCCCACTGTGACCCATGCCCACGGCACCAGTGCCTCCAGAGCACAGGGAGGCGTGGAGGGCGGCCCTGCAGTGACTCTTCCCCACTAGGCGTGGCTTCGTGGGGATGGGGCCTCTCCACACAGGCACCAGGGGCCACAAGTCCTCAGTAGAGGTGAGGGGACCCAGGAGGTCACAGCCCAGGAATCGAGGTGTAGGGTGATGATAGCACCTGCCCCATTCCTACTCCAGGGGCATCAACCCCATGTGGTCGGCAGGTATGGCTCGAGATGATGACCGGCAGGGACAGCGCTGCTCTGGTCCCTCCTCCCACCCTGCCCGGCCCTTCCATCCCTTGGCCTCCCGGTCTCACCCTGCACCGCTGTGGCTGTCCGTGGCCTAGAACCATGATTCGGGAATCCTCCGTGGATACCTTCTCCTGGAAGTCTTGCTTGACAAGCCTTTTTTTTTTGGGGGGGGGGGGCTGTATCCCCCACCAGGCCAGGTCCCTCCTCCAAGCAATTGCCTGGGTGGGGTCCTAGGTGGGTTCCCATGGCGCTGTGCTCAGACCCAAAGAGCAGTGGGCTGCTGGCTGCAGGGTGCTTGCCTCACACAGCCCCCAACTGCCACCACGCCCAGACTCTGGGTCTGCCCAGCAAAGACAACACGGTCTCCACCACGCCCAGGAGGGTGCCTCCGATCCTTTCTGTTGCCGAGCCCCCCCCCCCCCCCCAGCTCTCCAGCCTCTGCCTGCTGAGGTCAGGGCTCTGGGTGCCTGTCGCACGGGTGGGGAAACTAAGGCTAGATCAATCAGTGGCCTCCCAAGCACGGGCCAGCTCGGCGCCTGCCAGGAGGCAGGGCAGCCTGGGCATCTGCTGCAGAGGAGACCACCTCCTTCGGGACCAGGGGTCCCCGAGAGCCCATGCAGGGCCCCGGAGCTGGCCCAGAGGGCAGGGAAGCTAGAGGCCCCCAGGGAGGTCAGGCTCTGAGGCCCCGCCCCTTCGACAGGAGGAGGGGATGAGATAATGGCAACCCTGAGTCAAAGGTAACAAGAAGGGGGGCCGGGTTGCTCCCCTACCCCTCCCCAGCTCCTCGGGAGCAGCATTTCTCAGCAATATTTCTCCACCCTCTGCGTCCAGAGGGAATCCTTTAGGGGTGAAGGAAAGAGACCCGGCTTCCCCATCCTCTCGGGACGGGCGCTCACCTGGATGACGACTTTGATAGTGGCTGCACTGACGACAGGCGTGCACACCAGGCTGCCAGGGTGCTGGCCGTCGGTGCCGCGGCTCTGCTGGCCCATGGCGAAGAGCATGGGCACAGCCAACAGGCCGGCGGCCACCCAGATGGCGCCGATGAACTTCTTGGTACGGCTCCGGGACATGAGGGTCTTGGCCTTGAAGGGGTGGCAGATGGCCAGGTAGCGCTCCAGGCTCAGGCTGGCCACGTTGAGGGCCGTGGCGTAGGTGCAGGCATCTCGCAGGAAGTAGTAGCCCCTGCAGACGGCATCCCCGAAGGCCCAGGGGTGGTGCACCCAGATGAAGTTGTACAGCTCCACGGGCATGGCCAGCAGCAGGATGAGCAGGTCAGAGAGCGCCAGGCTGCCCAGGTGGTAGTGCACGGTGCTCTGCAGGCTCTGCAGCGACCGCTTCCGCGCCAGCGTGAACACCGTAACTGCGTTGCCCACCGTGCCCACGGCGAAGAGCGCCAGGTACACGGCGGTCACCAGCACCTTGGAGTAGATGTCCGTGTCCACGTCCAGGTCGCTGCCGGGTGGCGCCTGCTCAGGCTCGGAGGCATTGTCCCAGCCGGGGCCCGCGGGCGAGGGCGGCAGCGGGAAGGGCCGGGCGCCCAGGGGGCCGGAGCCGGCGGCTGAGCTATTGAGGCGCATGGTGGGCGCTGGGCGCGGTGGTGCCGTAGTCAGGGTTCCTGGCTCAGTCCAGCGCCCGGGCCGCTGAAGTCCAAGGGGTGGGCGTGTCTCAGGTGGTTGGGGTGCCCAAGCCCTAGGGGCAAGGGGACACTTTCCTGCCAGGAGCGACCGACCCGGACGCGCCCCGAGGAGCACTCGTGGCGGGCGCTCGCCGGGATCTGCGTGACGCTCCTGCTCAGCCTCCAGCTCCAGCCGCGGCTTCCCCTTCTCCGCCCCTCCCTCCCGCCAGGGCAGCGGGCGAGCCTGTGCGGGAGCGAGCTCACTCGCCGCCTCAGCACCCCGCCAGGCCCGGGCACGCCCACCCCGCAGCTTCCCGCCCCGCCCGGCCCTCGGGCTCCCGCCTCCGGGGCTGGCGGCCGAGGGGCGCGCCCCGCCTGGGGGGCTGGGAGGGGCGAAGAAGGGGAGGCGGCCCCAGCCGCTGACCCCGCCCGCTGGGGGTGAAGGGCTGGGTCCCTAACACGCACCCAGGGGCATTGGGTGTGGGCGGTAGGGATGATGACTGTTTCCAGGGACCCTCCCCAGGCCACAGGCCTTCCCCTGAATTCCCGCTTTCACCGGAGAGGGGCTGCCTCCTCCCACTCCTCACTCCTCACTCCGCCTCACTCCCCCTCCCACTCCTCAGGCCTCACTGGGCCTCCCACTCACCTCCCACTCCTCATTCCATCAGGGCGGGGCCACGGGCCTTCCTGCTGGTGTGGGGGGCTGCCCCCTGCTGGGGGCGGCAGCCAGAAGTTGGGTGCCCTGGGGCTCCAGCACAGCCAGGTAGGTGGAGAGGGAGGCAGGAGGCAGGGGCAAAGTAACATGCCTCCCATGCAAGCCTGTGCCCCAGGGGCTGCTGGGGGTGTGAGTGGGCTCTCAGCCTCCTTATGGGGTCTGATTTGGCCATCAGAAGTCACCCTGAGAGCCTGTGCTGGCTGGGGCGGGTAGAGTCACAGCCTCAGAGCCTGTCCCTGTCCTGGTGTGGACTGGCTGTGTACTGGTGGGCTGCACCTGCTGTCCTGGGACTAGAAACCCCGTGGGCTGAGGGCAGTGGGCCGGGTGGTGGGGGCTGGTAAGTAAAGGGGTGAGGCCAAGGAACCAGGCCCGCTCAGGAGGGAAGTTTAGGCTCATGAGCTGATGGTGGCTGCTGGGCCCCTGCTTATTCCTGTTTGAGCTGGCTTGGGATGCCTGTGCCACCCCACAGCTGTGTCCGAGGAGCTGTGCACATGACATTGTGGCTTAAACATGCAGCCTTCAAAGCAAGCACCAGGGTCCCTCTGTCAGAGGCCAGCACAGCCAGTTTGGGCCACATGGGCTCAAACTGGGGCCTGCTGCTGACCTGGGCCAGCTCTCCCGCTTCTCTGGGCCTCGATTTTGTCCTGAATGGACCGATGCTCCGGGGCCAGGCTGTTACGAAGCTGGCCGTGGGGCCACAGGGGGTGCTGTGCGGGACAGCAGTCTGCGTGGCACCGTCGGGGGTGGCTGGAGAAGTGCCGTGGCCAACAGAGGGTCTTTAAAACCCCACTGATCAGACCAGTTCTGCTCTTTGGAGGACAGACATACCAGTTAAGAGGCCACAGGGTTGGGACCTGTGTGTCTGCATCACAAAAGGGAGTAATGGTAACGTTGGGTTTTGCCAACCACAGTGCTCTCGGTCCTCCACTACTAGGAGTCCCCTGAGGGGAAGGTACCAGCCAGTGGCTGTCGCTGCTAGGACCACGCCCACGAAAACGCAGTCTCCCTGGCCGCCTCAGCTCACTATTTGGTTTTCAAACCCATGACCTTTCTGCTAAGACGGCTTTCCTTTCAAAGGCTTCTCTCTGAGCCAGCCTAAGAGCTTAGAAAATCACAAAAGGAGACTTAGCACAAATATTATGACAAGGCATTTGCTTAAAACCACCCAGGAAATGTTACTTGGAGGCCTTGTTCCACAAAGTGCGTGGCAGGCCCTGGTCTGGCCCCGGGCAGCCAGCTGGAGACAGCTCTGCCTGCACCTCAGAGCCCTCAAGGCGCAGCCAAGCCACCAGCTCTATGATCTTTGCCCACAGGAAGGCTGACCCTGGGATGTGTCCATTGGTGACTGGCCTACACTTGGCACTGTGAGGGCTCCATGCCAGCTGGAGAGTTCAGGGACCTGCTGCGAACACCGACACCCCAAGTGCTATGTGTTGCAGGTGCTGGCCTGCCCAGTGGGCATGATGGCCTGAGGGTCTCATTCCCTGAGGGAAGCTGGGGTTTTGGCTGAGAGGCGTGGCTGGGATGACACTCACCTTCCTGGGGTCTCTGACATGGATCCTGGCTGCTGAGCAGGACAGTGCCTGTGCCCTGGGACAGAGGTAGGACCAAGGGTGGCCAAAGGGAAGATGCCTGGGTGATACAACCCGCCGGGCCCTGGTGTGTTTGCTACATTATCCCAGCCTCAGGCACTGCCTGCTGCACAGTTGGGGCCCCACGGACTTTTTCTAAACTAGAGGAGGAGAGAAGACCACGCAGCCACTGCCCGGATGTGCAATGTCCACTGTCACTCCCACCAGCTTCCAGAAGCTGGGGACCGAGGAACCCATTCAGCCCCAGGCCTGCAGCTGTGGGGCTGCCGGCCAGCACAAGGGTCCATCTGGAAGAGGCTTTCCTTCTCTGGCCACGAGAACTGTTCTTGGAGTCACAATGTCATGGGGTCTCTCTCGCTCTTTCCTCTGGTCCCCGCCCCAGCATTGGGCAATTCTTGCTAGCAAGAGGGCTTCTTTCTAAGTTTTAAAAATAAGCTCATGGCCACACACGCACTGGATATATTTACTCACTGCTGCCTACAAAGTCCCCTAGCCCAGTGACTCAAAACGACAAACGTGTTGTTGTTATTATTATTACTATAATAGAGGCGAGTGCACGAATTGGCGCACAGGTGGGGTCTGGCTGGCCTGCCCCATCAGGCCCATTTAGCCAGCCTGCCCCACCCAGATCATCAAAGCATTGAGGGCTGATTGGGGGTGGGGCCAGAGGGATGGAGGGCTCCCCCACCCCACAGTTGGCGGGCTGGCCCCGCCCTCTGGTTGAACTCCAGTTGAACTCCCCGTGGAGGGGACAATTTGCATATTACCCTTTTATTACATAGAATTATTATTATTGTGTTTGCTCCAGGCTCCAGGCAGGTGGGGAGTGCAGGTTCATGAGACACTCGGAACAGCACGAGGTGCAGGATTTGTAGCATTTGGCTGGAGGTTTCCCCCTGGCAGCGTGGAAATTGCACCGGTTCCAGGATGGACAATATTCCAAGGATGACTTAAAAATAGACCCACAAATGTAAGCGAAGTTCGAGCGCCAGTGGGCTGGATGGCAGGCCGGGCCTCTCCCCTGGGCTCCACTGGGTTCACTCGGGATCCTGGCCGCTGGCACACCCAGGCCCAGCCCAGGCCATGCCCGGACCATCGCCTCGTCCGGTCGCCTCTCAGCTGTGAGCGTGGGCCTAGTTCACCGGGAGGAACCAGAAGACAGGTGAGGCGTGGCTGCCTGAGGGGACGGCCAGCACGGGGCTGCAGGTGGGGCAGTGTCCCTGAGTCCTACTTCCACTCTCCCCTGACCTGGCTCTGGGGCAAGGTAAATGCGGGGGTGCCCTTCAGTTTCCTCCTTATGCCCCTCAGTTACCCCAGGCCTAACAGGGGCTTGCTCTGCTGTGAGCTGGAGAGACCGGGCGGGAGGCATGTCCTGTTCTCTCCTCAGGGTTTCTGTCCGTCTGATGTCTGCCTGTCCATCTGTCCGACAGACTGGTATGTGGTCGTGCCAGGTGACGCAGAGCGCCCTCAGGAGCCCCCCATCCCCTGCACAGAGTGCCTGAGGCAGTGAGCTCAGCATGTGGGACGAGGGCTGGCGAGGGTTCTGGGTAAGGACAGAGGCTGGAGGCTCAGCTCTGCAACCCCAGCGAGCGTAGGTGTGGGTTTCATTCCCGCATTGCAGGGTCCATTCTAGGGCTGCACTCAGGCTGAGGTTGGGGGCTGTCCCTCCAGAGCACTTAGTGAGGTGGCCAGGAGGAGAAGACAGACCGTGGGGGTGCCATGGTCATGGTTGTCATTTCTCCCCTGACCAGCCACGCACCTCGAGGTGCACCTTCCGATGGGTGAAGCAGAGCCACTTAGGAGGTGCAGAAAGGAGCTGGAGTGCGCTGGGCTCTGGGGACTCAGAGTGAGGGAAAGGAGAGATGGTGTTGGAGCAACCAGCGTGTGCATGGTCATGTCCTAAGGAGGAGAAATCCGGTATCCGGAACCTGCTTCAGTGCAACCTCGTTCGCTGAAACCTGCTCCTGGGAGGTTTGGCTGCCACACTCATTTCCGGTGCTCCACAGAGTGGTCTATCTTCGGGATTTCCTTTGAATCCCAGGTTCTCTGCACTGGGCCAAAGTAACAGACACCTCATCACCTTCCACTCATCCCCTCCCCCATGCCGCCACGTCCCACCGAGGTCCTGCTGGAACCCCCCCAGGGAAGGCATTTTCTTTTGCAGATTTGCTCTTGGATGAGAGATAAACACACAAACTGCATACCCTACATGCAGGCACTCAGGTTCATCTGTTCACTTTCCAAAGAGATGCAGCACTGCCTCTTCCCGGGAAGCGGACCTTGACCTCAGGCAATGTCTGGCCTGCGGTTCCATTTCCCAGGTGAGCTGGTGTAGCACATCCCCTCTCGGCACTGGTCCTGGTGCGAATGTCCCAGTGACCAGGGGAGGGAGAGGGCAGGGGAGGGGACCCGGTGCAGGGAACCTCCTGCCCTGTGCCTTTTCTGTGAGGCTTTTCCAAGCAGCCTCTCTGGGAAGGCAGATGGGCAGCTGGGTGTCCGTGTTTCCATCCATCTTCTGCTCTTGACCTCCCTTCCGGGCGTGGGGGCTGGAGGCGGAGGGGAGGAAGGGGTTTGCATAAACATAACTCTGACATAACTCCAGAGGTCCGGACCACTCTCTTTGTCTGCAAAGGGAGCTCTCGTTGCCTAGAAATATTTAAATAGAAAAATGTCTCATCTTCTAGAGATGAGCTCCCAAAATAAAACCTGAATGGGTGCCTCTTGTCATTCTTGCCTAGGAGCTGTCATTGAGGACGACACTCACGGGTATCAAAGCCAGGTGCCAGAGGTGCAGAGGGCAGGGGGCCAAAGCAGGGGGAGGGGCCCCAAAGAGGCAGCCACAGCCAGCCACATGGCCTGTGGACTCTGAGATACGGTCCCCACAGCAAGCCTGGACTCTACTGAGCGAGGCCGGGCTCCTCGGGGACTGCTGACCCGCACCTTCCCCCTCAGGCCCTGAGTGCTCAGGGGCTCCTGCCAGTGGCCAACCCGGGGCTGCATTCTCTCGGCCAGTGAATGCAAAGAGGGCGCAAAGCCCCCCATTTCTCAGGGGCTCAACTCAGGGCAGAGGTGACATGTGTCACGTCATCCAACTCCCTGGCGTCCCAGAGGGCCCTCGGAGGGTGCCAGCCCTCGAGGGGGAGCCTGGGCCTCCCTCCAGCCTGGCCCGAGAAACCCTCTGTAGGGCAGGCAGGGGCTGCACCCACAGTCCATCGTGGGAGCCCGGCTGTGTGCACCAGGGTTGTTGCTGGTGTTTGCTGGCACAGCCACGCAGTGTTTTCCAGAATATCACCCTGGGGAAAGGAGCTTAAGGAAAAGGTGTAAATGAGTGCTAAAGGACAAGGAGATGATGCCGCCTGCAGGCAAATAGGGCTCTCTGGGACCGCCCCCACCCCCGTAAAAACACACAGCTCCTGGGGCACAGGCGAGCCTGGCCGCTGATGCCATGTGCCAGCAGTGTTGTGGGCACTTTTACAGTGTGGGCTTCAGGACCCAGCTTGCCTGCTCGAAAACGCACAAGCACATGCACATGCACACGCACACGCACACGCACACGCACACACACACACAGCAGGTTGAATGACCCATGCATAATGGTGCAGTGGCTGAGACAGGAGCATTTGTCATTACTTTGCGGCTGGCTGTCACTGAGGAAGAGCCTTGCAGCCTACATCCTCAGTGGCCCCGGTGGCAGCCTGGCTCCTGTAATCTCTTCCAAATGCCAGTGTGTTTGTCAGGCCGGTGGCTGGTCCTCTGATGGGAAATCTTGCTCCTTTGTTAGTCCTCACGACGGACCAAACAGGTCTGCTCCGCCCCAACAGCTGGCCCTGACTGAGGGACATCTGCCGACTTTGCTGCTCCAGACCCAAGGCGAAGGCATCTCCCCCAGCCCCCCCGCCGGCCCCAGGCCTGCCCCTCCCGCCTGATCTCTGCTCCCAAGAGCCCACCCTCGAAGCCGGGTGGGCTGCCTCCCCTCTCCTGCCCTGGTCATCAGAGCTGCCACTGCCATGGCCCAGAGTGAGTCTGGGACGGATGTGTCGCCCGAGGAGGCCTGTTGGAGTTGGGGAGGTTGCTGAGCTGGTCCCAGACGAGCTGGGCATGGGCAGAGGCATGGAGCCCCGACAGCATCCCTACCCGGCCCTGCCGTCCCGGAGCTTGCCGCCCACACCGCTCTTCCTCAAGCTGGTTGGACCTTGGTTTCCATGGCGGCACCCAAGCTCCGTGACCATGATCACTCAGACACCCTGCGTCCTGTGGCGTGAAGGGGAAATGCAGAACAAGGGTGGTTTTGTTTTTCTGTACCCGGCTGGAAAATGGTAATGGTGTCACGCACGAATAGATTCTTGTCTTCTCTGAAATGTCAAGGCTCGGTGATGAAGACACTGCTCCTGAGACTCCCTGGTCTCTGGCGCCGGGATAATTGCTCCTTCCTGTGACCGGAGGGCCCCACGCAGCACGCCTGTCACAGGCGGGCTGGCCCACAAGCCGAGCTCCTCAGAGGGAAAAGCAATTTTCTGAGAAAACAATTTCAGAGCCTCAGAGTTACTGCAGTGGGAACACCGCAGAGCCAGCCACCGAGGCCAGGCGCCCGCTGCGCTCAGCTCAGTCCCTGCACTGAGCCTTGGCCGGAGCTCTCCTGAGCCCTAGGGGACGGCCCATTGGCAGTGACTCCGTGTTTTCAACTTGCTGGTGGGTGGATGAGGTTTGCTTACCTTGTCAATACATACACTGGTATGCACATTGGAGGCCCAAGCATGAAACTTGGGCAAGAGCAGGCCTTCCTTTCCCCGCTGCTGGCACCTGCTTCCCTCTGGCACCAGCACCTGGGCTTCCTGCAGCCCCAGCTTCGTCCTGAAGGATGTCCGGTCTAATAAGCATATTACCTTTTTATTATTATAGATAATATATAAATCCTCACCCCAGGGTATGTTTGTATTACTTTCTTACAGAGAGAACATCTTTGTGAGAAACATCAATTGGTTACCTCCCGTCTGTGCCCAGGCTGTGCATCAAACCTGAAACCCAGACGTGTGCCCTGATCAGAATCGAACCTGCAACCTTTTGGTGCACAGGATGATGCCCAACCGACTGAACCACCCAGCCAGGGCTTAAAGTAATATTTAAACTAATGCTGGGGAGGCAGAGTGGATCGGGCTGTCTGTGGTTGGGCTGTAGGAGCAGTGATGGGCAAATTTTCTTCAACAAAGTTAACAAAAGAATGTGGTTATCAAGCCGTGTACTTGTTCTTGCCACGAAAGCGGATGGCCAGCCATCAGGGTGTCCTTTCACTGTTCGAAACTGAATCTCAAATCAGTCATAGAGGGATCTAGCTGCAGGCGAGGGCCATGTTCACTTCTCTCAGTTTTTCTCACTGTGAAATGGGCTGTGGATCCAAAATACAACGCGGGCGACAGGGGCAGGGCGGCCACGCAGGCCTGGGTGCTCGGGGTCCTTCCCGGGGTGGCACTGGCCCTGGGTGGGTGTCCGCCTTCCAGGTGCCAGCCCCGGCGCAGGTGCAGGTGGCGGGCGCTGTCCTTCTGCGTCCAGGTACCCTCCCAGGTGTGTGTAACCCATGACGTGGCTTGGCCTCCACCCTGCCCTTGGGGAACGGAGCCTGCTGGAGAGGCACTGCACCCCAGTCTCAGAGAGGGGTGTGGGGAGGAGCAGCATGCCAGAGCTCCCCAAGTTCAAAACCAAAAACGGCTTGCTCTTCGGGTGAGCGGTCAGTCCAGCCCCTTCCTGTGGCGCAGCCGGCTCCGCCCCTCCCGCCCCTCTCGGCTCCGCCCCTCCGCCCCTCCGGCCGCTTTCCTCCGCAGCAGCGGAACTGCCATCCCTCTCACCTGGGACATTCGCTGGGTAACAAACTCCTCTCTGCGGTAGCCCCAGGAAGCAGAGGGAGGCACTGCCACCTCAGCTGCGTGGGGAGAAAGGCTCATTGGAGCTGGGAGACCTCCCTGTCACCTGTCTGGTGGGGATGCGGCTCACTGGCTCTCCGCTCCCCGCCCACAAGGACCGCTGGGCCCAGACCCCAGAACTGGGGCTGCTCCCGCTCTCCCAGCCCAGAAGCCCGCCCACGGGAGGGCACCACCCCACACAGGACACTGGTGAGGCGGGGCTGGGCTCAGCTTGGGTTCACTCTCTCTTCTCAAGACCATCCCTCCCTGCTCCACCAAGCCGGGACCACCAGGCCACCCATGCTAAGGACATTGCTGAGGCCTCGCGTGCCCTGCCTGGCCCCGCTGGCCCTGTCTGACTCCGGTCTCCCCCTGGTCTGGTGCTGTGGGACCCACAGTGGCTCACGCTGCCCCTCGGAGGTCTTCTGGGCGCTGTGGGAAGCAGATGCCGGAGGCGGGGTCCTGTGCTCGTTGAGAGGAGCGTCACCAGCTGCACCCAGGCTTGGGGCGGGGGGGGGGGGTACTGATGGTGCCCGGGCTCCTGCTCTGCTCTCCTGGGAACACGGGGATGTGGCTCAGGGAGGGGCGGGCCATGGCGGGCTGGGTGGGTGCCTGCGCTGGCAGGAGGCGGGAGGCGGGAGGTGGGAGGTGGCAGGATGGACGAGGCGAACATCTGTCTGAGTGTGGTGGCCGATGCCTGCTGCTCCTCGTGTGCAGGAGGCGGGATGCCCTTCGGGGCCTCTGCATCAGGCCGAGGGCAGCAGGCGCTGCCCACCACAGGTCCCACACGGTCCTGGCAGAGGTGTGGATGAGCCTCGGAGACGCCGCACAGCACACTACCTTCTGGGGGGACTTGCGGTCCTGTGAAGAGGCCACATGGCCCGATGGCGTGGATGATGGTTGACTTTATGTATCATTCCACCGGATCACGGGGCCACATCAACATTACTCTGGGGTGTTAGGAGGCAGCCTGTGAGGTGTTGGGGGACAGCCTGTGGAGTGTTTGGGAGGCAGCCTGTGGGGTGTCAAGGGGCAGCCTGTAGGGTGTTGGGGAGCCTCTCAGCTCTGCAACCATGGCTCAGTCATCACAACCGAGCCCCCTGAGTCCTCTCTACTCTCTCTCACACCTGCCTGGCACAGGCTGGCTCTTCAGCTCTCTGTGCCTGTTTCCTTAGCCGTTAGGCAAGGAGGACGATTAGTTTGGTTGTTTAATAAACACAAACACTGCGCTTACCCTCTGGTCTCCCAGCACACAGTCACAGGCGCCTCTCAGGGGAGTGAAAGGAAGAAACCCTGTGGTGGCTGCACGCCCTCCTGGGGACCCCTGCTGGGCAGAGACGGCCCAGCCGCCTGGCTGGTAGCCTGACACACCAGGCGTGACTGTGCTGCCCCCTTGTGTCCAGTGACTACAACTGCGGATCTCACCCCACTGCCACCACACCAGCATCGCTGGCAGGGGAGGGAGTTGGGCTGCTGGGCTTAGAACTCACACCAGGGCTGGTACCCGTGGAGCCAGGCCAGCGGAATCATCAAACACCCACCGGCTCCTCCCCAAGCTGGAGAAGGAAGAGTGTGCCCAGGAGGATGAGGATGAGGTGCAGTGAGACAGGAGGGAGTTTAAAATATATGTTGTTAGTGATTTTTTTTTAGAGAGAGGAAGGGAGAGAGAGAGCCATCAACGATGAGAGAATCATTGCTCGGCTGCCTCCATACTAGGGACTGAGCTTGCAACCAGGCATGTGCCCTGACTGGCAACTGAACCGTAACTTCCTGGTTTCTACGTTGATGCCCAATCACTGAGCCACGCGGCTGGGAGGGGGTTAGTTCAGAACACAGCCTACAGGCTGCCCCATGCAGTGCCACATGCCTCTGCCAGGAACTGGGATTGCCACACCTGACCCTCCGGAAGATGAAGCCAGAGTGAACCCGGAGCCACGTGCCAGAAGACGCCCTGGAGAGCTGGGCCGTGCTCGGGACCCAGTGTGACCTGGGGCTGCGGAGAGGAGCGGACAGGTCCAGAAAGAAGGTCATGGCCTGGCTGTAGGTGCTGGGGGTGGGGCCCAGAGGCTGGCTTCTCACTAGAGGCACCATGAGAGCATCCTTATGCGGGGCCTGCAGGATGGGGGACAAGATAGAGGACGGCGGGGAGGGAGGGGAGCCACATGGGCAGGAGGGGAGAATATATGTGAGAGGAGTTTGGGGTGAAACAGGGGAACAAGGACCCCAACTGGCCAAGGAGCAGAAGGGTCACCGTGAGCAGGATGGGGAGGCAGAGGCTGAGGTGGAGGCGGTCCTACAGGTGGGGTGGGCTTGAGGGAGTCTCCAGGGCCTGGCAGCCCAGCGAGGGGCGTGGTGAGATTGTGGGGAGAGGCCCGATGGAGCTCTGGTGACCCCAATGCAATGGTCTTTCACCTGCGAAGCCCCTGACAGAGGAGCCCCGCCTGGGTGGAGAGGGCGGGGAGCAGCCTCCTCGGAGAGAGAGCAGAAAGCCGCCCTCGCCTCCATCCTCCCGGATGCTGTGGAGTTGACAGCGATGTGCAGTGGGTGTCACAGGCCATTGCCGGCCCAGGCACTACACCATCAGAATCGATGTTTAGGGAAAGAGCGGCCTCGCGCTGTGGCTCCTTTCATCTTGTTTTATGAGCCATATGAGGACACACACACATGCACACACGTGCCCCCATGCACATACATACACACCCACACATACACTCTTTCTGCGCCAGCAGCAGTGAATGAAAGTGGGACCTGGAGTTGCGGACCCAGGAGAGTGTGGGGCACTGGAGGGAGAAGACTACTGGCTGTGGGGGGAACAAGAGGGGGTACCCTGGGAGGCTCCTGAGAAAACAGGCTCGCCAGGCATGAAGGATGTGCAAAACCACGGAACTGTACAAATGTATAGAAATAAAGCACACCAACAGGGACATAGTTGTTAAATATTAAAATATATTTACACACATAATTTTGTCTGAGGACACCAGGGAACAAACATCCCGTGAAAGTCCAGTGCCCTCTGGTGAATCCATAGGTTCTGCTGAGCGAGCACTCGCCAGCCGGTGGATGTAAGTGTTTATGAGAATGGCCCATAAATATACACTCCCGTCCCACCAAGCCGTGCGGCAAGGACAGGTGGTGACAGCAGGTCTGAGTAAGGAGCTGGCTCCTTGGGGAGCACACCCAGGAAATGGCGTCCCACAGGCCTCCCTTCTGCAGGACCGACAGGAAGTCAGGGCTGTGCTGGGATGGTGGAGGCTCCAGCCGCTTGGAGGTACCAGTGTGTGTGGGGGGCACCAGCCGCCGCCCGAACTCAGCGGGGCCAGTGCTTGGTGCTGCCAACCAGCGCCCCCCCCCCCCCCCCCCCCCCCGGGAACCGAGAACCAAAGTGGGCACCGAGCTGCGTCCACGGGAAAGGCCACCGAGTGTGAGACCAGGGCCGGGAAGTGCAGGCGGTGCTCACCAGGCGGGGCCACTGGGGGGCGCCACACTCCCCAGCGCATTTCCCATGTCTTGCAGTCCTTCTTGCCACCTCCGGGGCTCAGACATGAGCAGCAGCCCTCCTGCCTCGAGCCCCCCAGAATCTAAGGGGAGATTTTCTCAGAGTCCTCAGTCTGGGGAGCAATCAGTGAAGGGTCAGCCCCTCTGTGGAGAAGCTAGCTGGTGGTTTTGAGCAGCGCTCAGTGCTGGCCCAGGTCCAGTGGGCGGGCTGGCATCAGACGTTGCTCTGGAGGCCCGAGGGGGCCCCCTGGAGGTCCGAGGGGCTGTCTGAGGCCGAGGACTGGCTGGGCAGAGAAGCTTCCAGGCCCTGGGGAGGCCCGGACAGGGACTTGTACAGGACGTACGCAGCCACGAAAAAGAGGAAGCCCAGCACCTGCAGAGAGAGGGGCTGATGGACCGGAGATGCCACCCAGGCCCCTCACGTCCCAGTTCCTCTCGGGGCTCTCAAGACCCCCCCCCCCCATTCTGGCAAGAAGACCCTTTTCCCTGCACAGCGAGTCCCCAGGACGGACACCAATGCTGTCAGTGAAGGAAGGAAAATGCATTTGACTAAAAGCAGAGACACTGGATAGGGGGGCTGAACAGTGTCCCACAAAAATATATCTTAGTCATGATCCCAAGAGTAGAGTTCTTGAAAGATGTAACTAAGGAACTTGGGATGAGGGCATATTGGATAGATGGCCCCCAGTCCAGTATATTGTCCTGTGAGAGAAAGGAGACGGGTTTGTCACAAATACATTGGAGGGGGTGTGTGTGTGCTGTGAACATGGGGCAGAGATGGGGTGACAGATCTACAAGCCAAAGGTTGCTGGCACACAGACGTCCCAGGGACCAGCCTGCTCCCTGGGGAGGGCCTGTCTCTTTAAAACCAACCCGGGGCTATTCTCCAGAGCTCCCCAAACCCCTGGACACACGTGGCTATTTCACACTAATCTGAGGGAGATAAACCAGGGTCAGCCCAGCTGTCTGTGTCGGAGGCCCTCAGGAAAGGCCCTGTGTGGAGACAGGCCCAGGCTTCCTCTTATTGGGAGTCCTGAGCCTCCCTCCCATGGCGTCCAAAGCACCAGGTCTGGGCCTCACCGGGCACATATGCCCAGCGCCGAGGCAGGAAGTGTCCGTCCGCAGCTTGACGCAGAGGGTCGGGCTGGGAACTAGGAAGGCACATTAAAGCCGTGTGGCTCAGGAGCCCAGCACACTACCGGGCCTGCACGTGCCCAGGCTGCCAGGTTTGATTCCTCCAGAGCCCAAGCTGCCAGAGCCACGGGCACACCCAGGCTGCTGTGGCAAAGGCCCTGGAAGGCAGGGCACCCTCTGACCCCGGGCTGCAAGCTCAGGCCGTGACCTAGGCTGGCTCTCCCAGTCAGCACAACATCAGGGTCCCAATGCCAGGGCTAGTTGGGGAAGGGCAAGCTCTGCAAGGTGGGTCTCACTGCTGGGAGGCCCCCCAAGGGGTGTGCCCAGAACCCCTGCTGCTAGAAGATTCTGGGTTTCCTCCCTCAGCCCGCCCAGCAGCCCACCTGCTCACCTTATATACCAGCCCGGCGATGAGCATGTACCGGCTCATGGCTGCGTTCTGGTACAGGAAGCAGGAGCCCTGCTGGCCGCACTGGTCCTGCCACAGCAAGCAGGCCTTGTCAATCACCCAGCCGAAGGCGATGGGCCCTGGGATGCCCCCTGTGGAGAGAGGCCCACTCAGAACCCAACCTGCCCAGGCTCTCAGAAAGGGGACCTCGGCCACTGGGTTTCCCAGGGGGTGCAAAGGGGCTAAGTGTTCCTTCTCTGGGGACTGGGCTGCAGGTCAGGACATTTCCTGTGACCCCGACCACCAGGGAGCTTCTGTTAGTGAGGAAAAGGCACCACCCTATGGGCAAAAAGTGAGCGTTAGGGAGTGGTGTTCTTCCCAGGTGGGCACAGGCCTGGGTGGGGAAACTTGCCGGGTGCCCAATGCAGTGAGCATGTGCCCAGCAGTGTGTGGCCCTCAAGTAAGTACCTAGAGTCCTAACCACAATCCACTGGATTCCCAGCGCGAAGGACCTCTGCTGGTCGCAGACGCACCTGAACAGAAAAAAGCATGTCAAAGCCTGGGAGATGTGGCCGCCGCCAAGTCACCCCCACGCCCACAGTGGGTCCTGGCCGAGCTCAGCTCCGGGCAGCTCTGCCACCTCCCCGGGTGGAAAGACCTGAGGCGCAGCTCTTTCTCGCCGCCACCGCCTGAGGCCCAGCAGGGACCCGGGCTGGGAGCTCCGCTGGAGGCTGCAGGGAGGCTCCGAGGGAGCCCAGCGTGGAGCCCAGCGTGCTTACCGTAGGGTTGCCGTCAGCGCGGGAATGCTGCTGAGGAATGTAAAGGTAATTACAACGAATATGAAAACCAGAAGGAGGGGCTTGCTCTGACAAGTTGAAGTGCATTTCCCTGCAGTAGCATGGCCAAAACCAGAGGAAAAATTCTGAAGGACACACCTACAGTCTCGGTACACCTGAGGAGCGCAACAACAGCGCTGATTACAGGAGGAAGGGACAGGGGCCCTCCCAGCTCCAGGGCGTGGGGTGGGGTGTGGGCAGGTGCCGCACTCACCTTCTGGCCGCCAGGGCCGGGCGCGGCCGCCTCCAGGCAGCCCGCGTGGCAGGGCGAGTAGTACATGAGGCCGTCGGAGCCGCACACGGGGCTGTAGTGCCCTGGCCCGCAGCCGCAGGCGGCGTTGCAGGCAGCCGTCAGCTCCAGGTGGCCCTCGGGCGAGTCGCTACAGGTGGGAGATGTGGGTGGTGGGCGGAGGCCGGTGCCAAGTGGCCTCGCCCACGACCCCAACTGGCACTCGGGGCCTAACCTGCCGTTGTGGCGGGCCGTCACGCCCACCATGGGCACGTTGGGGCAGTGCGCGAAGAAGACCAGGATGGCCAGCAGGCTGGTCAGGGAGCAGGCCAGGCAGAACTTGATGATGCTCGAGCCACGGAGCTTCAACTTGTTCACAAAGAAGCCACCCAGGAAGGTGCCGCCTCCACCCGCTGGCACCACCAGGTACCCTGTGAGAGGGGGAAGGGCTCAGCCATCGGTTCAGGATGTCCTAGCGTCTGGGGTGGGCCCTGCTCCTGCCGCATCTTGTTACCCCTACTTTACAGACGGGGCACGGAGGTGCAGAGCCATCCCTGTCCAATGGCAGCGCCAGGCTCACAGCGAGCCGGGGCCTGGCCAGGGCCCTCTGTTGCTGCCCTGCCTCTGGGGAGGAGCCGAGGTCCCCGGCACTGGCCCACCCACGGTCTCTACCCAGTCCAAACTCGGGGACATGGGAAGCCTGTGGCCCTGGCACTCAATATGAAGTTGAGATCAGGTGGCGGGAGTGGAGGCTCCAAGGGGCAATAGGCAACCCAAAAGCCCCCGGGCTCAGGGGGCCCAGCTCCCCAGCACTGACCAAAGCCAGCTCTGGGGCAGGAGAGAGGGCTCCAGAGGACACGGCTGTTCCAGGGGCCCGTGGGGAAGGGAGGCAGTTGTGGGCGGGGGTCTGGGTATGTGGAGCCGGCTGAGAGGAAGGGGGTGGGGTCCTCTAATCCGATGGCCCCCCACATGCTGGGAATGGGAACCTGAAGTACCCAGTGGAGTGGCCTGGGTGCTGCTCCCCACCTTGCACTCACGGCTGACCTGTGCCCTATGACTTCTCCCCCGCCGAGGAGGCTGCCCCTTGGGCAGCAGTGGGAGGAGGAGCCACACTCTCCTGGGAGGGCTGCCTGCTCTGGCCATAGAACGCCTGTAGCCCGGAGAGTCCTCTGAGGCCCTGCCACCAGGTGCCTAGCTCAGGGGGATGGCACGCCCAGGTCCTGGGTGGCGATGGGAGATGCCGGCAAGCTGGGGGCCATCCGGCCCTCCCAGCTAGAGAGGGACCCCGCCAGGAGGGCAGCGGCTCCACGAGGCCCTGAGACTGGCCAGCACGCCGCGCATGCGTGGTCAGTGGCCCGAAGCCCTCGGGGAGGACCGTGCCACCGAGCCTTGCCTACGGCCCAGATGCTTGTTCTCGGGCTCTCCCTGCCTGGGTGGCCGCACAGGAGCAGGGGTCTGGGCATATCCAGAAGGCACTCCCCAAGACCCCTTGCTCATCTGAGAGCTGCAGACGAGGCTGCGGACCCCTGGAGGTTCAGAGACTTTTCTCACCAAACAGGGTGGCGGCTTCCGAGGCGCTGAGGCTGAACTGGGACTCGAGGAACTTGGGGCCAAACGTGGACATGCCAGCAATGAGGGTGGCCTCAGTGGCCCCGGCCAGGCAGAGCAGGATGAACACGGGGTTCTTCAGGAGGAGCCAAATGGAACTGGACAGGGCAGGGGAATGGAGACAAGAGAGGAGACAGAGGGTCAGAGTGGGCCAGAGCCAGGGGGTGAGGAAGCCACGCTCCTAAGGCCATTGTCCTCCCCAGCTGAGCTCACCAAGCCCCGTTCTGTGAGGAACAGAGTGGGTGGCCGATGAGCTGGGAGGCACCCCACATTTCACCCAGAGAAACCAAGAGTAAGTGTTAGGCTGGGCTGTGGCAGGGAGTGAGCTGGCACCAGGACTCTGAGCTCGTGGTTGTTGTAAAGCTGCGGTCACCGATGATGGAAGAGCCTCTTTACCGCCTTGGCCAGAGTTCCGGCTTTGGTGGGGAGGGACCTTGAGTGACCCATGTCACTGTTTAACCACCTCTGGGAGTGACTGCTGCCAAGTCGTGGGCTGGACGGGCCCCTGGGAAAGAGGGGTGGGGCACTGAGGGCGGGGCTCCGCAACCAGCAGCTGTGGGAAGGGGGCAGGAAGGACAGAGAGGCCCTCCCTGGAGCCTGGTGGGCTGGCCAGCTCTGCAGCTTCGCTGGTGTACACTTGGGGGTGAAGACAGGGCCTGAGGAAGGATGCTGGTGTTGGTGCCACCGAACCTGGACGCTGATGCCCTGGTGGACCCACCTGGACCCATTTCTGAGGACCGAGAGAACTCGGAGCCCCACACAACCTGCGGGACCCACACTTGGCCATGGGTCCGGCTGTGGGGTAGAGGATTTTAGGAGCGTCAGATGTGAGCCGTGAGTCTGGAGGTGCTGGCGTCACGTTCGGAAGCTTCACTGGGGAAGGTCTGTCCCGTGTCACCCTGTCAGGACTGGGTGCCAGGCCTTGGTCTGCAGAGGCTCCGAGGGCCAGGCCCTGCACGCCACATGGGGCGCAGCACTGTTCAAATGTGGGGGACACTCAGAGACTGTTCAGATGTGGTGAGAGCCCGGCGGGGGGCTCAGCACCACAGGGCTGCCGGTTTGGTTCCTGGTCAGGCACACACCTGGGCTGCGGATTTGATCCCCAAGTGACAAGCGTATGGAAGGCAACCGATGGATGCTTCTCTTCTTCTCTCTCCCTTCCTCTCTCTAAGCATGTCCTTGGGTGAGGATTAAAAAAATTAATGGCACTAAATGACAGCAGTGAGGGAGGCAAAATGTGGGATGGAAACGGACACAAAACCCCTGGGAGGTCTGGAACGGAGGGCTAGGCTCTGCGGGCAGCCAGGGCTCCAGCTCGCACGGCTTTTCTCTGCACCATTCTCCCCACACCGTCCCTCTCTCTGCACCGTTCTCCCGCACCGTCCCTCTCTGCCGTGGCAGCAGCGTCTGGGCCACACAGAAGTGTTGCCAATGGCTTGTTGCTGTCCCGGAAGGGGTGCGGGACACAGCTGGGTGGGACAGCCTCACTCATACGCTGACAAAAACAGTCTGTGACACGTGACTAACGTGTGGCTGACAAGTGGCTCTCGGTGCCGCCGAGGGGCTCAGGGCTGCTCCTAAAGGCCGGCGTGGTGCCTGTCCTAGGGGTCTCCTGCTGGCGTGCAGCCTGGTCACCCTCACACCAGCATCTGTCATGGCCACATGGACCGTCACGACCCTGAGACGCTCTTCTCAGAGGACGCGGGATTGGGCAGCAGGCCTGCAGAGGCACAATTCCCCATGGCGCTGGCCCTCGGAGCTGGTGGGAGACGCCTGGTGAAGGACGCCCCACTTGTCATTCCAGACAGGGGCGACTTGCTCAGCTGAACTCCGGGCAGCCCTCACCAGGCCTTGCTCCAATGGGGAACCCAGTGCTTGCAAAGCTGGCTTCCGCACGAGGTGCCGGGAAGGCCGGGACAAAATGCCGTCAGCGGTGTGGCCGGGGGGCTCTGGCTGCTCAGGGCAGCCGGGCGCCCAGCACTGTCTTCGCCAGACACAGGCCTCAGGGCCCGTTTGCTCTCTGGGAGGGACAGCGTGTGGCCAGTCCCTCCCTGCCTTGCCCGACCAGCCCACGCGCTGGGGCCTTGGCTGAGCAGGAACGGGGCTCTCCCAAGTGGCCAGCACATTCCTTGTCTCCTTTTCCTGCAGGACGTGCGACTGAGATTT